>JAFEMH010004669.1:0-197674 GCA_022495995.1 Adenophora triphylla var. japonica | reverse complement strand
ATCATTAGCTACTCTAGCCTCATTGGTAGAGATCCCAGGAAAAGCCATAAAACCCTTCCGAGTGGGTAGAAGAGAAGCTGACCTTACATTTGTGAAGTAGACACAGGACCCGAGCCTATGAAGGAACCACAGTACAATCAAATTTACCGGTTCCTCAAAGATGGAGAGTCGGCTTTCAAAGACGAAGAAGGTAGACCAAAAGAAGGTGTCGAGCCAAGAGCTTGCAAGCTGCGAAAAGGTTGGCCTCCCATTATGTCATTCTAGGAGGCAGCACAGCCTGAAAGCGATACCAAGGACCACTCCTCTTGTGCGTCACTCAAGAAAGGGCCAAAGAATTGATGACTAAAGTCCACAATGGTCCTGCGGTCCCCATATGAATGCGAGCCACGATGCAAGTGATCCTCGAGAATGGGTTACTACTTTTGGATTTCCATGGAAACAGGTGTCCCGGCACGTCCGAGCATGCGACAAGTGCCGGCGGTTTGCCAACCTCAACCATCTCCCGCCTCATGACCCGTCTTGCATGACGACTCCTTGGCCGTTTGCAACTTGGGGTATTGACGTGATAGGGAAAATAGCCCGGCGACGGAAGCAATGGGCATGAATTTGTGCTAGTAGCCATCGACTACTTCACCAAGTGGGTAGAGGCCAAGTCTTACAAGGTCCTCACTTCCCGAGAAAAGTGGCCCAATTCATCAAAGAAAACATAATGTGCGGATATGGGGTGCCCAGCGAGATCATTTCCGATAATGGGTCGCACTTTGAAGGGGCTGCGATAGGTTCTTTGTCGGAATTGAGAATCACTCGCCACAAGTCGTCTCCGTACGGACCTCGGACTAATGGAGCCGTGGAAGGCGCTAATAAGACGCTCGAACGGATCATCCGGAAGATGGCCACCCGTGGTCGTGATTGGCCCGAAAAGCTGCACTTGGCACTCCGGGGCTACTGAACGTCTGTCAGGAAACGGCTACGGGAGAAACTCCTTTTGCCTTAACCTACGGGATGGAAGCGGTGTTACCGGTGGAGTTGGAAATCCCGTCATTAAGGGTCCTCCTGGAAAACGGTGTCAATGAAGTGGAATGGTTGCGCGGCCCGGCATGATGAGTTAGCCACGCTTGATGAGAGAAGGCTAAAAGCCATGGAACACACCCGAGCCTACCGGGCGGATGGCGGAGCGTTTGATAAAAGGTCGAGGCCGAGACATCAAAGAGGGTGACTTAGTGTTGAAAGTGAAGCCCCCTACCGAGACAACCCCACAGGGAAATGGGAACCCATTTGGATCGGCCCTTATGTGGTGCAGAAGATATTATCGGGAGGAGCCATGAAGCTTGCAGACCTGGACGGCAATCCCTTTGTCCACCCAGTCAACGGTGATAAGCTCAGAAGATACTATGTCTAAAAGAAAAAAAAATATAAAAAAAAGGGTGCAAAAAGAGTAATACCCAGCTAGGCTGAAAACCCCAAAAAGGGCGGTCTAGGCAAAAGACAGGGTTGCACATAAAAAGAAGAGAAAAAAAAATCTTAGTGCAAAAAGAGTAATGCCCAGCTAGGTTGAAAACCCAAAAAAGGGCGGTTTAGGCAAAAAACGAGTTGCACATAAAAATTTTATAGTTCACGGAATGAACTACGAAGACCTGAGCCCCTTAGCCTTTCTTGTAAAAGGGGAACGTAGGCAGCCATATATGGTTCGGTCTAAGCAATAAAAAGGACGATTAAGTTTCCATGAAATGTGTCCTAAACAACTAAAAGGACAATCAAGCTTCCATGAAGTGCGTCCTAAATAATAAAGGGTATTTCAGTTTTCATAAAACGGGTCCCAATCAATAAAGACATTTGAATTTCCATGAAATGTGTCTTGACTAATTTTTAAGATAATATTTCTTGTTCATTACAAGTTAAAAAACTTCTTGATGAGTTCAAGCACGGTCTACCTCTTAACTCTGCTAACTTGCTTTACAAAGATCTAAAATATAATAAAATGCCTAAATAAACTAATGTGTTTGCAAAATGGCAATAAGGGAATCCTAAGAAAAGATCGTCGGTCGTCATTAATGAGTCTTCTTTGGTCTTTTTCCCTTTTCCTCGGTCCCGTCGAGTCTTCTTCCTCTTTTTATCTATGATGTCGGTATCCCTCATCCCGACCTCCGGTATCCTCACTGAAGCCTCTACCAAACCCGTGTCAATAAGTGCTCTCTCTATCCGAGCACGAGTCCGCACCTCCTCCCTGCGAGCCTCGGTCAAAAGGAGCGACCTCGGACAACCTCTTGTACCGAGCCTCCATATCACGACTAAGTCACATTGGTTATGGCGACTCGCCTTAGCCTCGGTCTCCTCAAAGTCTGCTCGAGTCACGGTCGGCTCCCAATAAAGCTCGACGTCTCTCCTCCAAGATGACTGAGTCGCTCCCATCTCCCTCTCATACCGGTCAAGTAGACGGTGGTCAAGATGGTGCTTTTCCTGCTCTGAAGATAGCCACAGGTGGGAAAGCGGTGTATGTCCAAGCCCTCGAGAAGAATGAGAAGGCATTTGGATCTCTCATATCGAATGGCATCACCTCCGTGGTCCGGATGTCCTCCCAATCGCTCAATGGCTCTGTAAAGCCCCAAACTTGCACGGATACTAAGCGGGGGTATGTAGAAGGATGACCCGGCGAGAATCACGGAACCCTCACGGATAGGACTCATGAAATATCCTCTGGTGCTGCAACCTCCAATGAGGTATCCACCAACGGATGTCCGAAGTGGATAGCCTAGCCATCGTCGGCTCCCGGCTACTGCGGTCTGTTGCCTCGGTGCACCTCTCTCGAGAAATCACCCAAGGGCACCGAGTCGGCAAAGCCACAGCAAAGCCCCGAGCCTCTCCTGCACCATAAGGTCAACACGGCTGGACTCCGGATCTCATGAAATGGTCTCCCGAGCCATCCTGTCAATCCCATGAAGTGTCTCTCCCAAAACCCGGCGGGACAATATCCTTCCCGGCCTTGCAGTCTCTAACCATGTCCAAGAGGCCACTATGACAGATCCCCACGGACTCGGCGGTGAACGGAGCGAGAGAATACGCAAAGGATAAATGCGTCCATAGCCACCAGTGGTCGCAGCCATATCGGAGACCCAAACCTGCCCGGGATATCGAGAAAGGTCAATCCCTATCAGGGCTACCATCATCCTCTCGGCCTCTCCCAAAGGAATCTGCGGAAAAGATGCAAGCTTTACCGCCCACTGGCACGTCTCCGATCAGCGGAATAGATATAGCCTCAATCTCGGGACCCCCAATCAAGGCTCGGAATTCTTCATGCGTCGGGACAATCTCGTTATAAGAAAAGCGATAAACATGTCTCCGGACGTCCCGAACTTTCTTTGCGGCTCTCAAAAGGTCCCAATCGGGCGGAGATCCCTCAAATGCCATAAAGACTTGATCTTGAAGGAAGAATCAAGCGGCCCCCTATGAGATTGGAAGTTGTGTCTCACCCAAGATTGAAGATCGGACGAGAAAGCGGTCTCGTTTCCCCCTTTGCAATCGACGGGCTTCTCCATCGCAAAATGACCAAAGATGGTGCTTTTAGGTCCAAAATGTGCTATGGGAACAATTGGGACAAGTCTAAGTTGAAAATGAAATGAAATGGCCAAGCCTTGCTTTTATTCGAGAAAATAACTAGTTCGAGACAGGCGTGAGCCGCACGGCCCTATTTACCCTCGGGACCTATCCGCACGGCTACATTAGCCCTCTGCGAGAAAAATTCTGCAGCAACCAAAGTTGCTGCCCAAGGGAGTTTTTCACCCCACTTTTTCAACCAAAACACTGTACAAAAACATATCCGAAGCCATTCAAGCATTTATACACCATTATAAATCATTTTGGCCCAGTTTATTAGATTCCAAGCAAAAAATCGCCCCAAGGCTCGAGATAATATGCAAATTTAGAAAACATAAATTAGAAAAGCAAATAAAACATAAGTACAATGTCTTCGCCCCATCGGCGCCAGAATAAAGCAAAAAATAAACAACGTGTGCATCAATGTGTTAATTGTTTATTTTTGTTGCAAATCTATTCTAGAGACCTTCTAGGCCTCCGATTCTTCTTTCTCTTCATCGCTACTCAGCTCATAGATGCTAGCCTCCCTCATCAAGTCCTCACAGTCGCTCACATCGGACAGATGGACATTATCGTGCCCATACTCGGCCAGTTTGCTCCCGGAATGTCGGCGTTGGGTCCCCGCCCCCAAGGCATGGCCTGGAAGAGTACTCCGAGGCCGATGAAGAGGATCTTGTGCCCCAGACATGTCGTCTCTTGCGCCGGGCTCCTGTGCATCATTGCCGCCTTTGAAGCGCGAGCCGGCTTCCTCGAAGGGACCGGCACATGTCCTTCCGGCCCCTATTCTGCACGACCAATCTGTCATAGGTGCGAGCTGGAACACAGAAAAAAAAAAAAAAAAGAAGAAAAATCTCGAGAAAATCTCGAGAAAATTGCAAAAAGCGAGAAAAATGAAAGGCGAAAAGGGAAAGACCCTAAAAGTATACTTACAGTCTTTGTCGGGCGGCAAGGTGTCTTGGGGCTCCCTAGCGTCGGGGACAGGTATCCCCATCCTCCTCGGAACTCCATGGACCACGTAGGACGGATGCGCGGGAGGGATCGGCGGGTCGGTAGGCTCATCCTCCCCGTATCCACGAGTGACCGCCGGCTTCACTAGCTACGTGGCGTCCTCGAGCCTTGCTCCACAAACACGGTGTAAGGGGTGTCCATGTCGAAGTACTCCTCTGCGGCCACGCACTGCACAGTACCTAGCAATCTCATCCTACTGGCCAATCCACAGAGTAGGCATCCGCGCTTTGGAGGATCTGAGGAGTAATGGCGTCGAATGGAGGGAACGTAGCCGTCTTGCCTCGAGAAATGGTCCCCCAAGTAAATGACATCACATGTCATCCCAGTGAGCCACCTCCTCTGCCTCGTCGCCTCAATGGCATCTCCCAGCAAGATCTCCGGATACCTGCCCCAAGGGTAGAAGTCCACTCCGTCGTGCCCATCCCTGTTGATGACCGGCCTCACCATTTTGTAGTCGAAGGTGATCCGGGTCTTCCCCGTGAATTTATCCCTCGCATCTCCCCTCCAGCGAACCATAGCAGGGAAGATGGTGATATCGCTCTGTTGGTTCCAAGGGAAGAACCCGATCACCTCACAAAACCAGGCCTGCATGTTCAAAACATCAAAAAGGTCATTCTCTCTCTCATAAAAGTCTCAAGACAGAAAAGAGAAAAGAGAAAAGAAAGGAGACTACCTCAAGGGCAAAGGAAAAGCAGTCCATCGAAGCAGCCTTGTTCCGGCTGTACATGTCCAAGGAGAAAAACAACTCCGCCAATCCGGCCTCTCCCCAAGAGACCGTCCCTATCCCATCCACATCCTCCAGAGAGTCGAGGAGGCAAGTCATAGCTAGTGTCCCAGAATTGGCGAAGATGGTGACCGATAGCATCAACCACACGAAAGCTCTAGCCAGTTGTTGGGCGGTCACATCATTAGCAGCAAAGTTCTGCATGCAGTTCTGGACTGCCACCTCGACGTTCCGCGTCTCCATACCCAGCCCCTTGGGAATCAACTCAAACCCAACCAAATTCTGAAATTCCTCAGCTGTAATGTGGTCTCTCCAAGTCACGGGCCTCCCGGTGAACTGTAGGCCAGTAATAGCTGTGAAATCGGCAGGAGTCAGCATCGGCTCTCCCGGCTCGGATGAAAGCTATGGGTCTTTGTCCCACGGTAACTCAGAAAGGGCCTGGATCAAGCCCTTGCTCTTAGAGGTGATATGAACACCCCTGCCGATAGCCTCGACGAATGAATCCAGGCTGGTAGCCCTCACCAAATCCTTGGGGTTCACCCCATTCTTCTCAAAATCCGGCATCCTCTGCCAAAGCTTGACTGCAATCTCTGATGGTCCTCTAGACTTGTTCTCCTGTAGACAAGCACAACAAAAAGAAGTGTGTCAATCATTCATCATTTTCAAAACGCATGCATATATTCAAAAAGTGCACATGTTTTTCAAAAGAAAAGCATTCACAAAAGTTTTTTTAGCATCATTTGCATCAAAAAAGCGTTTTTCATCACTTGAAACTTGTCATGTCAAGTCCCATTGCTTTCCTAAAGCACAAAATCACAATTTTCACAATTCTTTGCACATAAGCATTATTCTTTCAAAAATGGCATGCATGAATCCTTTTCATCTTCCAAAATCATGTTTTCTCAAAATTTTGACCTAGTTCTAGCACATGCAAGAACTCCGTCTCACTTTAGACAATTTTTTCATTCTTACTTTATTTGCGAGAAAAAAAAAAGTGGGTCATTCCCATTATTTTTGTCAAACAAATTGCACATTGCATGTTCTTAGCCTCATAGGTTATTCATCAATGTCTCAAAATCATTCAAAAATCCTAGAAAATTCCTAAAATTCGGGTCAAGCCCTAAGTCATTCAAAATTCAATCAAAATCGACGGAATTGAGCAAATTAAGAATGCTTACCCCAACCGATCGCGGGTTCGTTGATTTATGCTCTCTTCTCCCCGGGTAAAGCTCCGACGGAGGCGTAAGAAAGTCATACTTTCTTTCCGTTCGCACGAGCTCCTTTCTCCTCCTCCGAGCGGCCGCCGAGATGTTTCTTCTTGCTTGCCTCGGTATGGGATTGCCCTCCGGATCCATCTCAAATCAAAGGGAAGCAAGGGGATTGAAAGAATTTCGAAATTCTCTTCCTCTCTTCTCTCTCTCTGCGTTCTTGGGCGGCAATACAATGCCAATGGCCCGTTCAAATCTGATTTTAAATAATCTGGAAAAAACAGGCTTCTAGCCGTACGGCTCCTTTTTCTCCATCTCATGCCGGGCGGCCTCATTCGCTCTGAGCAGAAAATTACAATCCTGCCCCTGGACCTTCCACTTGGGCATGCAATTTCCGTTATCTTTTAACCAAGATAACATCTTTTTCAGAAGATATCCCTTATCTCTTAAGCAATTAAGCTTTCTTCCCAGTCGCCTCCGTTAATTCCGTTATAACGGGATAATGCTAGGTGACAACCTCCGAATTGTCAAAACTCTAAACTTAGCTTACCTCTATCCCGAATAGTGACGTACGCTCAAGTTTCTCTCAACTTAAGCTACCTCTATCCCGAATAGTGATGTACGCTCAAGTTTCTCTCAACTTAAGCTACCTCTATCCCGAATAGTGACGTACGCTCAAGTTTCTCTCAACTTAAGCTACCTCTATCCCGAATAGTGACGTACGCTCAAGTTTCTCTCAACTTAAGCTACCTCTATCCCGAATAGTGACGTACGCTCAAGTTTCTCTCAACTTAAGCTACCTCTATCCCGAATAGTGACGTATGCCTGAGTTGCTCTTAACTTAAGATACCTCTATCACGAATAGTGAAGTATACTTAAGTTCTTCTAGCTTTAGCTACCTCTATCTCTGTCAAAAAGAGATAGCGCCGTAAGCTCTAGTCTTCGTTATTTCCGTCATAAAGAAATAACGTCATCCAACTTTAGCTACCTCTATCTTCTCGATAGTGACGTAAGCTCCAGTTTTCTCAGGTGACAGCCTCCATTAATTGTCAAAACCCTCGAGGATCCTAGACATCGTTCCTACCTATCTAGTGATGCTCGAACTACGATCAAGGCTACATTCCTCCGGGATACGTAGGTAGCCTTTTATAAAAGGTCCAGCCATCCGACCACTCTGGTCACCCTTTTTCCTCCGTCACTCCTCAGTGATGAAGTAGTCTCTTATAAGAGACTTTGTTATCTGATCACCTCGGTCACTTCTAGCATATCTCCAGTAGGATCAATTGCTTGACCTCCTAGGTCATTTCCTCTTCTATTTCCCCAGCAAGAGACCAGTTTCTCTTCTCCATTCCCCAGCGGATCTATTCCGAACTACGGCCTGGCTTGATTCCTCCGGGATACGTAGGTAGCCTTTCATAAGAGGTTCAGCCACTCGACCACCTTGGTCACCCAATCCGTCTCGGCATTCGCCAGATCGGATCCTTTTCTATCGACAACCCCACTCGCCTTGCAAGTGACGTTGCCGAGGGGCTTCTGTAAGTACCCAAATCTGGCTCATGCCTTCCGGTTAAATTTCCCGGCAATTTCGGTAAGTTTTCCGGTAATTCCCCGGACCTTCCTAGTGTTCCGGAAACATTCCGGAACTGTTTTTAATTAATTTAGGGCTGAAGAGGATCCTTCCTAATTAAGAAACACGTTTTTCTTAATTAGGAGGAAAGGTTCTAGAATTTGCCACCTTGCATGGTTCTAGAATGCTGAGTCATTGTGGATAATGCCGCACGGCTACATTAGCTCGCTGTCCTTAGCCGCACGGCTTCATTAGCCTTATCCAGACTGCCTATAAATAGAGCCCTCCTCTACCCATTTCAAGACACAATTGACAAAACAAATCACCCACAAACACTCCAAATACGTGAAGAATACTGTTGGAAGCTCAAGAAGGTGAAGAAGAAGGCCAAGAAGCTCCCTCCCTCCTCCTTGAAGATCCAAGATCAACCTCTCCTCCTAGCTCCGCTCGAAGAAGAAGGAAGCCATTGGTAACCTCGCACGCCCTAACCTCGCATCCTAATTGCTTTATAAATTGCTCATTGCATTACCTTTATATTGCTTGGGACTTGGTAGATTAAAGATCATATCTTCATATTCCCCCTTCCCCTTTTGCATGCATTAGACATCATTTGTCATAAAAAATGTAGTCTTTTCCCATAAAGGTGCATCCCTTGCACCTTAAACCCCCATTTTCCAATAAAAATGTTATCTTTATGCATCCTTTGCATATAAAAATCAAATCTTTTCAATCAAAATGCATCATTTGCATTCAAAATCCCTTTTCCAAGCATCATTTGCTTTAAAGACCACGTCATTACCATAAACTAGCATCATATGCTTTTCAAAATGCAATCTTTATGCATCATTTGCATAATGAATGCCAATTTCTTCAACAAAAATGCATCATTTGCATAAAAATCAAACCTTTATGCATCATTTGCAATAAAGATCATTTCTTTAAATTAAGTGCATCATTTGCAACCCAAAAATGTCATCTTTTCATTAAAGTGTCATTTTTACATACATTTCCCCCATTCCCCCATTAGCAACCTAGGAACGGACCGGTGTAAAAGATCCTATCTTTACATCGTTCCTTCCATAAAGGTTTCATAATCTCTTTAGAAAAGGGACACCTTCGAACCCTATATCTCCGATTATCACTTAAGATGAGTATGAAGCATCTATACAAGCTCGACCATCTTAAAGTGTAGGATTGATGGGCTAAGGACCCTCCTTTTCTAAAGAACCTCATCTTTGACTACAAAGAGAGTCATTCTCTCGATCACGCAAGTCCCAAGGTCTAAAAAATGCGTTGATCACATGTCCAAGATGAGGGCGGGATCATAATCCCGAATACATAAATTCCAAGAAATCCCGAGCGACAACCAACAAATGGCTTGTACGTCCGGAAGACGACTTGGGACATTCCCTCCTTATTTTCAAACACATGCACACAAGAAAGCACGCAAGCAAGCACGATTAATGAAATCTTGGGAGACTTGCTCCGGCAAGGAACCTTGGGTGAACGCCAAACGTTCTTCCCAAGGGGTAACTTAACCTTCGAACCCATAAAACCTTTTTTTCAAAGTTTTGAGGTAATCAAAATGGCGTGGCGACACCGTTTTTCAAATTAAACCGGATGTCTTCAAACTCGCGTGAATCCAACAAAAACAAAAATTTGGGCACACATTCACAATTACGGGCAGCTTGAACCCTGCAGGTGGGCCTTTATCGAGCATACTTTGGGCAAGGGTCGAAGAGTACTATCATTTTGTTCACCCTTGTCGCCCGGTGCTTGTCGATCAACTTCCATATCATTTAACTTTCTTTTTAAGTTCAAAAGCTCCCTAACATCCAGGTTGCCTCTTTGGTGGGAGACATAATTGGACTTCTATCGTTCCTCCCTGTGGCACTCATCCTCGAAGGTGCTCTCTCTCTCTCTTTCATCTCTGGGAGAAGTCCTTTCTCTCCTATCTCTCCTGGGAGGTGATCGACCTCCTCTTGGGGGCAACCTATGTCTAGCTCTGTCAGCTTCTAGATGTCTCATTTGGGCATAATCAACTTTCTGTTCCCTTTGATTATTAAGTCTATTCCTCAAATCTCCAGTTCGGTCAACTAAGATGTGGGTAGGAGGAGGCCTGTCATTCCTCCCTTCTCCGCTTGATGGCCTAGGGGCCTCATTAACATGCCTGTGTGAGGTTAAAGATGGAGCCACCATTTGTGATTTTCGGTCATCCTTCTTAGGAGACTCTAGTAGCTCGAGTAATTGATCTTGTACCTCGAGAAAGCTCTGTAGTACTCTTGCTCGCTCTAACATCATTTCCTTTCGTACTAGGGTGAGAAGCTAAGGGACCTGCCATGTCGCCTGCAGCTGTTCAACATGTTTGGACTTTCTTGGCCTACTGGCTTCTCCCTCAGGTGGCTATGGGCCTCTTTTCTCTTCTCCTATTCTGTATTTCGATCCCGTCTGCCACGCTATTAGATCGAGTAGGCCTCCTTGTGGGGAATCCATGTGGAAGGGGAGGCATGTTGGCAGTACGATTCCCATCACCCATATTCGTGCCTGGGTTTTTCCCACCGACGTTATCGTTAACTGGATCACTTGAGGTGGTAGATTGTGTCCCTCAGATACAATGTCTGTAAGTATATAAGGTTTCAAGGTCTAGTGTTTGCTTCGTTTCCCAGCAATGGAACCAAACTGTTGATGCAGGAATGATCCGGTTCAGCCTTAATACATCAATAGGTTGTAATCCAGCTACTATTACCCAAAACCACAAACAAACGACTTGCCAAGATGGTCTCGGCCGGCTAAGACCCTCCAGCGTGATGTTGAGATATAGTGTTATGAGTTTGTATGAAACTATATTGAAATGACTTAATCTCAAATAGATAAGATAGCATTACCTTTTAACGTAGGATGTTGCCTGGTATATATAGTGGTGTTTTGGGATCATTATGAATCCCTAAGATCATAGAGATGTTGTTTGCGTAACTGTCTCCGAGAATGTAGGAGGAGGTTACAAATAACGACGTGTATAGACGCACGTGTTGGTTGGTCGAGGTCGCCTGAATGATCAAGGGCGACCTGAATTTATGCCTTGTTTAGGCAGAGATAGTACAAGGATGGGATCGTATGTCGGACGAAGCTAGGTCGGGACCATGAGAGGTCAGACGATGAGTTAGGTTGATTGATCTCCACCGATGGGATGGTAATAAATGACTATTTTATAATCATTTATAGTATTTGAATTGCATCATTTACCTTAATTTTAGTATCACTTAGTACAATTTAGCTTCTTTTATTTTATATTACGGATTTTATGCTTGGTTGGTATAATTGTGTGGTTGTACAGAGCTTAGGGACAATTTTGGTACAAATAATGCTTGGGACATGTTCATTCAAATGAAAGGATCAAAGCGAGAAGGTTCAGCTTGGAAAAATAAGCAACCAGACCAGAACAAGGCTTGCACGGCCACGCTTTGAGGATTGCACGACCGTGCAGCATGGGCATGCACAAATATAGACGCGGCCGTGCCAAACTCTCTGTTTCAAAAAAATTGCTCCAAAACCACTTGCACGGCCGTGCAGTCTATAAGACGCGGCCGTGCACTTGTTGTTATCATATTCAAAAGGGTGCATTTTCAAGATAACTTTTGGAGAAGTCCCAACCTTTCATCCATATGCCTATATATAGGACGTTTTCCATCAGTTTTAGATATCTAGACACTTACAGAGATAGTTATAAAAATACTCTAATTCATTTTATAATTCATTAACATCAATTATTTCCATATTTTGAGAATTAATTTGGTGTTCTTGAGCTAAATTCTAAAGTTGAAGAGATAAAGTTATTGAGTAATATTCTCAGCCATTTCTTTCCTAAATCATTGTGAATAAGTATCTTTTATCCCTACTCTATTTATTCTCATGTGTTATTCATCTTTTATTGTTGCAATCATCAATATGGTTTGTGAGTAATTTCCCTAATTCTTGAGGTTGGAAATTCAACAATTATGTGTTCATTTTTATAACTCATGTTTCTCTTTTTCTTCTCCATGTCAAATCAATTCTCTTCTTATTTTTCTTAATGCTTACAGTAGGGAGACGTCCTTATTTGTATGATTTTAGTTAATTAAGAGATGGACTTAGCGGTGAATCTTGATGAACGAAAACATATGAATTGAAATGGGTATCATTAATTACGAGATTAGTTTAATGTGATATGGATGATCATTTAGTGGAAAATGCGTAAAATTAACATGAACTATAATGGATTTTGACTAATGTACGGAACACTCGAGATATAGACTGTGTTAGTTTTAAAATATGTGTACTAGGCATTGATCGTGAGTAGTTAGCATAACTTATCGTATCATCCTTGATTTATGACATGAATAATATATAAAAACATGATTTATTTGATTATTTCATATTGTTTAATTCCAATCCCGAGAATATCTTAATCATATTTTAATTCAAAGTTAAAATAATTTGTATTTGTTTCTAGATATTCGATACAATAATCCTCCCCCAATCATATTTTATTTACTTATTTTACATAAATACAAGTATTATACACAATAAACCTTGTACTTGTGGGATTCGACACGTATTTGCCCCTTTCTATACTAAATACGTACCGTGCTCTATCCGTTCATTTTGGCTTGACATAGATCTGAGACTGTTTAATAGGCCCACATCTTTGAACACTTCTTTGGGATGATCTGTATATTGGGCCTGATCTATCACTTTTATTCCGTTCATAACTCATTTATATTTAGTATTTAAATCTGACTTTAAATCCAAGTATTGTATAATCGAAGAATCACGGTACAGCCTAAAGCCAATCCAAACTCCCAAGTTGTCACTAGTGATCCCACTCAGAGAGTCCATCAGATTGAGGCCCGGCCCGTAGGCCTAGCCCATCTGTGATCCGCTTTTTATATGTATAGCCCGACCTATAAAACATAATCTTGCAATATCGTGTCCCCTTAGGCCCAAAAGAAAATATTCTTCTGCAACTAAGTTAAACATTACAACTCAATTTTTAATACTCAAATATGTGTATACTACTATGTTAAGTATTTTTCTAGAATAGTAATTAATATTTTGAAGAATTTCCATTTTCATTTTTTTTATTCTTATATTGTTTCACAAGTGAGTAAAAAATAAAATTAGGTCAAAGTTCATTTACCCCGTTGACGAAAAACAGGCAGGGCATGGGGGATGCTTGTGTAGGAGAGGTCGAGCCCATAAACTAATCAGGCTTTGATCGACTGATCTGATCCTGGCGTTTTAGGTGCCTCGAACCTTGATGATGATGGCTTTTTAGGCGCCTCGAACCTTGATGATGATGGCTTTTTAGGCGCCTCGGACCTTGATGATGATGGCTTTTTAGGCACCTCGGACCTTAATTTGAAATGGCCTTTCGGTGGACTTCGTCTGCTGCCGAAGGAGAGGGTGACCGTTTTGGTCGAGGGGCTGGACCTAATGATAGGCTACCTACGTATCCCTAGTGGGAATCAAGCCCTTTCGTAGTTCGAGATCTTCTCGAGATTTCGTTGGCTTTTGAGATTCCGTTGACTTTGCTGGGGATTTTGTTAGCCTTTCTTTGAGGGAAAATCGAGACGTATTTGTCGGGAAATCGGCCTTACGTTTCTTGCACGGGGATGATTTTGATGAAAGATACGGGATTCCGTTATCTTTCTCGGGGAGATCGGTCTTACGTTTTACTGCCGGGGACGATTTTGATGAAAGAAACGGGATTCCGTTATCTTTCTCGGGGCACTCGGTCCTACGTTTAACTGCCGGGGACGATTTTGATGAAAGAAACAGGATTCCGTTATCTTTCTCGGGGCACTCGGTCTTACGTTTAACTGCCAGGAATTTCTTGTGAGAGGGTATGAACCCAAATGGGAACTTAGTTTAGGAGTATGAACCTAAGTTGAGGTTCGGTTCAGGAGTATGAACCTAAATGGAGACTTAGTTCAGGAGTATGAACCTAAGTTGAGATTTGGTTCAGGATTATGAACCTAAATGGGAGCTTAGTTCAGGAGTATGAACCTAAGTTGAGGTCTTGTTCAGGAGTATGAACCTAAATGGAGCCTTAGTTCAGGAGTATGAACCTAAGTTGAGACTTGGTTCAGGATTATGAACCTAAATGGGAACTTAGTTCAGGAGTATGAACCTAAGTTGAGGTCTTGTTCGGGAGTATGAACCTAAATGGAGACTTAGTTCGGGAGTATGAACCTAAGTTGAGATTTGGTTCGGGGAGTATGAACCTAAATGGGAACTTAGTTCGGGAGTATGAACCTAAGTTGAGGTCTTGTTCGGGGGTATGAACCTAAATGGAGACTTAGTTCGGGAGTATGATCCTAATTCGGGACTTGGTTCGGGAGTATGAACTGAGTGAGGTTTCGTGCACGATGGAGGCTATTTGAAGGTGTTCTTCTTTGGGGAAGACTCGGGCTTACGAGAACCATCGGGAAGAAAGGTGATCAATGTCGGTCAAGTGGATGGACCAGGATTGGCGTATGCAGGGGTCACCAGAGGATTGACTATTTTAGGGAAGTCGTCCTAGAGATTGGTTGTATTTGGGAGTCACCAGGGATTGACTATTTTAGGGAAGTCGCCCTATGATCGACTATTTTTGGGAAGTCGCCTATGGTTTGACTATTTTTGGGAAGTCGCCTAGTGGTTTGACTATTTTTGGGAAGTCACCCTATGATCGACTATTTTTGGGAAGTCGCCCTATGGTTTGACTATTTTTGGGAAGTCGCCTATGATCGACTATTTTTGGGAAGTCGCCCTATGATCGACTATTTTTGGGAAGTCGCCATGGTTTGACTTGTTTTGGGAAGTCGCCACTATGGTTTGACTATTTTTGGGAAGTCGCCCTATGATCGACTATTTTGGGAAGTCGCCCTATGGTTTGACTATTTTGGGAAGTCACCCTATGATCGACTATTTTGGGAAGTCGCCACATGGTTTGACTATTTTTGGGAAGTCGCCACATGGTTTGACTATTTTGGGAAGTCACCCTATGATCGACTATTTTTGGGAAGTCGCCTATGGTTTGACTATTTTTGGGAAGTCACCTATGATCGACTATTTTGGGAAGTCGCCCTATGATCGACTATTTTTGGGAAGTCGCCATGGTTTGACTATTTTGGGAAGTCGCCCTATGGTTTGACTATTTTTGGGAAGTCGCCCTATGGTTTGACTATTTTTGGGAAGTCACCCTATGGTTTGACTATTTTTGGGAAGTCGCCCTATGGTTTGACTATTTTGGGAAGTCGCCACATGGTTTGACTATTTTTGGGAAGTCACCCTATGATCGACTATTTTGGGAAGTCGCCACATGGTTTGATTGTTTTGGGAAGTCACCCTATGATCGACTATTTTGGGAAGTCGCCCTATGATCGACTATTTTTGGGAAGTCGCCACATGGTTTGATTTGTTTTGGGGAAGTCGCCACTATGGTTTGACTATTTTAGGGAAGTCGCCCTATGGTTTGACTATTTTTGGGAAGTCGCCCTATGGTTTGACTATTTTTGGGAAGTCACCCTATGATCTGACTATTTTTGGGAAGTCGCCCTATGGTTTGACTGTTTTGGGGAAGTCGCCCTATGGTTTGACTGTTTTGGGAAGTCGCCACATGATCGACTATTTTGGGAAGTCGCCTGTGGTTTATTTGTTTTGGGGAAGTCGCCACATGGTTTGACTATTTTTGGGAAGTCACCCTATGATCGACTATTTTGGGAAGTCGCCTATGGTTTGATTTGTTTTGGGGAAGTCACCCTATGATCGACTATTTTTGGGAAGTCGCCCTACATGGTTTATTTGTTTTGGGAAGTCACCCTAAGGTTTGGCTATTTTGGGGAAGTCGCCCTATGATCGATGATAATGTTCTTTTAGAAAAGTAGTTGACTAAGATATGCTTTCATACTGTCTTTGTGCTTACATGTAGTTGCCGGAAGGAGCGAGGCTACGGTGATGTTGATGAAGAGTTGTTAAGTTCTTTGTTCGTGGGACGGTTTCTGGCGACGATTTCTTTGTCTTTGGAAGCATTTTGACTGAAGGAGGAGTTTGGTTGAGTCTGCATCTTCTTTGGTGATCGTCAACCTTGTAGAGGTGGTTGAGCTTGTATTCACATTGGGACTTCTTGCTTTTGAGAACTTGGTGTCTCGACCGCATTGTATTGGAGAGCTTGGCGTCTCGACCTTCTTGCCTTGGAGAACTTGGCGTCTACGACCGATTTGTATTTGAGAACTTGGCGTCCACGACCGATTTGTATTGGAGAACTTGGCGTCTCGACCGATTTGTATGTGAGAACTTGGCGTCTCGACCGGCGGCATTTGATTTGCATTTGAGAACTTGGCGTCCACTGACCAGCGTATTTGAGAACTTGGCGTCTACGACCAAATTGTATTTGAGAACTTGGCGTCTCGACCAAGCTGGCATTTGATTTGCATTTGAGAACTTGGCGTCCACGACCGATTTGCATTTTGAGAACTTGGCGTCCACGATCGACTTGTATTCGAGAACTTGGCGTCTCGGCCGAATTGTAGACCTTTGGAGGTGGTCTTCATTGAAATTTGTTTTCATCCATTTGTGGACATTGGAGGTCGTCTTTAGCAAGTTGCGAGCAGCCGGAGCTTGTCTTTGCCAAGCTGTAGATGTTGGAGGGCGTCTTCATTCATTGGAGGTCGTCTTTGGTGAAGATCATCCTTGCCGAAAAAGGGGATTTGATTTCACGTTTGAATTCTGCATTCGTTAGTGAAGAGGAAGATGCATATATGGCATTCATGATGACGGATGCATGCATGGAACCAAAAATGATTATGGGATGATGCATTTACTTGCTTTCGAAGATGCACTTAGCCTAAGCTTACGGCGGGAAAATTATGATTTATGATCTTCGATGATTTAGGATTATTCCTATTGACTCAAGTTTTGTGCATGCTACATGAGCCCTTGGGAGATTTTTAGTGGGGATGCGTAGGTATGGAGGCTTGCTTGGAGCAGATTTTGATCAAGTGGGGATGAGAACCCTTGATCGCGATTTAAACGGCGGTTGTTGGTGAGGTTTTGTCGGCAATATCACATGGACCTCAATCTTGATGAGATTGGATTCGGATCCGGGTCTTGATTGAAACTTTCCCTCTCATTCTTGGTCATTTGAAGGCGTCTTTGACAGACTTTAGGGCCAACGTTGATACGAGTGAAGCTTCTTTCATTTGGATGAGTGTGACCTTGGCGAAACCTTGTCAGGAGGATGATTTGATGGAATTGCTAATGCGGGAGAAACCACGATCTTGAATTCCGATGCTACGGGAAGGCTGCCGTGTACCAAGTTACAGAAGAGTGAAATTCTTTCTTGCGACTTGATAAAATTCGGGTCCAAAAGACCATCTTGACAAAGCCCGGATCTGAGTAGGCAAAGTCAGATTTTGAAGAAGCGATTTGGCGAGTCTATCTCGTGGTGAAGAACCCAGCGTGGACCCAAAGATGACTATATAAGCCCCGGCTTGAAGAGGCTGCTACGGGAGAACACAGGAGAACCGCTTAGCAAGCCCCGGCATGAAGAAATTGAGTAGTCTTACGGAGAGGGAACCCATCTTTTCGAGACCTTAGTCAACCGATTCTTGGACAAGACTTCGAAATGTTTACGTGCGGGGGCATATCTTTTGAAAGATGGGAATGTCTCCCGCATTTGTGTATGACACTCTCGCTTTTGGTTTGACTCTTTTGAGAGAGTATAAGCATCACAAGGTGTGGAAAAGTGTATGGAAGCCCTGAGACGGAAAGAGCTGAGTGTTTGGCTCTATTTCCCTATGATGGAGAGAGAAGACTTGTCGAGACACTTGAAAACTTGTCTTATTCATGATGATCACAAAGTGCTTAAAACCCTTTGTTAATGTTCGGGTTATTCAATCCTAAATACGATATGAACAAATATTTTGATTAATCACAAGGAGAAAACCAGCGATATCGAAAATCAAGCTTGGAAGGGCGGAAAGTGTATAGGGACGATCCTTGATGAGACCGGATTTTTTTTTTTTTTTTTTGAGATTTGTTTGTGATTTCGTAGGACCATTTACGGTTGCCTACGTTCCCTCCATTATGAAGAGCTCGGGTCGCCGTAGTTCGGGCCTATCCCGAATGAAAAGAGAATGAATGTTGAAATTCGAGGGTACGAGGACCTTTGGGGATTTTGAGGATTTGGAGGATTGAATAACATATCCCCTTAGAGTGTCCATGAAAGACACGGATGCGAAGCCCAGTGGGACATCCACGGCAAGTGTTTGTGAGGAGAAATGAAATATGCTCACATGAAGGGAAGGGTTGAATTTGCACAATCTTTGATTGGTAATTTTGAACCAAAATGGATTAGATTCCAATTTAAGCAAGCAATGAAGCATTAATTTGATCGACATCGAGGATATTAGAATGAAGCGCTATCCGGTAGGGGCTGTAGTTGGAGTTTCCGGGCTTCGATCGGCTATCGGGTGATTTGGGAGATTATGACCTCTTGAGATGAGAGGTCGGCTAGGCCTTTGCGGCGAACCTCTAAAGATGAGAGGTTGGCTCGCGGGGATGTGTTTGGGAAATCTATGGCGAGGAAGATTGATTGCCTCCAAGAATGAGAGGTCGGATTTTGACTTGGCCAAGGGCAAGGGTAATGGTGATGGGAGTATCCTCTAAAATTGAGAGGATGGCTTGGGATTGGTTTAAGATAATGATAAGAGGAAGTCAGAGCTGCGACAACTTTTTGCGATCTTGCGAGAATTCGGGCTCCTTTTTGATCATTGGAGAGCTTCTTGAGATGTCGGGGACTTTTGAGTTCTTCTTCTTTTTTTTTTTTGGAAGGCTTCTGAGGAGCTTGGAATTATATCCGAGATTGTGAGGATTTTAAAATCCTTCTTTTTTTGTTTTTTTTGTTTTTTTTTTTTTTTTTTTTTTTTTTTTTTTTTTTTTTTTTTTTTTTTTTGACTTGGAAAGCTTCTGAGGAGTTGAGGATTATCTTTGTCCTTCCTTCATGGCTTGAGATAATTTGCGCATCGCCGATTCTCGAAGCTAACTTCTCGGGCTCGCTTGGACTTTCTCTCAGTATGGAGCAAAAATGATGGCTAAACCGGGTTTCAAAACACGCCGATCTTGAAATGAGAGGGTAGTGTTTAGTAAGGGTGAGGTAATGGCTTTCCTATGGGTGAAAGGTTTCAACCGCAATCCCTCTTGGATGACCTAAACGAGATTAAGTCTTCATTGCTTGCTTAAGCTTTATATGAGAAAAGATCCATGCAAATTCATCGAGCAACGAGATGATGATGATGAAAGGGATGTGAGCATATGAGATGCAAGATGGGGAGTTGGTAAGCCCCAATTTGGGAAGGATATCAATTGATTTTCTCACTCAGATTAGTTTAAATATTAATCATTTTCGAAGAATTAGTGGTTGAGCAGCACAAGTGATCATTTTGGATAAAACCATTTCAATTAAGTGTAACGTGGGTGCGCAAGTGATGTCTCGAGTCTAGCAAGAAAAGAAAAAAGACTTATATTAAAAATTAGACACTTAACCACTATGTCCAAAATGGACTACAACGACAAATGTCCGGGAAGGACTTAGGTGAAAGAAAAGTACTAGAACCTACGAAGGTTGACTCAAAAGACTATTTTAAAGATAGAGTAGCCCCCAGTCTAGCCGCTCTTTGCTTTGTTGAACCATGCATCTATTCTTCGACGCTGGAGGCGGGAGCTATTGCGAGACCTTTCCATCGGGATTTCCTTGGCAACTTTTTGCTCAATCCAACCATCTTCATTACTGCGATAGTGGTTCATTGACCTTGCAAAGGGACGAGTCAAACTCCATTGTGCCCACAAGGCTTGAACCACCAAACTCGATCATGTTGACACTCGTATGTTGTTAGGGAGCGGGTTATTGATAGTATTAGGTCCTTCGGGCATCTCTAACCTCCCTTGCTCAATCAACCCTTGGATGGCCTTTTTCGGGGACGCAATCATCCGTCAGGTGCCCATGAGTGCGATGAAAGGCACAATGCTTGGAGGTATCCAAAGGAGCGTTGGGGTTTCTAGGGCGATAATTTTCCAAAGGCCGGAGCAAACCTTCTCTCACCAAACCTCTGAAGATATCACTCAAAGGCATCCCAAAGTTTCTCAAGTCTTGGAGCCGGGATCTGGATGCATCGAGGCTTCTTGGGAACAAAGGAAGTGGCATTATTCTGATCTGTCCGCGTGGCCGATCGCCTCTTTGCCTTTAGCGAAAGTGAGAGTAGTTTTGGAGGGAGGAGCCCGATATCCGTGGCGAGTGCGACGATCGGGCTGGCGATTGTATGCCTTTTCAAACTTAGCCCCGGAATTAACCATTGCACGCAAGTCGGCGTAGGGGAAGTGGGCGAGGAAGCTCTCAAATGCGGCTTCAAGCATGGCGAAAGATGTCTAAGCTTGCTCCTCGTCGAGAGGAGGAATGGCCATTTCACTTTGAGCTTTAAGTTCCATCTCTTATAGAAATCCCCAATATTCTCATTAGAGCTGCATCGTTGTTTGCGAGTCAACTCTGTTTGTCTCCCACTCCAAGTTGGCTTTATACTTATACGTGAAATGCTTGGTAATTTGTTCCCAGTAGCCTAGCTTTGCAATCGGAAAAACCATTTCAAAGCCCACGACTTCAAAGAGAGACTAAAGTAATCGGCCATTCTTTGGTTTGTGCATCCCTTAGCCTTCATTGCCAAAGTATAGGTGTCCAAGTGAGTTTTAGGGCATGCACTCCCGTCAAACAATTCCAGAGTGGGCATCACAAACTTGTGAGGCGGGGGACAATCGAGTCGGGATACGTAGGCCGAAGAGCGAGTGTTCTTTTTGGCGGTCAATTCAGCAATCTGTGCTTTCATTTCCTTGTGTTGCTCCATAAACCAAGCCAATTGGGGATCCAAAGGCGGAGCGGGAATTCTGGTGATATTTGAGCTAGGAAGAGGACTAGTTGTTGGTGGTGCATTGGTGGAAGGAATACCATATCCGGAGCATAGGTGAAAACTTGTCCTTGGCCCAAATTACCACAGGGAGTGTAGGTAGGAGCTGGGGCAAAAGGATAGAACCCGGCTGACTTGCTTTGTTGGCTTCCAATCGGCGAGAGAAGATGGAGCGGATCTGAGGTAGCCATATGGCTTGGATTTTCGGAGTGAGGCCCATAAGTAGGCTTAAGTGCGGGCTGCTTGTCCACTGGTTGTTGAATTGCATGGCTGGTTGTGGCGAGGATGCATAACCGAGAGGATCTTGTGGTCTGGTGATTCGGATGAAACCGGGATGAAGGCTTGATAACCCATAGAAGTACGAGTGAATGGATTTGTGAAAGCTGTGTGAGGAGCAGCGAACCGGTACCATTCGAGGAGGGCTCTGGCGTGGCCCAGAACCGGATTGTGGCGACATTCCAAATTGTGGCTGTTGATGTGAAGGTCTGGATTGATCGGTTCCCGGGCGAGGTGGGATTCCAATCTGCGTGGCATTCCGAGGTATCCCCAACCATGAGAGGACATTCCGTGCTTGACTTTGCCCCAGCGAGGAGGCTGTGAGCTGATTCGTCCCATCGAGTGCATGGATCCGGTGGTCGACCCGAGATCGAGGAACATGTGTTACGGTAGCACCGAAGGAGGTTGGTGGTGGCATCCTGGAGTAATCGGGCGGCCGAGATTGGGATTGGGGTCATCCTCTTCTTCCACGGTGAAGGTGCCATCGGGATTGAGGTGGCGGCCAAACCATGGCTCTTAATAGCCTCGATAAGGCTATTCGGTTGTGCTTCTGTCGCATTCTCATACGTTACGCTAGCTGATTCCATTGCTTTGTTACGCGAGGAGTCCGGGAGGCGGAGTGACGTTGTCCCCCTCGTTACCGGTGATGCGGACATTACGAAACCCGGAGTTGAAACAAACGGCGAAGGCGATGAGGCACTTGATTCTTCCCAGCGGTTAAACGGTGACCGGTGCAGAAACCAAGCTTTACGCGGAGGCTGGGGGAAAGACACGAGGGTTCGAGATGGCGGGAATTGAAGGAGGGTAGGTGTTTGGGCTCTTAGGCTCATGCAACATGCGATTATTTGTTCATGTTTACTTAAAACACGTTTTATTAACCTAATCGGTTGGAAAAGATTGCTCTTCTTTTTTTCGAACTACCACGATTCTGGATCGGTGGGCCCCGTCACTACGTCTATAAGCCCTCGTATTCCACATGTATTTTGACCTCCCGGGGTGGACGGCCCGGGCGAGGTCCTATAGGGCAAGCGGGTCCCACCGACCGAAAGAAAACGATCCTAGAAGTGGCGGGTAATCGAGTCTTAACGAGCATTCGATGTAAATTACGGACAAAGGCGACGTCAAAGTCAAGATCGTGTCCAGAGCTCGACAAAAAAGGTCGGCATGATTTGGGTGATAAATGTCCGCAATTGATCTTGACTTGTCGTCGGTTAAGCCGTAATTAGGCATGGAATAACCGTTAATCCTTGATGACTCGGTGTCATCTTTGGGAGTCGAGTGTATAATTTGTGCCGGTCGAGCCGAAGTCAAGGCGCCGGTCAATATCTTGGTCAAAGTCTGTGGCGGAAAACCGGCGAGAACTTCGGCGATTAGGGTCCCAGAAAGATATTGAGTCGGTATGCCGACAAAGGCTTGAAAGGAAAGGTTTATACACGGACGGGGCATGACACGGACCCGGACTAAAAACCAACGGGTCTCGGACAAAGTGTGTCACGGACAAGTGCATAGTCGACACGAGGCTCCATGGGATGTTTGGGTAGTCTTTGTGCTCATTCGAGAGGCGTAATAAGACCAAACGGACCGCGACAAGGATTTCCCGGGTTAGGGACGTAGTGTGCGGTGTACGGTCACGTGCGCGTAGTGTGCAAGTAGTCTATCTTCTTTTACGAGAAAAATAGAAATTTTTATGTGTCTTAAAAAGGCATGATGCATGATTTTTTTTGAATTTTTTTTGAAAATTTTTTTGAAAATTTTATGAACTCATAAGCACATAAGCACAAAAATTCCGACGGTTAGGGACATTATTCCGACGAGTCAAAATTTTGACTTTTCCGAGGCGGCCAAAAACAAACACGAAATTGTGCAAAAATCAACACACACAAAGCAAAGGATTTTCAAATGTTGAGACGGAAGCTTGACCCTCAAAAGCTTTTCTTTTTTTTTGAAAATAATGATACCGGTACGTGGGATTGTTAGACCACAATTTATCCCCGACTCGTGTTAGGAGGCGATAACGGGAAGTTTAATGGTTTCCACCAATATACCAAGTATCATTTTTTTTAGAAAAAGCTTAATTCCCCAGCGGAGTCGCCACTGTGATGATGTGTATCCGAAAATTTTCCCATTTTTTGTTTAAAAGAAAATCAACGAAAACGGAGTCGCCACGCCATTTTAATTTTGAGGGCCAAAACTTTGAAAAAAAGCCCGAGATCAGAGATTTAGGTTCGGAGGTCATGTTACGCGTCGGGAAGGACGTTAGTGTGCACCCGACGCGCCTCGCAAAACGAGTCTTCCAAACATTTGAAATCCTTTGTTGTGTGTGTGTGTGTGTGTGTTTTGACCAAAACGAGTTGAAACTGAGAAAAACAAAAATAGGGAACTCTTTATAAGACTTTGAACAATCCCCAAGATTTTTGGTATGATTTTTGGGTCGAGCCTTGGCACTCAAAAGATTTTTGGATTTGAAAAGCAATTCTGCCAGAATGAAAGAAGGCAGTTGACCCTTGACTTTGAAATGGACTTAAAGGCTTCAAAACCTCAGAATATGGGGAAAGTCCGAGAATAAAAGTTTCTTAAAACACCCTAAATAGGGTTTCTGCAAAGGAACTTTCCATTTTGGAAGTAATTTGAGGGGTCAAAACCTTCTGGAAATCTCAGATGTGAAATCTGGATTTCCAGAAGCTGATGAACTGGCCTCTAAAAGAAAAATTGAAAAAAGGAGTTTTACTTACTCAAAAAATAAAATAAAATTATATCTGGAAAGCTCTGGATGTTGGCTACAAAAAGTGTTTTGTAGTCAACATCCAATTCCAAGTTTTACTGGGTCCAAAAAATAGGAAAATGGACTGAGGTCTCAGAACAATGCTACTGGACAGCAAGATGTTCTTGAGGGAAAATGTGATTTTTGGGGGATTTGCATCTATGTTCACCCCATTTTCATCCCTAGACTTGATACCACTACTTTTTATTAAGTGGTTATCATATTCAAGTCATCCTTGGGGAATTTATGGGGTTGAAACATGTCCTTTGCAAAGGGAAAGGGGGTTTTGTAAAGATGAAACCAAAGAGAAAGAATTGACTAAAGATCTAAAATGTGGACCACTTGAGATGGTCATTCATGAAGATGAACTTCAATATGACCATCTTAGGTCAAAACTCAAGTTAAACTAGACATAAAATAAGTCAAAGTAAGAAGAACAAGATGATCAAGAGATCAAAAGAGAATTTTAGGGTTTTGAGAAGGAGGGCTTTACCAATGGTGACACCCTATCTTCCTAGGCTTGGAATTTGACTTGAGGAGTATCAAGATTTGGTGTTTGGCTTGAGGAGTATCAAGGTTTGGTGTGTTTGGTATTTGATTGGGAAAGATTCAAGAGAAAATGGTGGCAATCTAAGGATTCCCACCGTTTTCTCTCTATATTCGCCTTGAGAACTTCGTTCTTTGTGAGTAAGTTGTGTTGTGTAAACCGAGAGAGGAGGGTTCAATTTATAGGCCCTCTGAAATTACATACATGTCCGCGCGGAGGTCACGTAAACGTGCCCGGTGCATTAAATCTTTGCTCCGGGCTTTGAACAGAAGAATATTTTTCAAAATATCGGCGAAATTGTTTTTCAACTTCTTTGTTTCGGGATTTTCTTAATTCTTTTGCTTTTTTGGATTCCTTTTTTGGTTTAACTTTAAATGGCAAACCCTAACCTACTCTTGCTTGGTTAGGAAGGTTAGAGATTGTTAGAAATGTTAGAAATGTTAAAACTTTCGTTAACTTTCTAACGAAAAAAGCTACCGACTCAAATTGGAGTACTTACACTACCCAGAGACAGAAATAGATTCGCTGACGCTTTAGCTACACTGGCTTCTTTGGTCGAAATCCCTCACGGAATGTCTGTAAAACCATTCAGGGTTGGTCGGAGAGAGAACCCCGCTTACTGCTGCGAAGCCTACTGCTGCGAGATTCAAGCTGACACCGAGGAAAATAAGGATCCGTGGTACGCACAGATTTATGAGTATCTCAAGAAGGGTGATGTATCTTTTCTAGGAGACGTGAAACCAAAAGTTTGCAGGCATTGAAGCGATTAGCCGGACAGTTTGTTCTACTGGATGATACGTTGTACAAAAGGCATTACGATGGACTCCTATTACTCTGTGTAGACGCGAAACGGGCAGAAATGATCATGGAAGAAGTACACGATGGCTTATGCGGTCCGCACATGAACGCCAGGATGTTGAGACAGAAAATCACACGGTTGGGTTATTACTGGGTCACTATAGAAGCCGACTGCATCCAGTTTGTGCGGAAATGTCCCAAATGCCAAATGTGTTCCAACCTGAACCATGTACCCCCTCACGAGTTGTACAGCATGGTAACCCTTTGGCCATTTGCGACATGGGGGATTGATGTGATTGGCAAGATTACACCGCCGGGAAGCAATGGGCATTGTTTTGTATTAGTAGCTATCGACTACTTCACCAAGTGGATCGAGGCAAAGTCTTACAAGGTGTTGACTTCCAAGAAGGTGGCACAGTTCATTAAGAAGGACATCATGTGCAGATATGGGGTACCGAATGAGATCATCTCGGACAATGGGTCCCACTTTGGCGGAGATTGTGACAGATTACTGGCAGAATTCAAAATTACCCGGCACAAATCCTCTCCTTATAGGCCTCAGACCAACGGAGCGGTCGAAGCAGCTAACAAGACGATTGAGCAGATAATCAGAAAAACTGCAATTCGAGGTAGAGACTGGTC
Organism: Adenophora triphylla var. japonica; assembly: GCA_022495995.1. Lineage (NCBI taxonomy): Eukaryota > Viridiplantae > Streptophyta > Magnoliopsida > Asterales > Campanulaceae > Adenophora > Adenophora triphylla. The sequence goes on along the minus strand of JAFEMH010004669.1, from coordinate 171,578 downwards.
CGAGAAATTACCGTTGGCACTTTGGGGATATAGAACTTCCGTCCGTACTGCTACAGGTGAAACTCCTTTTGCTCTGACATATGGGATGGAGGCAGTGCTCCCGGTCGAACTGGAAGTCCCGTCTTTGAGGATCTTATTAGAGAATCAAGTAGCAGAAGTTGAATGGCTCCGCAGCCGATACGATCAGTTGGCCACACTGGACGAGCGTAGACTCAAAGCCATGGAACACATCCGAGCCTATCAAAGACGGACAGCAAGGGCTTTCAACAAGAAGGTGCAGCCCTTAGACATTAAGGAAGGAGATTTGGTTTTGAAGCAGCGACTTCCCAATAATTTCAATCCTCTTGGGAAGTGGGCCTCTACATGGACCGGCCCGTATGTGATCAAGAAGATATTTTCGGGTGGAGCAGTTAAGATGGCAGATTTGGATGGCAACGAATTCAAGGAGCCCGTCAACCTCAGCAAGCTCAGACGCTACTATGATTAAGCTCTTCCTCCCCTCTAAAACAAAAAAAAAAAAGAGCGCAAAAAGAAGCCCGCTAGATTGAAAACCCGCAAAGGGCGGTCTAGCAATAAAAGAAAGGGTGCGTTCAAAAGCTCGCTAGATTGAAAACCCGTAAAGGGCGGTCTAGGCAAAAGTTAGAGCAAACAAATAAAATAAAAATTGTCCCGCTTCTATCTTCCCTTTCTAAAATTAGTCGTTTGACGAAAATGAACTACGACGACCTGAGCCCCTTGGTTCTCATTGTAAAAGGGGAACGTAGGCAGCCTTAATCGGCGCGGTCCAAAAAATAAATAAAAATCCAGTCTGTTTTCACCAAGGCAATAAACTTTTTTCATTCCCACAATCAATGCATGATTACACTTATTTGATGAGTCTAAGCTCGACTATACTAATGACTACATAACTTGCAAAAGAAACTAAAAAATTAAAAGACAAAATAAATAACTATTGTGTCTGCATGTGACTGTGGGTGGATACTCGGACATGTAGGTCTACTCCTTGGCACTAGGCCCCTCATCTCTGTCCTTCTTCTTCTTGGCGGCTCGTCGAGTCGGTCTCTTCTTGCTCTCTCTCTTAAAGTAAGGCGAATACTTCTTCTTCAATGGGGGAACCTCCTCGATCGCCTTGCCCTTCAATTTCCGCTCAATCTTCTTGGGAGGATGCTTTCCCACTTTGTCCGAAGAAGTCTCCAAAGCTTCTCTGTCTCTGAGAAAACGGCTCGAAGATATGTTAGGAATCAATCTCCGTCTCAAGTCATATAAAACCTCCTTCATCGGTCCCAAGTTTTCTTCATACCATGTCAAATAAGCATGCGACAAATGAGTGCTAAGGGTCCGCTGTGCAAGATAAACTCGTGGCATCCCATGAGAACTCCATAAGCTTACCATCAAAACTGAAACACCAACGTCCATTGGAAGAACCTTGGCAGAATCATCAAACTCAGAAGTTCCCCAAGTTTGAGGACGGACCTGCTCCATGCCATATTGCCGAAATACCCGCTCTGCATAGTAAAAAGTGGTGGTCTCAAAAGCTGGTACACGGATCAAGCACTGCCCAAGCTGAAGGCTCCGGATGAAGGAGAGGCCCCAATGTTGTACTCGCCACTGAATCCTGTCCGTATCCACCTCCGCCAAGTACATCTTCCACTCCCACTCTGATAAGCCGGAAAGCGGATCAATCTTCCTCCTGCAACCGTGAAACCAAGGCTTAACACTCGAAGGGGGAATCTCTAAAACAAAAAGCCGATCCTCAAGCCATGTGGTCAGTAATTTGGCACTACCCCTAGTCATGAGTGGGGCACCCCTAGCTATCTGAGATATACCATGAAGCGTCTCGCCCAAGAGAACCGGAACGATGCTCCTCCCAGAACGGGCCTGATCAACCATATCCAGACATCGACTGGTAGCTACCCCCACATAAGGAGAAAACAGAACCTTGGAAAATAAGCAGAGGGCCAAGCAATCCAAAGCAAAATCCGAGTCAAAGTCATCACCATGAGCAAACCTCCCCGGCAAATCACATATATCTATGTCCACACCCTCAACCAAGCCTCTAGCCACAGCCGTAGGGATGCGCAGAAATTTAGCCACCCTTGTCACCAACGGAACTCGATCCTGAGGGACTGCTATCAAACTGACATCATCTCCGCCGCACAAAGCAAGAAAATCCTCATAGGTGGGTGTAATCTCGTTGTAAGAAAAGTTGAAAACGTGATTGGAGTCATCCCAAAAAGCAGCTGCAGCATGTAAGAGATTCCAGTTGGGATGCATGGGCAAAAGGGACCAAATGCACTTTACCCCAAAGCGTTTGTCAAAGGCATGACGAACGGAGCGAGGTACCTTGGATACCCAAACAGCCAAATCACTCTCAAAACTGCTGTGCTTCTCCATTAAAACGGAAGGGTGGGAGTTCATGGTTTATACCCGACAAGAAAAGAACAGAACAGTGCGAAGAAAAGAGGAGAAAGTGTGTTTATACCGTCGCCGGGTGAAGTATTTATATAGGTTTGGTATGGGACTCCGTACAGGAAAAGGACAGCGAGGTAATCCGTGCAGGAAAAGGAGACACAAAGGCCGATCGACCCTTTTTCAAGGAAAACCAGCCGCCTCTCAGCATAAGGCCGATCGGACCTTTAATTTTGGGCCGATCGAACCTTTAATTTAAGGCCGATCGACCCTTTGATTTCTCCAAAAAAGCGGCGCAGCTTCAACAAATTCAAGGATTCTAAGGCTCCACCTTTTTTTTATTTTGCTACAAAAATAGATAATGTCCTCATTTATTCAGTGCAGTGTACAAAAATAGGTAATGTCCAAAAATAGAAAATGTTCATAAATAGAAAATACTAACTTTTATATATTAAACCCATAAACTAGTACATAAAACAGTTGCATTGCATCAGTGAGTCAGCATAAAATATAGAGTCTGCATGCTTCTTTTTCCCTAATAGGTACTACAAAATAAACAAAATAAAAAAGGTCCTAATGACCCCGGCGGGAGGTCGAGGCACGACCGCGTGAAAATCTGGACGTCGAACTACCCTCACCATGGGAGCGCTGTCTCCACTGCGCCGGATCCACGTCCACTGATCTCCGAGATTGGCAGGAAAGTGTCGACACTGCACTCCTCAGCAGACGGGTCAGTATATTGGTCTGCCTCACAGCCCGCACGTAAGACTCCCGGGTAACCTACAAAAATCAGGCGCGAGAGTTACATCATGGCTAAAACATAATAATCAGTGCATAAAGAGAAGAGAAAAGTAAAAGGCATACCCCGCCGGCACCGCCTGGAGGAAGCTGAGCACCCTCCACCTCATCGGCCTTTGTAGGCGTCAAGTCTACCCTCACCTCCCCGTCAACCATATACACAAAGAAATGGTCGGGAAATGGAGGCATATCAGCAATCTCGGGATGCCCAGCACCCATCGGCTCGGGGATGACCAAATCCTGCTCCCCTATGCCAGCAGCCCCGGCAGCCTCAGCAGTCCGCATCACCACCTGCGGCGATCTCAGAAAGAGCTCCACAAAATCCACATAGCCCATATCAAGACGGAACTGATAAGCAGGGACCCCAAGTAGATACTCCGCCCTCCTCGCCAATCGGTTCGGATACCACATGTTCCTGGGAGGATGTTGGGGCGCATAAAGCGGAGCCCATGCATAGTGCTGCCTCGCAACCCGCTCACCCAAGTACATCTCGTCGGCAAGAAGTCCAACCAACAATCTGCGGGAAGCAGTCACATCCCGGACAGCGCCAATCGTCTCCGAAGCCTCAGGTGTCCAAGGATAGAGCAAGAACTCGGGCCTACTGGGACCATCAAGGACAACCCTCAAATCGGACTCACGAACCGTCTTTGGGAACCCCTCAATCCGATTCTCCTTCCTCCAGTACCGCAAAATGGGCACATCCCGAGTCTGGTCCCGCAAAGTGAACGGCGCGACACCAAAAATCTCATAAACCCAGGCCTGCAAAAGACACGGAAAGCGGATATTTATAAAGGCAGAAAGACAAGTAACAGGTAAAAGGACAATGAAAATGACAAAAGTCGGCATACCTCAAGAACAAACTGAAAGGCATCAAAAGAAGAGGTATTGGACCTCGAAACAGTATCAAGAGCCCGATACAGCTCGGCCAAGCCGGCCCCTCCCCAAGAGATATCCCGCACTAAGCTCAAGTCAGACAAAGCACCCAACAAAGAGAATCGGCATATTGGGCCCGAGTTGGGAAAGAGGGCCACTGAGAAACCATACCAAAGGAATCCTCGGACAAGCGCGTCCAGCCCATACTGGCCAACTCTGTACCGATCAATAGCAGTCGCGACAAGCTTATACAGTCTCCCCGCATCAACGCCGAAGTTTCTGCTCGAGCCTAAGCTAGCGCCAAACAGCTGAATCTGACGAGCCGGGTCGGCATAAAGGGTATCATCAAAGGGCAATGCTACGTCCGTAAACCTCAATCCAGTAAGGATGGCAAAGTCTGTAGGAGTGATCGTGGCCTCACCCCAACTCAAATGGAAGGTGTGTGTCGTGTCCCACCAGAACTCCCGACACGCCTTCACCACGGCAGTACACTTCCTGGTCTGACCCATCAGTGAGACCATGTCAAAAAAGGGAGCCAACCCTAAGCTCCGTACCCTCTCGCGAGGACCGCCCTCACCAGCCGGCAGAAGTGCCCACAACTCACCAACCGCTCTAAGGGAGCTACGTCCCTTCATCTTCTTCCCCTGCAGATAAACACAGCACAGGTACGTGTCATTACTCGCATTTAAAATAATAAACACTTTGCACACGCATGAAATATTCTGTTGTTAAACAAAAATTCTTTACCTTTATCCCGACGCGGGAGTGAAGACCGGTGGACCCATGAAAAGCCAAACCCGGATAAAAATCGGACTGGTTGAACAACATAAAGTGCAGCCTCGAAGGCCGATAATTACGCGAAGCCCGCCGCCTCCTAGCCTCAACGTCCCCGTCGGCGTCACTCCTATCACTCTCCCCGGCGTCAGGATCACCCTCCTCTTCATCATCATCGCCGCCGTTACCACCGTCATCGCCGCCAAAATGACCACCGCGTCTGCCACCATTGCCGCCATGTTCGCCACCCCTGCCGCCATGACCGCCACCACTGCCACCATGGCTGCCACCGCCAGCACCGCCATGACCGCCGCCATGGCTGCCACCATCAAAACCACCTCCATAACCACCATCAAAACCGCCACCCATACTACCATAACCACCCCCAAAACTACCAGAACCATGGCTGCCCCCGGCACCATGGCCACTAGCTCCAACTCCACCATAGCCAAAGAAGGTGTCACCTACGCCGCCATAAGAACCCAACGAGGGAGCGTCCGGTCGATTGAGCAAAAGTTCCAAAGCGGCCAAATCAGGATTATCCATGGCAGATCCTTCGCAAACTCGGCACAAATCAAGTGGAAGCACAAAAGAAATTTTCCGGCGAGGAGAAGCTTCAGAAAATTCGTAAAAAGAAGAAGAAGGCGTGTTGGAGAAGAAGACAGTCGGCTTTTAAGGCCGATCGGCCGTAAAATCTGGCCAATGGGGTGAAGGGCCGATCGGCCCATCATTTTGTGTTTCTTCGGGGTCATTGAACGGTCCAGATCTCATCGTGGCGACGCGGATCCGCGTCAATTGTCCTCAGCCAATCAGAAGGAAGGTCCGATCGGCCCTTCCCCTTCCCCTCCTGACACGCGTCTCCTCGGTCACATCGTTTGACCGGTTATTAATAACCTCTACCTTTTTCAAAAAAATCCCCCCATTTTCCAAAAAAACCCTCCGTTTTCAAAATAAATTCTTTTATTTTTTAATTCAAAATCTTTTTTCATTTATAATTATTTCGGGGTGACTCCCGCACAGTCAAAATTCCTATTTTTTCGGGGTGACTCCCACAGAGTCAAAATTATTCTTTTTCAAGGTGACTCCCACAAAGTCAAATTCTTATTTTCCGGGTAACTCCCACAGAGTCAAATTCTTATTTTCAAGGTGACTCCCACAGAGTTAAAATTCTTATTTTCCGGGTAACTCCCACAGAGTTAAAATTCTTATTTTCCGGGTAACTCCCTCATAGTCATACTCTCACAACTTTTTGAGTGACTTTCACACAGTCACGTCTTCGCATTCCAGTGACTTTCGCACAGTCACGTCTTCGCATTCCAGTGACTTCCACGCGGTCACGTCTTCGCATTTCAATGACTTTCGCGCAGTCACGCACCCTCAGGTGATTCCCGCACCATCGCATCTTTGGTTTGAGACGTTGCACGTCCGCCAATCTCGGGTACTAAACGCCCACTCTTCTGAACAACGACTCGGCTTGATTCCTCTTGGGATACGTAGGTAGCCCGACGTGGGTCCAGCCGCTCGACCTACCTGGTCATCTTTTTGCGACTCAGCTCGAGTCCAAACCTCACATCCGCGAGATCATCGTTTCACCTCCTGAAATCCCTTTTTTCAGGACGGATCCTATTCTTTTATCGTCGACCCCACTTGTCCTACAAGAAGCGTCGTCGAGGGGCTACTGTTAGTACCCGGTCCGAAAAAAGGCATTTTAAATGTCTGGCCCGGTTATTTAAGTGAAACCCTAAAAAACCCTACTCTTTATTCTGTCAAAACCGCCGTCGGCCGTACGCGTGGAAAGTACGCCAGAATATTGTGCCGATCGGCCCTTGCCCTGTTGAATGGCCGATCGAACCTTTAATTTGGTGCCGATCGAACCTAAAGTCGTTGTGCCGATCGACCCTTTATTTTGTGCCGATCGACCCTTATATTTAGGGCCGATCGACCCTTCATCTGGCCCAGCCCAAATACCGAAGCACTATAAATAGGGGTGCCCGGTTACAGTCTTCCACACACAATTTATTCGGGAGAAACGAGATTACACTTGTTTTACCCGTAGTTCTTCCCACATTCTTCGAATCGCCCTAGATTCGATCCCAAAGTCTTGCTACAATTGGTAAGGCTCTTTTTAATATTTCTGTTCTCTATTATTATTATTATTGTCATATTATAATAATATTTGCATGCTTATTATATTTTAATTGCGCCTTTATGCTAGATTTAGGACTATTTTAATATATTTTAATATGCATAGCCGAGGATGATCTAAGGTTTCGCCCAAAGAAACCCAATGGATCTAGGAACTATTTCTTACCTTCCACCTTAGTTATAATTGTCCCATGATCAACAATTCCCCAAGGATGAACGTTGATTAGTGCACCTTCCGAGGGCCTAACTCAAAGGTTCTAGGGTGTGATCATCAATTAATTCTTTCTCTCCCCTCTTCCTTATGCATGATCCCGTTTCTCCTATCTATTCCTGTAAACACCGCACAAAACCAACACCCCACATGCTAGAAAGACCGATCCGTCGGGCAATAGGAGTGATAGCGTTCTTCTTCTGTTGTAACTTGACCCCCGAACCCAATTAACTGTTTAGCCTTTTTTCAAAGCTTTGGGCTATATCAAAGTGGCGTGGCGACTCTCAAAATTAAACTAATATTTTAATATGGTTTAAAGCGAGTGTCACTAAATGAATATCCCATTTCGATCCGACATTTTTATAATTATTAATTTTAAACTTCCGAATGCGCGTTGCATCGGGACGGGGTATTCACAGTTCCTACTAGGGCGGCAAACTCCCTTCATCATTTTAAGCTATGGGAGTGCCTACTAGGGCGGCAAACTCCCTTCATCATTTCAAGCTCTAGGGGTGCCTACTAGAGCGGCAACCTCCCATCATCATATCCAGCTTTGGGGGTGCCTACTAGGGCGGCAACCTCTCTTTATCATTTCAAGCTCTAGGTTTCCTACTAGGGCGACAACCTCCCTTCATCATATCAAGCTTTGAGGGTGCCTACTAGGGCGGCAACCTCCCTTCCATTTATGCGCATTATCCATGTTTGTTCGCAACATTCATACGTCCGCCATTCCATGCAATAACAAATTAACACAAAATTAAAATTGACAAGCCTTGTAAAAACATTATGTCAAGAAATTTAATTAATATTTGCTTTCCGCATCACATCAAAACATATCATTCTAGAATACCAAATTTCATATAACTCTCACTTAGACATGGCCGGTTCGGTTCAACCGCCGGTTCACGGTTGAAAACCGGCAGTTTGAACCTTGGACAAACCTCAACCGGAACCGAACCGCCAAACCGGATAAACCGGTTACGATTTTGACGGTTTACGATTTTAACGATTTTCCGATTAACCTCCGGTTTTGATAGTTTGGATCTGCTCGGCCGAGTCTTTGGTGTTGCTCGGTCGAGTACACCCTTTTAGGGTTTAGGGGTTGAGGGTTGCTCGGCTGAGTCTTTGGTGTTGCTCGGTCGAGCATAACCTTTTAGGGTTTAGGGGTTGAGGGTTGCTCGGCCGAGTCATATATACTGCTCGGTCGAGCATACCCTTCAAAAAAAATGCCAACTTTTTGGTCTCATATGCTCGGTCGAGTCTATAGTAGTGCACGGCCGAGCATATCATTTTTCAACCTTGTAACAGTTAATTTTTTAACAGTTTTCATTAACTTTGTATGTAGTATATTAACTTTTTTTTTGGATAAATAAGACTATTTTATACTTAAGTTTACTACATACATTTTTAGCAAAAAGGTTTATAAAAAAAGTTATGAATTTTGAAAGAAATAAAACTTAACAGTTTTTTGAAAAAAGTTAACTTTTAATTTTTTTAATTTTTTTTGGATAAGTAAGACTATTTTAGACTTTTGTTTACTACATACAATTTTTGCAAAAAGTTATATAAAAAAAGTTATGAATTTTGAAAGAAATAAAACTTAACTTTTTTTAAAAGAAACGAAAGTATATTAAAGAAAAAAAGGGACGGTACCCTTAAATTTTATTAATTAAAATAAAATTACAAAGAGGGGAATAACCAACCTTACCCTTTTATAAATAAGGGGGGACATTTAGGAGCCTTTACCTCAATCTAACTATTACAATTAAATAAAAATAAACCTAATCTAAAGTCTAAACTAATCTAATTAAAATAAAAATTAATCTAAAACATCATTCATTCATCACTACTTTCCGTGGAGTCCTCGACATCGTATGGATATCTTGGATCCAATAGATCCTCATCATAAGGCAAGTCTTATTGCCTTTTTTCCGCTCTAACCCAATTGCCAAGTAAAAGTTGATGTTCCAAGTTTTCACTTGTTAGTTGGGAACGTCTTTCATCCAAAATATTTCCATCAACGCTAAATGCCGATTCAACCGCCACCGTTGAAGCCGGAGAGACTAAGACTTCTTTAGCAACTATGGAAAGTATATGATAAATGTCTTTCCTTCTTGACCACCATTGTAAAACATCAAATTCATTTGAATTTGGGTCTTGGTTTAATTCAAAGTTTGTTGTGAAATAAGTTTCTAACTCCACGGGAATGTTTGATGATGATGAAGATGATGAACCTCCTCGAGAAGGACCATATTTTTTACTATACAAATTTGCAAAAAAACTATATGGATCCTGTGAGTACCCCAATCCAACTCGCGATCCAATAAAAGTGCCTTTTACTTAATAAAAGTGCGCTAGGGAGCGTTTTGGTAAATTTCCGGTTCATTCCGAGACTTCCGAGAACTTTTCATAAGTTTCTCGCTATGGAAGGACCTAGAAAGAATTATTCAGTTTGGACCTTTAAGGAATTACTCAGGAAGGGTCCAGATTTCGCCACCTGGCAGGGTTCTAGAAGGAAAGCGGTTATTTTACTTCTGTCGTACGACATAATAAATAATTATCAGTCAATGTTAAATAGGGGATTATCCTCATTTTGTAAAAGGGGGGATTCACTACTCTCTCTCTCTCACAAATTAAAAACGCAAAGAGGGACGGCTCACTCCCTTTTCTCTCTCACTAGACGCTCTCTCTCACTTCTCTCTCTCTAGCCGCAAAACCCATTGGCCGGCAACCCAATTCCCAGATCATCTTCCTCACCAATTTCCTCTCCCTAAATCGCCTTCCTCACTCATCTCTCTCCGGCTCTACCCAAAGCGGCGACCCAATTCCTCTCAACCTTGTTCTCCGATTCAATTTCTCTCAATCACTCCTCAACAACAACCGCGGCCTCACCGGTTGAGCTCTTCCCCCAAAACTGACGCCGTCTCCCTTATTCAAGACCCCAAATCGTTCACCACCACCACTCCCCCAACAATTTCCGGCTACTCTCAACTATCAGCCCCGGCCCTGTTCCAAACCTTAGCGTCTCTCTGCCCAATTCACACCGAAGTAGTGACAAGCATTCAAGTCCTCCCTCAATTCTCTCTCTTTTTCTCATATATTCATTCAACACACACTCATACACAGATGCCTGAAACCTCACAACCATTTCAATCTGAGTTTTGAGTTGTTTCCGGAGCTGATTAGAAGACTCTCTATACCGACGTGGTATAGAGAGTATGGATCTACAAGGGTAATGTTCTAATTCCATCCTCTCTCTCTATTTTCATCTTCCATTTTCGATTGCTGTGATTGGATCTGTTTTGCCTTGGTTTATGGTGGTGATGTTTATGTTCTGATCTATATGTTTTAACTATACAATGGTTTGGATTGTGTGAATCTGTGATTTAAATGCAAAGATGAGTGTGAATCATCTATATTCACACTCATCTGAGTGTTGATTTCTCATGTAATCTCTGTCATACCCTGGCTGTGCAATCTTCTATATTTGGTTGCTGATCATATCTTGATGTCCATGTTCAATCCATACTTTCGATTGATGTCGATATGTTTGGGTTTAGTCATTTGAGATGAGTATGGATCAATCAATATTCATACTCTTTTTGAGTGTTAAACCCTGGCTCCTATGATTTATTAGCTCCATTTCGGATGTAATTGGATATTGTTATTATCTTGCTGTCTTTGTAATTCAATCTTGTGAAACCTCTGCAAATGGGCTTGTTGTGTCACGCGACACACTTGACCATCCTAGGTCCTGTGTCACGCGACACATGTAACCACTTTGCAGCTGGTCCATTTCAGTTGTAAGTTGTTTATTTCATTATAATCTGGGACGTGGCCTCCCGGAGTAAATGGCTCACAAGTTGTAATTCCCCTTGTTGATCAATAAATCAAAGCATTAAAATGCATTTTATACATATTTTGTCTCACACAATTGCACACACTTTTGAATGTTTTGGATGTTGAACATAGAAAGACTCGTCTACGGACGAGGCATGTTGGGTGAACTCTCGGTTCTTCCCAACACGTAACCTGACCCCCGAACCCATTTTCTCTCTCAAAAGGTTTTCAATGTTTCCTTTAAAACGGTGTGGCGACTCCTAAAAATTTTATTTTATTTTTCGGCGAGCGTTCATTCAGTGGCAACTCTGCTGGGGACTTGAAACTTGTTTTTCAAAAGTGGGTCAAAATTTTGTGCTTGTTCAACATTCACTTCATTCATATATGTGTGCATTGTTGGTGACTTTATATGTGCATAAATGCATGTTAGTGCTTTGCTTTATCCCTTCCCCTTCCTGGCTTCCTGCTTTGTTGCATTGGTGCTTGGGGCTGAGATTTTGTGTTGTGCTTGGAGGCTGGGGCTGATTTGGCTTTTGTTCAGACTCTGGATGTGTGAATCCTTATGTCACGCGACAGGATTGACCTCATCAGTCCTGTGTCACGCGACATAAGTGGTCAATTTGCAGGATTTGTTTTCTTGGTGCAGCTTCTGATTGTGGGGCAGTCCCCCTTGATCAAAGTTCATGGTCATTTGATTATTGTGCTCTGTGGGGTGTGTGTTATTTTCCATTTCATCCCCTTTTCCAAATAAAAAAATGAAAAAATAATAAAAAAAACATTTTTCGCAAAATAAAGGAACATAGTCATCCGCACACTACTTCACATAGAGTTAGAACCCTTGGAGTGTACGGACGGCATCGCGGACGGTGATATGTCTCGCTTACGCTTGAGCGCCTAAAGTCCTCCCGGCCTATAGAATGTTAGGAGCCACACTTATAACCTTACCCAACAGTTGGTTTTGACACGCCATTTTCAAAATACACTAAAATGAATTGTTTCAAAAATTTTAATAGACTTTCGTACCTTTCCCAAAACCTTGCACGTGTGGGCATGTTGCCAATGCAACATGGTTTCGCGTAAGGACATGTCGTTCCCATGGCATGTTCTAACGAGAGATCATGTCGCTTTGTCAACATGCACCGACGAGAGGTCATGTCGGATTTTTCCTTGAATTTCTTCGGGAATACCCGTTATGCTGCCAAAATTTCTCCAGAAATTGGGATTGCTCGTCCGCCCCATAAATGCTTCAGTTTTATTTAGGTATCATTGCCTATTATTAATTTTTAATCAATACATTTGGTGTATTTTTGGATGATGTGTCCCTAGGTACCCCCGAGGTTCTAGGATGCGTGAATAAACGCTTATCCTTTCCCAACTGTTTATAGGATTTAAAAGACACCGAGTTTTTACTTGAAGATTAATATGATGTTGCACGAGTCCGTCTCCTTTCCCGCTCTTCCCTCTCCCATACCACCTCAAGGTTCTCTCCTCCGCCACCTTACCAATCACCCCTTCGCCTCTACAGCTACGACAAGTTGGGTGTGTGCTCTCGTTCCCGGCGCTCATTGGTCCAATAGTTGCAACATGCTCGAAAATTATAATAGTTGCAACATGCTCGAAAATTATAATCATCATCGGCATTAATTTTTCTTTTGGTGAAATGGATGGCGAAGGTATCGGATTGCGGCGCTCTTTCCGTAGGAGGTTGTCGTTGTCCCCGACCACCTCCCCTAGTAGCTCGGCTACCCCTACCCCTCCTAGAACTACCACTTTCAATTTCAACTTGTTCTTCTTCCTCATTTTGTTGAATATTTGGATTTTGATGATCAAAATCATCGTTGGGGGAGGAAGAACCAACAACGGACTTGCCTAAATTGCTTCTTCTTTGATTTCCAGCCATTTGTGTAAGATAAAATGAAGTTTGGAAACGAAACGGAGCTTAAAAATGGATGAAAATGAAGAAAAGTACTAATTTCGTTAGAAAACTAACTAAAAATGGGTTAATATTTAACTGGAAATCGGATAAGAGTGAGAGTATTTGTGAATATATGAGAGTAGATGAAAAAGAGTAGAGAGAAATAATGTGGAAATCAAATGGGAGGAGGGAGGTGATATTTATAGTTAGTTTTAATTAGGAAAAATGTTTTTTTTTTGGGTTAGATCCGTTAGGACAGTTAGTGGAAAGGGGGGGGGGGACAGACTGCAAAGGCACTGGAAGGAGCCTGGAAAGGAGGAAAGAAAGTAAAAGTAGCCGTTGGGCCTTGGGGCCCAGTCCACGTCATCGCCCAGCTCCAACCCAGTCAACGCGCGACGCCCACTCCCTCCCAGCAACGGTCATATGACCGTTAATTTTAAATTGCATTGGCCGGTTAAACCGGCGGTTTACCGGTTTTCTATTTTCTTAAACCGAAATCGAACCTCTCTAACTCCGGTTCCGAATAAACCGGTTTGCACGGTTTAGACCGATTTTGAACCGCCCGATTTGCCGGTCCGTTAAAAAAATGGCCACGTTCTAGAACAAGTGGAAAACAAATTACTTTTTAATTTAAAACATAGGAAATTAGCGACAATTTATTGATAATACCGCTTTAAGTGATTCACGCTCTAGGCATTTTTTAACTCTTCTCCATCTTTTCTTCTTAACTGATAAGTCCCTTCTCTAATAACCTTGGCGACTTGGAAAGGACCTTCCCATTTTTCATCAATCTCAGAGAATCCAAGTTTTGATCCGGTTGCCTCCATGCTTCTTAGAACCCAATCTCCCACATTGAATGATCTCTTTATGACCCTTTTATCATGTTGCGTCTTCATTCTATGCTTGTAATTGATCATCCTCATTCTCGCATTTATTCTTTTTTCATCATATAGATCAAGATCATTGCAACGCCTTTGTTCGTTTCTGACTTCATCATAATAGGTAACTCTGTAAGTTGGTAAGGCCATCTCTGCCTGCGCCATTGCTTCTGACCCATATGTGAGTGCAAACGCTGTTTCTCCAATTGAGCCCTTAACAATTGTTCTTACATACCAAAGAGCAGTCGACAATTCTTCTAACCATGCTCCACCCCTTCCATCTAGATTTTTGCACATTATAGCAATTATCTGTTTGTTTGCTGCCTCTGCCTGTCCATTGCACTATGGACGGTAAATTGCTGACTTCCAGTGTTTGATATTCAATCTCGCACATTTCTCCAAAAATTTCTTCCAAAACTGAGTTCCATGGTCTGAAATGATTGCCCTTGGAAGCCCATATCTACACCATATATTGTCCTGCACAAACTTGATTACATTGTCCTTCGTGATTGTCGCCAATGCTTTAGCTTCCGTCCACTTCGTAAAGTAATCAACTAGAACCACCACATATTGACACCCACCTTTGGCTTTAGGAAAAGGCCCGATCAAGTCAATTCCCCACATGTCGAAGGGCCATGTTGTAAATGTTAGAACATGTGTTGCCATGTATGTTGTTCCCTATGTTGCCAAACAAGTGTTGCCACTGGTGTTGCCACAGGTGTTTCCATTTGGAATTTGGCAACACCAGAATAGTTATTGTATTTTTCACAAATAATAGTGTGTAAATTAATGTTTATATATCAGTTGTTAGTCTGCTATTTGTAATCTTGAATAGGTCAACAAAAGATGCCCAGGCGTGAACTTCGAATTGATGAAGAAAAGTTACATATAAACACATTGTTTATATGTAAAATTGGTGACTAAGTAATAGAGTTATTGGTTAGCTATTCAGGGGAGATAAAGATAGAGTACAAGGTGTAGCGTTGTGAGGAAAAAGAATTTTTTCCTTTTCGTTTTGAGTCGCCACCTATATTATTCGATTGGAGAAAATAGGAAAACTATTTTGAAAGAGATTTGGGTTCGGGGCTTAGGTTATGAAATGGGTAGGTCAAGGAGCATCCATTTCACCCAATCCGGAGATCGGTCTTGCTAAAGAAAAGAGAGGTTTTCAAAAGAAGAGAAAAATGATTTTAAATATTATAAACAAAGGTCCATTTAACGGGGTTAAACGGAATGTAGGATCGATTGCTTCGAGACCGTCTCCATGATTTGGAGAGGCTCTAGGCCGATCCTAGATTCTATGGACTTATACCACTCTAACAATCAATTAGAAAGGGATTTAGGGGTTACCTTGCATGAGGTGATTTGGGCAGAGTTTCGACTCAAGTTTAGAATCGACTCTTGACACGGACAGAGCTTCGCCTCAGTACATCAGTCGCTTCATCAACCAGATGACATCTCTCTGCGAGCCCATGTTCAAACTGATGAAAAAGAATGCCGACATCAAATGGGACTCCGAGTGACAAACAGCTTTTGAGAAAATCAAGACCTACTTGGTGAATCCCCCAATTCTGTGCCCGCCACATGAAGACAAGCCACTACTCCTATATCTGACAGTAACAGACACATCAATCGGAGCAATGCTGGCACAAGAACAGAAAGATTCCAAGGTTGAGCATGCAATCTACTTCATAAGCCGGAAGCTTCAAGGAAGTGAACTCAGCTATTCAGCATTAGAGAAAACTTGTACCGCCTTGGTATGGGTAGTCGGGAAACTGAAACACTACATGCAGTCACATTCAGTGCTCCTGGTCTCCAAAATGGACCCCATCCGATATCTCTTTGACAAGCCATCCCTGTCAATGCGACTAGCCAAGTGGTCATTCTTCCTGGCTGAGTTCGACATCAAGTACATGGTCAGAAAATCAACAAAGGGCAGAGTCATGGCAGATCAGCTGGCCGACTTCCCAAGCAGTGAACCTAAGGGTCCTGATCCGCAATTTTCGGACGACGGAATCTTCTCACTCGACAGCGCAAACCGCTGGCAACTCTTCTTCGATGGGGCAGCCAACAAGAAGGGGAATGGTATTGGAATGCTCCTTGTCGATCCCAAGGACGAGCACACTCCCATAGCCATCAAGTTGAATTTTGAAACGACCAACAATGCAGCAGAATACGAAGCCCGTGCAGGCTGCGGAAGCCGCCCTCGAGCGCAACATCTCAGAACTGGATGTATATGGAGACTCAACATTGATCATCAATCAAGTGTCCAACAAGTGGAAGACGGTAGATTCGGCCTTCGAAGTACCACGCGTACATGGAGGAGCTCATTGCTCGGTTCAAGGACATCTCTTTTCATTATTTGCCAAGAGACAGAAACCGCCGCGTACGCCTGGCAACCCTCGCCTCTCTTGTCGAAATTCCCGATGGGAAAGCAGTAAAACCCCTCAGAATAGGCAGACGGGAAACACCCGCCTATTGCTGTGAGATCGAAATAAAAAAGGAAACGATCGACGAACCCTAGTACAATCAAATTTACCAGTACCTCCAAAGCGGAGAAGCTTCCTTCACAAATGAAGATGGAAAATAC
The DNA here is from genome assembly GCA_022495995.1 of Adenophora triphylla var. japonica. Taxonomy (NCBI): domain Eukaryota; kingdom Viridiplantae; phylum Streptophyta; class Magnoliopsida; order Asterales; family Campanulaceae; genus Adenophora; species Adenophora triphylla. Next base: position 155,145 of record JAFEMH010004669.1, on the reverse strand, counting down.
AAAGAAGGGATCAAAGCCAAAAACATGATGGCATTAAAACGCCTGGCATCCCATTTCGTCATTCTGGGGGGTATTTTGTACAAGAAGCGCCACCAAGGGCCACTCCTTCGGTGTGTAAACAAAGAAAAAGCCAGCGAGCTAATGAATGAAGTTCCCAATGGAACCTGCGGTCCGCACATGAACGCCCGAGCATTGACACAGATCATTCTTCGTATGGGATACTATTGGATATCAATGGAAACAGACTGCATCCAGTTCGTCCGAAGCTGCGACAAATGTCAATGGTTCTCCAACCTCAATCACATCCCTCCTCATGAACTCTATTGCATGACTACACCATGGCCTTTCGCCACATGGGGAATCGACGTCATCGGCAAGATCACTCCTCCGGGGAGCAATGGTCACGAGTTCATTCTAGTCGCAATCGACTACTTCACCAAATGGGTAGAAGCCAGATCGTACAAGGTACTGAATTCTAAGAAGGTGGCCGAGTTCATCCGAGAGAACATCATGTGCCGATACGGAGTGCCCAACGAGATCATATCCGACAATGGGACTCACTTCGAAGGAGATTGTGACCAACTTCGACCGACCCGAGTCACACGTCACAAGTCTTCTCCTTACGGACCACAAACCTATGGTGCAGTAGAGGCAGCCAACAAGACTCTCGCCATGATAATCAGAAAGATGACAACCAGAGGTCGGGACTGGCCCGAAAAGCTACATTTAGCCCTCTGGGGATACCGAACATCAGTCAGAACCGCCACAGGGGAGACTCCATTCACGCTTACCTACGGAATGGAAGCAATGTTGCCCGTGGAATTGGAAATTCCATCCCTCTGAGTCCTCTTGGAAAACGGGATCAATGAAGTCGAATGGCTACAAAGCCATCACGACGAACTTGCTCTACTCGACGAGCGCATGTTGAAAGCCATGGAGCACACTCGAGCCTACCAGAGCAGAATGGCCCGAGCATTCGATAGGAAAGTCAAGATCCGAGACATCAGAGAAGGCGACTTGGTGCTAAAGGAAAAGCCTCCTACGCAGACCAATCCCCTCGGAAAGTGGGAGCCTACCTGGATAGGACCTTTCGTGGTACAAAGAATCTTCTCCGGAGGAGCCATGAAGATAGCAGATTTGGACGAAAACCCTTTCGTTAACCCCGTGAATGGAAGCAAGCTCCGCAGATACTTCGTTTGAGGAAGAGCACCAGTCAACTCTCCTTCCCCATACACCGTCCCCTCAGTAAAATTAAAAAGTGCTAAAAGAGTAATACCCAACTGGATACATTCCCGCTAATGATCCAGGTAAAAAACAGGGTCACACTTCTTTTGTCTTTGTTTTTTCTCAAATTCACCTAAAAGTGTCGAACTATGGTGACCTGAGCCCCTTAGACCAATTGAAAAAGGGGAACGTAGGCAGCCATCATTGGTTCGGTCTAAAAAAAAAAAAAATAATAATACAATAAGCATCAATTGCTTGTGTTTCGAAAAACTCTTTTCATTTAACCTACAAATTCATCATGGTTAAAACAATCTTTGATGAGTTCAACCACGGTCAACTCTTGACTCGCTACACGCTAGCAAAACTACAATAAAACATTAATCAGTTAATGTGTCTGCAATGACAGTGGGTGGATACTCTGGACAGCAAGGTCAACCTAGTTTCCCGTACTTGGTCCTTCATCCTTCTTCCCCTTCCCCTTCCCACGACGAGTGTTCTTCACCTTCACAGGAAATATTCCGGTAGTCCTTCTACCTGGCTCAGGGACTCTTCCCGACGCCTCCGTCAACCCTGTGGCTGTCAACGCAGCCCCTTCTCTAGCTCTGTCTCGAGCTGCCTCGCTTCGAGCCATCATAACAGTGCTTTGATTGGCCTCCCGATCAGCATTGGTCTCATAATCAGCCATGGCATCGCTAGTACGATTCCCAGGGTTAGCCCTTGCTTCGGTCCTCCTCAAGGTCGAGCTGTCCAGGTGATCAGCACCCAACAGCTCACTCCGTCTCCACAAAATAGACATCTGTGTCTCCCCCATACACTCTTCATACCAGTTCAGATACTGCGTTGACAGAACAGTGCCCCCTCTTCGGTAAAAGAGAACCCTGGCAGGAAAGGACGTATATTGCCACCACCGTGCGAGCAGCAATAACGTCGAAGGATCTCCCATCAGCAGAGATCCCACCTCAAAGGTAGCAGCATAACTCAAATCCGTCAGTGGCACCTGCTCCAGCCCGTACTGTCGCAGAACCAACGATGGAATGTAGAAAGACGTCTGAGACCCGACACTCGACAACCAGTAGGCCCTCCGGAGCGGTCCGACAAGTCTATAACTTCCAATGGGGAGCCCACCATCGCAAGTGATGCGTGCGGAGTCTGGCCATCCGAGCTCCGGCTCGGCTGATCGCCCCCTATCACCAGAGGACGTCGAGAGAAAGACCAAGCGTCACAAGACATTGGTACCTCAGGCATCATCTGCAGTCTCTCCCTTAACCACATGGTAAGCATAGCGGGACTCCCTCCCCACATGTATCGGCTACCGGTCGCCATCCGACCTATGCCCAGGAACGTCTCGCCCAAGACCAACGGCACGATGTCTCCCCCGCTCCGTCATCGCCTCACCAGGTCCAGTACACTGTGATGGCACACACCCAGAGACGTGAATATGAACAGAGTAGCAATCGCACACAGAGCAAACGCGTCCCACGCAAAGATGCTCCCCTCAGCTCCGGCAAATCTTTCGGGCAGTCCCGAAATGTCAACATAATCGGTATTCAGTATCAGCATCCCGTATGCTTCTCCAGCCGAGATACCAAGCAAAGACACTAGCTTCTCAACAGTGGCCATGCCACCAGCATACGGAAGAACTAGCTGTTCCGTCTCAGGTCCTCCCAGAATGGCCCGAAAATCTTCGAATGTAGGAGTGATTTCGTTGTACGAAAAGCTGTACACGTTCCTCCGTACGTCCCAGAACCGAGACGCTGCTCTCAAAAGATCCCAATCTGGCATAAGCTCCTTCAAAGCCTAAACAGATTTCATCCCGTAACAGCCTTCAAAAAACCCTTTGTTCTGCCTCGTGTGGTTCCGCACCCACGACTGAAAACTGTCCAAGTATCGCTCTTGCATCCGAGACGACAACTTAGGAAAGGGAGCCATGACAGAAAGTGAAGAAAAGCCTTAAGAATTGGAAAGGAATTCAGCCAAATGATCGAAACAAAGGCGTAGTCTTTACAAATTGCAAAGCTGAAACTGCAATTTAAAGGAATCTGGAAATTCACTCCTAGTCCGGCCGGACTCTCCTTGCAGTTGACCCGGTCAACTCTGCAGCCAGCTGCTCCCAAATTGGAAGCAATTCCAAACAATCCCCTATTCACACCTTTATGAAACCAACGTGCTGCCCCTGGTTTCATTCAATCAATATCAATATCCCTTCCGCCCCGGGCTTGTGTAACAGTGCAATTAATTAAATATTAGTGCATATAGGCTTAAATTTTGACCCGTTCAATTTTTAATGCATGTTTCATTTTATTTATTTTTTGATCAACCTACTTGCTTATTTGTCGAAAATAAAAGAAGGTAATCACTAAATGGAAGTGCGAAATACAGGTTCCGCCCCACGGGCGCCTTTTCAAATACAGTTCAAATCAAATCGTTCCAGACGATACATACAAAAAAAAAGAAAGAAAGAAAGCAGTAAAGGAAGGACTACTCCGAGTCCTGCTCGTCATCCGAGCACTCGACGCACTGCTCCGCCGCTGTCGGATCCGTCGCAAACAAGAAGTCGCCAAATTCCTCCAGGCGGGAATATGCAAAAGGCCTCCTCGGCGTATGTGAACTCGAGGACTCTCCCCTCTCGTGCCCCGAGTGCGAAGAAGAAGGATCTCCAAACCCAGCCATTCCGCCCGCGAACTGGCCAAATCCCTGTGCGAAATCCTCCCCACCAGCTGTGGGAGCAGGCGAACCTCTCGGCCTAGACGGCCTCGGCTCACGAACATCCACGCTCCTCCGGGAACTGCACTGCATGAACTCCATGAGCCTCCTAGCGTAGGCGGCCCACCCGTTCACCAGCCTCATAGCGTCGTTGTACGTGCGGCCAGACACCTGCAAACCAGGAAGGTCATCAGAAGACGAACAAAAAGTACAGATGCAACATTTGCAGAATACTACTATCAAAAGCAGAAAATCAAGAAAGTGCTCACCAAGGTGTTCGAGGTCTCGGCTCATCTGGAATCGGGATCACCAGTCGTCTGCGTGAGCCATCCAGTCCCTCGTACGCCAGCCTAGCGCGTGGGATCGGAAGATCTCAGGGACCTCCAGGGACCTCGCCCTCCCTATGCTGCACCTGTGGGCTCCTCAGCCTCATCCTCAAGAAAGTATCATAGTCGGCTCCCGCTATGACGTACTCGGTATAGTACACGCCCTGTCTATACCCCTCCAGCTCCTCCATCGGCATCTCCCGAGGATGCTGCATGTGCATAGGAGGATCCACCGGCACCAATGGAAGGGACCTCGGCCTATGCTGACGAGTCACCCTCTCCCCCAGATACATAGCATCGCAATGAAGTCCCACCAGGAGCTTCTGCCGCCGTGTAGTCTCGCTAGCAATCTGAACGGCGACAGCATCGAACCTACCCCACCAGGTCAACTGGATCATCTCGGAGAACTCTCGGCTCAGGGCCTGAGACACCTCCTCGTACGTCAGTCGCGTACCCACTCTCGACGAGACCGGCTTCTTCTCCTTCTTCTGCTAAACCAGCAGGGCTGGGTACAAGGGTCGATACGCATCCTTAATGTCCCACTCCTGCGGACTGAACACCTCGTAGCACCAGACCTGCCAAGCAAATGGAAAGTTATGTCAGCTACAAAGCAGATACATACGAGTACATAAAAGAGGCAAGGAAGAGAAAAAGACATGAACTTACATCCAAGACAGGTGTGAAGCAGCTCAAGGAACTCTCCTCTCCCCGCGAGAACCTGTCCAGGAAATGATAGAGCTCGGCCAGTCCAGCCTCCCCCCATGCGAACCCCCTCACGGCATCCAGATCTGTCAGCGACCCGAGCAAAGGGAAATGACAGGATGTGTCAGAAGTCGGAAACAAAGTCGCTGACAGCGCAAACCAAATGAACCCTCGAGCCAGGCGCTCCGTGGTCATCCTCAAAGATCCAGCCAAAAAATCTGCAATACCCATCCGCAGATGCCTCTCCATCGGCCTGTACCGAATGCCTAAGCCCCTGGCATCAGTGATATCAAAACCCAGCAGCTCAGACAACTGCTCCGGGGTATAACCGTCAACCCACACCAGCGTGTTGCCATAGGTCGGCAACCCAGTGATAGCGGCAAAATCCGTGGGAGTCACCGTCGCCTCCCCCCATCTAAAATGGAAAGTGTGGGTCGTATCCCACCAGTACTCACTCAGGGCAACATACATAGACCTGGCCCTCGGCGTCGTAGCGATCGCAGCTACCGCACTGATGAACCCAGCCAATCCGGAGTCAATCACCAGTTGCTGTGGACTCCTCTCTCCCTCTCGAGCCACGTTTGGGAGAATCTCCCACAATGCTCTCACTGCCTCAAAGGCCCCCCGACTCTTCTGATTGTCGACGTCAACCTTCCCTTTCCCCTGCAGGTGAACAAGACAAGAGCAACATCAACAGAGTGCACGAACGCATGTCAAAATGATGCAAATGCAATGACAGTTCTCATTCATTTCTTACATATATTTCAAAACATTTCGAAAACTCTGTCGAATTCGGAACATTCAAAACATTTTGAAAACTCCGTCGAATCCGGAACTTTCAAAACATTTCGAAAACTCCGTCGAATTCGAAACTTTCAAAACATTTCAAAAACTCCGTCGAATCCGGAACTTTCAAAACATTTCAAAAACTCTGTCGAATTCGGAACATTCAAAACATTTCGAAAACTCCGTCGAATCTGGAACTTTCAGAACATTTCGAAAACTCCGTCGAATTCGGAACTTTCAGAACATTTCGAAAACTCCGTCGAATCCGGAACTTTCAAAACATTTCGAAAACTCCGTCGAATTCGAAACTTTCAAAACATTTCGAAAACTCCGTCGAATCCGGAACTTTCAAAACATTTCGAAAACTCTGTCGAAACCGGAACTTTCAAATTCTTTCGAACATTTCAAAAATTTACTCCGTCCCGAATTAAAGCTACTTTAATTTTGGAAAATGCATCTAGACATGGAATTTTGCAACCAAAATTTTTATGTCATCCACCCATGGTGTCAATTGAACTACATCCTAGTCAATTTCGACAAAGGTTCATGGCAAAGTCAAAAGACCCAATTCAAGCACCAAAATCCCTAAGTTCATTCCTAATCAAATTTCTAACATTTAAAGAATGCACATTCTTAAAATTAATGGAATTTGTAGGAAGCTTACTTGTCTCTCGATCCCTCCTTTGGAGTTGTGTCTCTCCCTAGCCGGGCAGAACTCCGCCGGATTCAATGGATGAATGATGGTTCGAATGGTCCGAACCAACCGCGCTCTTTCGTCATCGGTCCTTCCATGACGAGCCATTGGTTCCCAATCACCTTCCATATCGATTTTCCTTCGCAAATCCGAGCAAATCTCACAATTTGGGGTGGATTTTCTCTCCTCCTCTCTCTCCCTCTCGTCGGAATTAATGGAGAAAAATGACTTCTCCTTCCTCGGCCTCGGCGCTGAAAAGGTCATGGCCAAATTCAGTCAAAGTCCGGCCGGACTCTTACTGCACCAGAAAATTTTTTGCCACTTTGGCCCCTCAGTTTTTCACAGTTTCAATTTTACCACTTTTGGCCCCCAAAAGTGTAAAATTTCCCCCCAGTTAGACATTTCTAACACCCCATCCCCCGAGGATAAATTCCCAGTTAGTTTTCACTAACGCTCGTCTCCAGACGTTAAATTCCCAGTTAGTTTTCACTAACGCTCGTCTCCAGACGTTAAATTCCCAGTTAGTTTTCACTAACGCTCGTCTCCAGACGTTAAATTCCCAGTTAGTTTTCACTAACGCCCGTCTCCAGACGTTAAATTCAATCCCAGTTGACGTTTGACGTTCAAACGCTCAATCATGTCTCCGGACATTCCAGTTATGATTCCGTCTCCCGACGTTAAATTTTCTAATGGTTTTCACCATCATATAAACCCGGCAGCTGCAATAAGCCCGAACCCCAAGGCACGAACGCCTTGCAACAATCCCTCTTCGGCCGTCTTCGTAAGCCCGAATATCTTTTCACTTCAGCAAGTGAACATTCATCTCCCCGGCCGCCAGCCGTAAGCCCGCACAACAATCCCTCTTCGGCCATCAAGGTAAGCTCGAATGCTCATCCCCAGCAGGATTCTAAAGAAGAAACGTCGATCCTTCCGAGTTTTTAATAACGCCAGTTTAACACAACCGTTCTCATCATTGCCATCCTATCCCCAGCAGGATAAAACTGGCAGCCGCAATAAGCCCAGTACTCAAGGCACGAACGCCTTTGTCCCAAGATAAGCGTACCCTCGCAACTCCGGTTTGAGGCGCCACACGCCCTCATATGTTCAGCAACTCCGGTTTAAGGCGCCACACGCCCTCGTATGTTCAGCAACTCCGGTTTGAGGTGCCACACGCCCTCGTATGATCCAGCAACTCCGGTTTGAGGCGCCACACGCCCTCGTCAGCATCATCAACTCCGGTTTGAGGCACCACACGCCCTCGTCAGCATCATCAACTCCGGTTTGAGGTGCCACACGCCCTCGAAGGTTACAGAAGTCCCAGGTTCAGACGCCTCCGAACAGTCTCGCTCAGGTCAAGGTCCCCACACGCGGCCCTTGCACCTACGAACTACGATCGACTTGATTCTCGCTCGGGATACGTAGGAATCCTTTCGCTAAGGGTCCAGCCAGCTGACCGCCCAGGTCTTTCAAAGTAAGGCATCCCGATTTGGATCCTTATCTTTTTTCAACGACCCCACCTCCTTCGAAGGAGATGTCGCTGAGGGGCTAACTGTAAGTACCCAAATCCGGATCGTCAAAATCCGTCAGAAAGTTAACCGAAATCCGTTAACTGGCCCGCTCCAGGTTAACCGAAACTCGTTAAACTCCCCGTTGCCAAGCCAACGAGACGTCCCGGGACTGCCCCGTGCATCCCGACGTCGAAACGTACTTAACACGTGTCATCTCACGTAAAAGTACGACTTTCCCTGAAAAACGCACTTTCCGGCACTTTCTGGGGGCATTTTGGACATTTTCCGGACTGTTATTTTAAAAAACGGACAAAACCGGGACCGGGGAATGAACTCCCACACATTTGGTAAGTCATGGGACATGTGGCAGCCATGCCACAACCCACCCATCACCCTTCAATCAGAAATCAAAGGGAAAAGACTAAAATACCCCTGGTATACAGTCAAAGTCCGGCCGGACTCCCTGTGCACATTTTCTGAAATTGCCAGCAAGCCCCCCAAAATTCCAAAATACCACAAAACCCTGAAAAACAGTCTAAGTCCGTCCGGACTCTTACTGCAATTTTCACCCTATAAATAGAAGTGGCTGTCAAAGCCAAAAGGAGGAAGAATTTTACCCCAAAATCACTCTACCTCACGGCCCAAAATGATTTCACCCCTCCCGAGCTTCCGTTTTGCCTCGATTCGCGTGAAACTTCTGTATTTTGATCAAATATGTCCCTCATCACTACGAAACACCGTTTCAAACCTCTTTCCGTGTCCCGTACACACCTTCCGAGCCAAAGGAGTCGACCCTAGCCATAGGTATAACTCCCTCTCTCTAATCTCTCATTTCGTCTCGGTTTACGCGCCAGTCGCTATAACCGTTCCGAACACCGTTACTAAAATGTAGATGCCTTCGTCTAACGGGGTCCGATACGTTTTAGCCCCTCTATCCTCTTCTCTTTCCGTAAGAGAAGTAATCACGGGTTAAAACGGCATTCCGACCCCGTTCCGTTTACTTTTTCTGTCATTTACCATTCCGGATCGATCGATCCGTTGATCGTCATTTACTTTCTGTCATTTACCATTCCGGATCGATCGATCCGTTGATCGTCATTTACTTTCTGTCATTTACAATTTCGAGTCGTTTTGGCTCGTTGATCGTCATTTACTCTTCCGAGCCGTTTTGGTTCGTCGATCGTCATTTATGATTCCGGATCGTTTGATTCCGTTGATACTGCTTTAAATACTGTCATTTATAAAGTCCGACCCGTTTGGATCGTGATAGTATTTATCTTTCAAAGTCCGAGTCGCAACCCGATTCGTTGAATGCATGTCATTTAATACGCATTTTTCCTGTAAAAATCGTTAACAATGTAATGCCCGGTTCAAAACCGGAGTTCGTCCTTCGAACTCTCTTTCAAAAACGCGCGAAATGACGTTTGGCATCCGAACTCATCTTTCAAACTAAAAGCCGCTATTTGACATTCAAAATCATTTAATACGTTTTTTCCCGAAAAAAATCGTTAACAATGACTCGCCCGGTTCAAAACCAAAAGTTCGTCATTCGAACTCCTTTTCTAACTCAAATCGACGTTTGCCACGCAAACGCTCATTTCCGTCTCAAAACCGACGTTTGTCATTCAAACGATCGCTTTTTCAAAAGATCACCTAATCAACCTTTGACATTCAAACCAAGATTAAGCTTGTCATCCAAGCCCCCTTTTCAAAAACACACACACACACACACGATTTCGAGAAAGGTAGAAAGACTCGTCATGCGAGGCATTTCGGGTGATCTCGTAATACTCTTCCCGAAACGTAACGTGACCTCCGAACCTAACAATCTCTGGTACTAAATAGCTTTTTACTCGTTTTTGCTATCAATAAAAATGACCCCCGTTTTCAAAGCCTTTTCCTAAGTTTTTGCTACCAATAAAAACGACACCATTTTCACTAAAAGCCGTTTCTCAACGTTTTGGGCTCAAAATACAAAAACCGCGTGGCGACTCCTCATTTTTTCCTTCCCATGAAGCGAGGTCTCAGACACCAACCCTCCGCGAAAGACAACCGCTTTCGCCGCGCGCAAAATTCGGGTAATTTCAATAGCCACCTCCTCTTCTACCTTGACCACCACTGCGACCTCCTCTAGGTCCTTCTTTTTCTTCCTTCACATATTCGATTCTTTCCTTCACACTCTTTTTCGATGTGGCTGCTAAGGCGGGAACCACTGGGAATTCTTCATTATCATTTCCTCCACAATATCATCTAACCCGCTCATATAACCCACCTGCGGTTTCGGGTAGCCTCATTCCCGATTCTCACTTAAAATGGCCGGGCAACAAACTTGCGTTATAGAGCATGATGATGTTACTTTGCTCTATGTCTGAAATCTGATTAGCCACCTTCATGAATCTCTGTGTATAACTAGCTATCCCCTTAACAGTCTTTTGTCTAATGCCACATAACTCTTGCTTCCTCACCGGCTGTACTCCAGAGGCACTGAATCTCGCCAAAAACTTTCTTTTAAAATCTTAATACCCCCGTGATTGACTCTGTGGGTTGTGTGAGGAACCACTCCAGAGCGTGATCAGTCAAGGTACTAGCCAGTGCCCTACATAAAATTGCCTCACTCTTGGTGAGCATGGAAATCGTTACTTCATAAACTCCAACATGGGTTCTCGCCCTTGTATTCCCTGAGTATTCTGACAAAGATGGCATGCGGAAAGTGGGATCTGGATCAGCATTTTGAATTTCCTTCATAAAAGGAGTCAAGTATGAGTCCTTATCTTCCTTTGTTTTATTTCCCGCGTCTAGCTCCTAGATCCTTTTTGCCATTTATTTCTACCAGTGATCTTCCTCCTTTTTCTCCACCTTCACATACGACCTAGTCTCCTTGTCCTTATGAGACCTTTCTGAATTACATGACCTTCCTTTTGAATGTCTTGAGTGACTTGGCTTGTACGTCTTATCCATGGTAGACCTACTATCTATCTCGTCACCATCATATTAATAGTAATAAGATGAATCTCGCGAGTTAGCATATTGATAGTACACCTTCCTTCTTTTTCCATCTTCCACAATCTCTTGAGACCTCCTTTTCCCCACTATTCCTTCAGATCTCGCCTTAGTGACTTCTCGCCTTTCTACCCTAGGCATGTCCTTTGATGGCGGCATGTCACGTTCTCACCTATCTTCCCCCTAGATATACTCTGGCTGACAGCTTGCCCCCTCAATGAGCTATTTCTGACTGTTCTCCCCATGACATTCTGTGGGATCTAAGTGGGTTCTTGCCTCATTTTTATGAGTCTATTGTTGTTGGCAAGAATTTATAGCAACAACTCATTGTTTGCTCTAATTCTATCTGCCTCTGCTTTAACTTCATCATCCGTGAGGGGTAAAGGCTCCTGCCTTCCGCATCTCGCTCCCTTACCTTCATAGCATTCCCTATCTTCCCGCTCTATCCTTCGTCGCACCGTAGACTCCGTTTCTGTCAACTGCACTCCACCTTTCAGACCTGACCCAACAGACACATAGGCTTCACTGCGCAAGTTGGGCGTTGTTAAAGCCAGGTTACTGTTTGGTATGGTTTTTGAGGGGGTTCCTTTGTCATGCACCTTTTTGAGGTCATTTTTTCTGGGTTTCTAAAAGGTTTCAAGAACAAGAACAAGAAAAGATGAATCAAACGGAGAAGAATTTCAGTCCCGACAATGAAACCAACTGATGCTGCCACAAAAAATGGTTGCACAGGCCCAAAATGAGTAGCCCAGCTGCGGATACTTAGGCTTCTTCTCCGTGGTCTCCTACACACAAAACACACGTGAACTAGGCCAGGGGAATCTCCGGCAAAGCCCATTCGGTGTGAGGATAAGTACAAGATCTATTGAGGAAGAGAAAGTACAATGAAAATTCACGGAAAAATACTGCAAAATGCACTTGAGACTTACTGAATTTGTTTTTTGATGTTGCTTATATACTCACTCATGTCATGTGCAGGTCACATGCTCTTGGCCACATGTCGTCCTTCCATTGGGTGTGCATGATCACTCAAAGTTAGTGGTGATTCCACCCTTTTTCTGACAGACAGTTCATCATTATAACAGATTTTGTGGGCCCAAATGTAACATCTTTGGCTGCTTCTAGAATACAACTGCTGATCCAAATGTCGCCTCTAGGAGACAACCATGATTGGGCGGCAACCTTTGTTGTTTTTGCTGACATGAACATCCTTTTTGTGGGATCTAGCCTTGAGATTATATCATTTTCATTTAGTGTGGGCTCTAATGGGCTTCCCTATAAGCTCAGTTTCCCGCTAATATTTTTCAAGGTTCTAAAAAGCAATAGGTGGGCGCTAGGCAGTGGAGTCGGACCTAGCGCCTAGGGGCCTAAGCGGGGCCTAGACGGGGAAAATTAGACAAATTTGGCATATATTCCATATAAAACCTTGCTAGTGTTGCCAACAGCAAATCAAATTCATGATGGAACAATAACAAAGTTATGTACAAATACAATCAACAGAATCCAATACCAAGGTTAGAATTCCAATTGCTTGAAAGAAACAGATCAAGATCTCGCACCAAACAAGGCAAGCCCCAAGATGATCACATTCCAAGAAAACCACACCAGCACAGTTCCTGGATAAAAGTCAGTTACAAAAAAGCACATAATTGATAAAACTCAGTTAAGCAACCATATTTTCCATCTGGTTCCTTGTCATTTTCTTTTAAAACACCATAATAGAAAGATGGATAGTAGACTTTTTAATACTACAACATTAAGACATTCAGTCATCTGTCGCGATGATATAGAATCACATAACGCGGTGAACCAGATTCAATAAGCAACAATAATTTTCTTAATGTGGGATCTTAACATTGTTCAAATGATCCAAAGACAAGAAAAAATACACTCACACACAACATAGGACTAGCTACTTTTCTGCTTTCTTGACAACTTGATGAACCTGAATGAAACTGCTTCTACTACTACTACCTTGATCACCATTAAAATACTTGAAATCACAAGTGTCTCCTTCCATTATTTTATTCTCTTTCCTGAAATCAAACCACGCACTACCCATGAAAATCTTCCAATCACTAATTAATTTCAAAAGGCAGTTACAGTAATTCAACATGTAAACCATGCTTGTAAACCATGCTTCATACTTCAACATGTCTTGCAAATGCAATTAAACCATAATTAAGTAACTTCAAAAGAGGCAGTTACAGTAATTCCTTGAAAGCTGATAGTATTTCATTTGAAAATTAATCATTGAAAGATTAGCAGCATATATTTGCAATTTTCACATATTATTTGCAATTTTCACATATTATTTGCAATTTTCAAGATAAAAAAGTAGCATGCAATAACATTTCTATCTAGTATCTACTATCAAGTAACATTTCCACCGCAAGCTGATAGTAATTCATTTGAAACCAATTACCATTGAAACAAAGAAGTTGGCAGTAACTTACTAACTTTAATAAGAAGTATGAACTGACCCTTTTTTGTTAAATGATAGTTAATGGATCTTCTTCTTCTTGTCCATAATTTCCAACCACACGCTCCTCATCGGATTCAACTTCATTCTCATTCACTTCAACCTCATCCTCAAAATAAAAATCCTCCTCCTCAAGCTCTCTAACTCCAGAAGCATCGCCATCAAGTTCATCACTCATCTCATCTTCACCTTCATATGCCCCAAAAATAATCCAATCTTTTGCTTTACTTGCATCACTAGCGAGTAGCACATCAACATCTTTCTCAAGACCCTTATTTCTCTTATTCAACAAACGGGAGTTGAATTGGACATAGATTAGATTTTTTAATCTTGAAACATCTAACCTATTCCTCTTCTTAGTATGTACCTATATACCAAAAAAAAAAACATAGATAAGAAAAACAAAAACATTGTGTATTAAGCATTAACTAATAAAGTAAAGGATAAAAATAAATATTCTAACCCCTTCAAATGCACTCCAACATTTTTCACATCCAGACGAGCTAGTTGTTAATGACAAGATCCTTATAGCAATTCTTTACAAGTTAGGTGTGCCATAACCATAATTTTTCCACTAAGTTGCTGAAATAAAACAAAAAAAATTTGACTTTATATTTGTAAAAGATAAACTAAAGTTTAATATCATAGATTCATAATTCATAAGATTTTTTTATTTCTTTTACCTGGATCATACATGTTATCATTCACCTCACATCCTTTAGCTACAATAGGCTTCCCAAAAGCTCCTCCTTTGGCCTGTAAATTGGCAACTAAACATTCATAATTTTATTCATCAAGTCAAAGTTTCCATAACAAATAGTCTCGAGACACTCGATAACTCCATCTGACACATCATGATCTAATTTGATATTCGGATCCTTATAATATTAATAAGGATTCAATAAATAAGCCATCAAATGCAATGGGGTGTCAAGTCTACCCTTTATCTCCCCGTCTATTATCTCCAAAATAGGGTCATAGTTTTTGGAATAACTATTAAGAGCAATTTTAATTTCTTCCTTCGCATGAAGAATCTCCCCATGTAAAAAACCGATTGCTGGCTTTTTATCTCCATCCACTAGACGAAGCACCTTAACCAAAGGTGAAAAAACTCTCAAGCAAGATCTAACACCATTCCAAAAGGCAATAGACATCACCGTGTTATAACTTGCTTGCCCTTTCATGGTCTTAGACCATTTGCATTTATCCCACTTAGAGCTATAAAACATTGCTTGCAATTCATTTTTCTTCTCAATCAAACTTTGCAAACTAAGGAAAGAAGAAGCAAATCTAGTGACTCCGGGCCTCACTTTATCTCTCCTTTTTCTATACGACCTCATCATAGCCAAAGTCTTATGATGTGCATAAATGAAGATGGTCAATGCTTTGGCTTGATCAATGATTTTCTTGAAATTTGGTCGTTTTGGAATACCATAAAGAACCAGATTAACTGTGTGTGTGGCGCAAGATGTCCAAAAAATATTTGGTCATTTTGCCCTAAGTAACTTTGCCGCCCCCATATTATTAGATGCATTATCCGTCACAACTTGAACCACTTTCTCAGGGCCAAGTTGCTCAATGCATTGATCAACATACTAAAAAATGTGTTCACTCGTGTGTGCAACATCTGATGATTATTTAGAAGATAGAAAAATTGTACCTCTCTTAGAATTGATGCATAAGTTCATGATGCTTCTTCTCTTTCTATCACTCCAAGCATCGGTCATTAAAGACCAACCATTCATTTCCCATTCCGCTTCATGTGGTTTCACTTTCTCTTTAATTCTATCAACCACCTTTTTCAATAACGGCTCTCTTAATTCATATTGGCTTGGAGGTTTCCACTTTGGTCCAAATTGACCAATTGCCTCAGTGAAAAGCCTAAAGCTATCTAGCACAAGCATTTAAAGGTATGCCAGTTTCATAAACCCAATCGGCAAAATAATTTTTCACACTCTTTGACCTCTCTTTCCAAAGTGCATCTTGTATGTTTTACTCTCGCGATGTGTTTGCAACATTTAAGGAAGCTTCAGGATTGATTTGTGTGGCTAACTTGTCCATTGGACCAAGAGAACGGGGTGGTTTTGAGCCTAAATAATCTCCCAATTCATCTTCATATTTATCTAACCCCATAATATCAACACTTTTGCTCACTTCATCTTGTTGGATTTTGACATTCCTTTTTTTGGATTTAACCTCGTTAATAGCATTTCGACACTTAGCTTTATCATTATCGGAAGCATTGAGACAAGGCGTAACGTTTCCCTTGATGTGTCCAATATGCTCTTTGATTCTACGAATACCTCCCGACATATTCTTCTTACATAATTTGCATCTAACTTTGCCAAGTTAGTCGGATTAATTAGCATGCCATATTCCCAACCAACATCATTTGATTTTCGTTTGGTTGCAGACTCGCTTTGAGTCTCTGAAGAAGGCTGACACTCACTGGGTAAACTAGCAGAAGCACATGAAGATGTCATTTATCTATATAATAAAAAATATTAAATAGAGAATCAATATAAAATTTACATCAAATGCATTTGATTCAACTTTCAAGTAATTGTTCATTGTGATATTAGTTGAAATCCCCAAATTTTACTCAAGAAAATGACCAAATAGGGAAAAAAATTAAAGTATCAATAAAGTATTAAAATCTTCATTGTCAATGTTTTACAAAGAAATCAATAAAGTCTTCATTGTCTATATTTGATTATATGTTCATTAACTTCTATAACTTTCACAAAGGTAGTTAAAAAGAGAGAGAGAGAGAGAGAGAGAGAGAGAGAGTAGCCGTGTCATCATCGTCTCATCGTCTAGAGAGTAGAGAGAGATTGAGCCCTAACTAGGTCAATATACGGTGGAGAGAGAAGAAAGTCAGTCGATTACAGTTACCGTGTATTTTTGTTTGTTTTTGTTTTGTGGATAAAAAGATAAAAATAAAATTAATATCTAAAAAAGCCCAACCCGTTTCGCCCAACCCGCCCAATCCCGCCCAACCTGCCTAGTTTGCCCAACACGCCTAGCTCCGCCTAGCCCGCCCAGTGCCTAATCTCCCCGCCTTGACGTAAACCGCGGCGCCCAGCCATTTCCTAGCGCTTAGGCACCGCCTAGGCCGCTTTTTAGAACACTGATATTTTTAGTGAAGTCGCCAAATTGCCTTTATCCTATATTGGGCCTATTTTCCTGACCTTTAGTCCATATTTGTAGTATTGGGCCTCATATAATTGGTGTATACCCACATATATTTTTCCATGATTATATCAGTTTCATTTTAAAATAAATTGATAATGAGAAGAGTGGCGCAAGATCATTATAAAAAAACAAATTTGACGTACTCCCTCTGCTCCATTGATAAGTTTACACACTTCTTTTTTAGGTGTCTCATCGACGAGTTACATTTTTTTGAAATCAACATTTTATATTATTCTTTATTAATGGAACTCACCTATTATACTCGCGCCAACTATTCAATCATTATGTCTTACCCCACTTTCTCTCTTCTACCCACTCACAAAACTTACTTTTCTTACATTTTTCTTAATTTTTGTGCACTCTCCATTTTGGTAAACATATAAATGGATCTTGTGAATGGGTTCATGCCCCCTATAACTATTAAAACGCAAGAATCGACACCTGAATTATCAAAAAATAAATAAATTGTAGGGGTAATATTGGAGGCCTTTTTAATTTTAGGGTCATAAGCTTGTGGGATGATTGCTCGGGGCAGGTCTGACATTCTAAACACATGGATTGGCATTTTGTTACGTGGATTGACACTCAAAATTCCTCTGACATTAACAAAACAAATGCACGTATACTCTTTAACACAACAACTAACAAATTTAAACACTACCGACATTCTAAAACACATGAACTGGCGTTGTTAAACACATGTTGGTACTCTTAAAATGCACTTGCAATCTTTATCACTCAAACTAACAGTACTTAGCGTAAGTATCTTATTGTGCCAGTTCATGTGTTTTTATATAACCAATGAGAGTGTTTGTTTAGCGTCGGTCCTAGTTTTTTTTAGCGACAATTGAAGTGTTTGAGCGCCAATTATAGTGTTGTTAGCGTAAATTGTAGTGTTATAACAGCCAGTTGTATGGTGTTAAGGTCACGCACGCAAAATTTCTCTTATTCACAAAAATGTAACTGCGCATTTAAAAATTCGTTTTTCTAATCGATAAGAAAAACGAAATTTTCGTAATAACAACTCAATAATCACACCTTAATACACTATGACTATTAGTACAAAAATTATAATATAATGATGGAAAAAATGATTTATTATAATTTCATCAAACATGAACATTCATTCATGTATTCTTAAGTAATATTATTTGCTTTTCAGATAATGAATCCAAATAAGATAACAGTTATATTTTATTGAAATTTTAAAATAAATTTTGTCTACAAATTTTGTGTTCACATGTGATGATGCAGGAATGGTCTGAATCAGTCGTAGTCTATCAATAGGTTGTAATCCAGCTACTAGTACCTGAAACCACGAACAAACGACCTGCCGAGATGGTATCCAGCTAAAACCCTCCGGCATGATGATGAGATGTGCTGTTATGAGTTTGTATAAAACTGTATTGAAATAACATAATCTTAAAATAGCCAAGATGGCATTACCTTTTTTACGTTGTGTATGGACTGGTATTTATAGTGTTGTCATGGGATGTTTACAAATCCCATAAATCATGGAGAGAACGTTGGCATAACTGTCTATGAGAATGTAGGAGGCGGTTACTAATAACGATGTGGATATACGCACGTGTTGTTAGGTCGGGGTTGCCTGGCTTACCGAGGTCGACTTGGCTTCGTGCCTTGACTAGGCAGAGATTGTGCAAGGAGTAGATCGTATGTCGGACAAAGCTAGGTCAGGACCTACGAAGGTTATGACCACTTGGTGGGGCCTCTATGCTTGGTGGGCCTTTAGGCTTGCTTGGACATAGGGCCAGCCCGTTGAGCTTGGTCCATCACTTTTATTCCGTTTAATAGCCCCCGACTTTCTCACTCGACTTGTCGAGTGAAAAGTTATGAACAATATTTGATTGCAAGTTGGAGGCGATGTGTAGTAGATCGACTTGTTGGGTGTAGGTCACTTTGACTTTTGGCGGTTGGATGAGCTGTATTCAATGTGCCGTAATATCCGCGTTTAATGAGACAAATTCTGTTGATTGGACATTCGCCTTGGGAACCGGCGTGGGCTTTTAATTTGGCCCATGATTTGACAATAACCCAACCGTTATCCAAACCTTTCCAATTCAGTTAAGGAAAAGGGGGGTATAAAAGGAGAAGACAACTCATTTCCAAACTTTACCATCTTCAAATTCGTGAGAACCCAGCAAGAACAGGAGCAAGAAAATTCTCTTCGGTTATTAGCAAATCTTTTTCCGGCGTCACAATTCCTTTTCCCCTCTTTGAAAGCATCAGGTACTCTTCAATTTCAATTTTCTGGGTTCGATTTTGATGTTTTTCTTCCTTTTCCACCATGGTTAGTACCTTGGGCTTCGAGTTGGGGGCTAGTATGGGTACAACTGCATAAACCTTAGGATTTATAAGAGGTTAGAGGGACCATGGAGAGAATTAACCTTAGATGAGTGTGTCACCATTTTAAAAAGATGGAGTTTATTTTTTGGTGAGATTGGGTTCCCTGCTGGTGAGAGTATGGGGAACGTGGATGTGGATGATCTACGGATTATCCGCTTTCGTCTCTTCAACAAACTTATTGACCATTTAATTATTTTTTATATCAAGTCCAACAAATCACCATTTCCTCATCACAGGTTAGGTTTCCCAGGGGAATCTAGGTCGTCTTTCGATAGATCGGACCCTTCTTCATCTAGGATTGATTCCCTGTTTATGTGTCTTCTGTAGAAATGACAACTAACGACCATCAAGCAGCGAGCTCGCAGAGTAAGACATTGAGCTCCTTTTTCGAAAGAATTGTGGACAAGTTTTGCTCCACCGTGGTCGCTGGCCGCAATAAAAGGGGATATGTGGCCCCCAAACCCTTGATCGGCAGAAAGAATGCTGAGTCTCGTATCATGATCCTTTATGAGCATTTTGAGGTGCCTCGAGCAGACTTCTAGCTTACCCACTATATTGAGAGGCAGAGGAAAGTCCAGTCTCGGTTGCACTGGGCCCTTAGTTCAACAAGAGTATCCTTTTATTACAGCCAATTCGAGGTAGAGTTGAGACTCCCCCTAGACCCCTTCATCTGTGATTTCTTAGAGTGTATGGCCGCGGTCCCCATGCAGCTCGGTGCTAATGCGGTCGGGGTGTTGGTGGCATTTTCCATGGTATGCAGGTTTATCGGGCATGAGCCATGTATGCATGTGTTTAGGAAATTTTTCAAAGTGTTCGTCAGCGATACGCTTGGGGAATTAGTACTCCGGCCAAAGCTAAGGCCCTAAAACTCTTTTCTAACTTGCTCGACAAGGTTTCGGGCTGGAATAGCCATCTAATCATAGTAGAGAGTAGGAAGGGATGGGAGTTCCCCTTGCCTGAAGAGATTTTGAGCCGATGGAGGATGAATATTGGGTTCCAAAGTGGAGCGATGAGCTGACCCGTAGGTTGACACTAGTTGCTCACAAGGGCACAGTAAGTTGGGCCGAGTCAAGAAAGGATTATTACATCCAGGCTGGGACGATGATGGAGGGGTAGCCCCTTTGGTTTTGATAATAAAGAGCCTTTGGTATCCCGACTAGGTCATACATGAGAGGGAGAGGTTCGCGACCCAATGCCACTACTGTAAGAGGAACCCGGGCCACTGCAAGAACCTGTTCCACTATGCCAGTTAAGTACTTATCTTGTTTTTTATTTTTGCTAAGTTTTTGCTCGTCTCCTTTATACTGACACCTTTTCCCTTTGTATGTAAAATTCTTACCACGGCCCAAGTGTCACAGATGGAGAGAATTGTCGACTTGATAATCCCAAGAGAAGTTGCAAGGAGCATGGGCCAATAGGGAGAGTGAAGAGATAGCGAGGAACAACTTGCTCTCGAAAGAAGGAGTGGGATGGTTCCCATCGATGGCACCGAGCCAGTGCAGCCCATTGAGCCAAAGGTTCAAGTAGAGGCCCCTAGAGCAGAGGGGAAAGTGGAGCCCAAGCCTGCTCTGGGGTCGAGCAACGACCCTCAACATGAATCAATGGAGGGCTAAGAACGTCAGGCCGACTTCATTTATTTGGAGGATCTCGAAGGTCAAGATGATGTATAGGGCGATCTAGCCCTTACCCGGACAAGGAAAAGGTCAAGGGTGGAGGTGGTTCTCGAGGGTGCTAACACCTCTAGGCCGTCGGGCTCCCGATCTAGTATTCCAGCTAGTCAAGCTCCCACTTCAAGGGATGCAGGGGAGGTACAATCCATAGTGGATGCACTAGATGATGTAGCCCCCTTAACTGGGGTTAATTATTTATGATGGGAGTATCCCGAACTTGCTTTGGGCCAGGCCATTATCTCTCAAGCAGCGGATAGAGACATGCTCGCCACTTTTGCCGAGGAGGGCTTGACTCCGAAGGAGTATAGTGATTGCTCCGATCTACTTGCTTCTGAGGTAATACTTTGAATATATTCCCAATTCTTTTCTCTCACTTTAAATGTCATTATTTTGATAGATTTATCTTTGTCTCGCAATCTTTGCCTTTGACTGAGCAAGCTAGGTGCAGCTGGAGAGTGGCCTTGGAGAAGGAGAAGGTCGCCCAAGCCAACTACTCCAAGAAGGATAGGGAGGCTGCTGAAATGAAGATGAAGCTGAAGGAGGCAGACTCCCAATGCTCGGCTCTCCAAACCACGCACTTAAATGCTGAGAAAGAGTGGGATGAAGCTTACTCTACCCTGATGGCGGCAAAGGAGCAGCTCGCTCCTCTCCAAGAGAAAGTGGATCATGAGCTCCGACCAAGGATGTGTTGGAAGAAGAGGTCGACTAAGCTAAGCAAGGCTCTCCAAACCACACACTTAAAAAAAAGATTGACTAAGGCTTTAGTTGAATTTGTTTAAGAACGAGATTGACTAACGCTTAAGTCGAACCTGTTTAAGAACGAGACTGACTAAGGCTTTAGTCTAATCTGTTTGGAGTTCGAGATCGACTAAGAGTTGAATCTGAGTTAATACATGGAAAGCATTAGAGAATAATGTTGGTAGAATTTTTTGGGGAGTAGGCCCTCTTTATGGGATACATAGCTTATTACATCGAGAGTTTACCAACTTTTACATCGACATAGGAATAAATTCAAAAATAATATTTAGTTAAATGACTTGCATGCTACGGATGTTTCGGCTCGCTTCTTCCAGGGTTGCAAATCATGTAAGTCCCTTCCTTGATTGCCCTTGTGATGATGTATGAACCTTCACAGTTGGGTGAAAACTTGTTTTGTTCGGTCTTATGCTCAGTCACTTCTATTTTCCTCAAGACATGGTCTCCTACTCTATACGACCTCTTCTTGACCCTTTTGTTGTGGTACCCCTTATTTTTATGCTTGTAGTTGACCATTCTAAGTTGAGCGGTCATCCGTATTTCATCGAGCAGATCTAAGTCTATCAACCTGTTGGAGTCATTTTGACTTTGATAAAATAGTGCAACCCTGGTTGTAGGAATATGTAGCTCGACTGGTGCCATGGCCTCCGACCCCTAAGTAAGAGCAAATGAGGTTTCCCCCATAGGCCCCCGGGTGGTTGTGCGGACTGCCCATAGAGCAAGTGGGAGTTCCTCCAGCCATCTTCCTGCTCTTCCATCCAAATTCTTACTTAGAGCTTTCAAAACTAACTTGTTGGCCGCTTCAGCTTGTCCATTTCCTTATGGGTAAGTGACTGAAGATTTTTAATGTTTAACTCTCAACCTTTGCATTTTTATCTCGAAAGCCGTTGAAAATTGGAGCCCATTGTCGGTTACGGTCGAATGTGGCACCCCAAAGGGACACCAAATGTAATCATGGAAGAAGTTGATGGCGTTTTCCTCAGTTATCTTGGCAAAAGACTTTGCTTCAATCCATTTGGTGAAGTAGTCAATCGCGACAATCACATATTTATAATTTCCATGGGCGGGTGAGAAGGGTCCGATCAAGTCTACTCCCCACATGTCGAACGGTCAAGTAGAAATCATAAGAGTTTGCTCGATGGTTGGTAGCTTAGGCAGATCGGCATATCTTTGACATTTATCACATTTTATATACGAACTTGCGAGCATCCTCCCTTAAGTGTGGCCAGTAATAACCCAAAGTGATTATTTTATCCGCCAAAGTTCTGGCCCTCGGGTGTCCACCACACACTCCACTGTGTACTTCAAACAAGAGTTTTGGGACTTCTTGAGGATTGACACACCTCAAGAGTGGTTTGAAGAAGGACCTCCTGAACAAATCTTCCCCATTGATAGTGAATATGGGTTATTTCTTCTTGATAACTTTAGCTTTTTGTTCGTCATCTGACAGCTCACTTGTCTCAATGTAATCCCTGATCTCATAAATCCAGCACTTAGAACTGTTCACCAAGCATAGGACCTGCACTCTTTCATATGCTGGTTATTCTAAGTAAGAAATTGGTTGGCCGTGTTTTTCCCTTGATGTAGCTAGCTTCGAGAGTAGATCGTCCAACTCGTTGTCTTTGCGGCCTACCCTATTGATTTCCCAAAACTCCAATTCTTGGATCAGTTTATTAACTAGCTCGCAATACTTGACTGGATCGGGTTAAGCACCTCATATTCACCTCTGACCTGATGAACAATCAACTAAGAATCACAATGGGTGTTTATCTTGGTCGCCCCAAAGCACTTGACATACTCAATTGCTGCAATTAGGGCTTCGTACTCGGCTTGGTTGTTGGAGGCTTGAAACTTGAACCTTAGTGCCTCTTCGAACACCTTCTCACTTTCAGGCTTGACCAAAGACGATTCCAGCCTGTAAGTACCCAAATTTGGTTCATGCCTTCCGGTTAAATTTCCCGGCAATTTCGGTAAGTTTCCCGATAATTCCCCGGACCTTCCTAGTGTTCCGGAAATATTCCGGAACTGTTCCAAATTAATTAAGGGCTGAAGGGGAGGCTTATCCATTAAGAAACACGTTTTTCTTAATTGGGAGGAAAGTTCTAGAATTTGCCATCTTGCATGTTTCTAGAAATGCTGAGTCAAAAGGGATAATGCCGCACGGCTGCTTTAGCCCAAGGTCTCTGGCCGCACGGCTTCATTGGCCTTATCCAGACTGCCTATAAATAGAGCCCTCCTCTACCCATTTTCACAACAACAACAATACCATCAATCACACATAATATGAAGAAGACACTCCCAAGAGCTGCTGGAAGTCCAAGAAGGTGAAGAAGAAGGCCAAGAAGCCACCTCCCTCCTCCTTGAAGATCCCAAGATCAACCTTTCCACCTAGCTCCATCCAAAGAAGAAGAGGAAGCCATTGGTAACCTCTCACGCCCTAAACTTGCATCCTAATTGCTCTATGTGATTCTAATTGCTCATTGCATTTCATATAATTGCTATTATCTTGTTTGGGACTTGGTAGATTAAAGATCATATCTTTATACCCCCTTTCCCCTTTTGCATGCATTAGGCATCCTTTGCCATCAAAGATGTAATCTTTTGAATCAAAGGTGCATCCTTTGCACCTAAAAACCCTATTTTTACATAAAAATATCATCTTCATGCATCATTTGCATATAAAAATCCAATCTTTATGATAAAAATGCATCCTTTGCATATGAAACCCTTTTTCAAGCATCCTTTGCATTAAAGATCATATCTTTATCCTAAATTAGCATCCTATGCTTTCAAAATATAATCTTCATGCATCCTTTGCATATTTAAATCCCAATTTCTTCATAAAAATGCATCCTTTGCATAAAAATCATGTCTTTATGCATCCTTTGCAAATAAAGATCATTTCTTTAAATCAAATGCATCCTTTGCAACCCAAAAATGTCATCTTTTCACTAAAAATGTCATTTTTACATGCATTCCCCTATGTCCCCATTAGCAACCTTGGAACGGACCGGTGTAAGAGATCCTATATTTACATCGTTCCTTCCATAAAGGTTTCATAATTTCTTTAGAAAGGGACAACCTTGAACCCTATATCTCCGATTATCACTTAAGATGAGTATGAAGCATCTATATGAGCTCGACCATCTTAAAGTGTAGGATTGATGGGCTAAGGACCCTCCTTTTCTAAAGAACCTCATCTTTAACTATAAAGAGAGTCATTCTCTCGATCATGCAAGTCCCGAGGTTACAAAATGCAATGATCACAAGTCCAAGATGAGGACGGGATCATAATCCCGAATACATAAAAATCCAAGAAATCCCGAGCGACAACCAATAAATGGTTTGTACGTCCGGAAGACAACTTGGGACATTCCCCCCCTTTATTTTCAAACACATGCACACAAGAAAGCACGCAAGCAAGCACGATTAATGGGATCTTGGGAGACTTGCTCCGGCAAGGCACCTTGGGTGAATGACTATCCGTTCTTCCCAAGGGGTAACTTAACCTCCGAACCCATAAAACCTTTTTTTCAAAGTTTTGAGGTAATCAAAATGGCGTGGCGACTCCGTTTTTCAAATTAAACCGGATGTCTTCAAACTCGCGTGAATTTCCAAATACAACCGAAATTTGGGGCGCACATTCACAGTTTGGCGATCCTGCTGGGGAATATCCCAAAGGAGAAAAGCTTTTATTTTCAAAACAAAAAAATCGATACTCGGTATATAGGTGGAAACCACTTAACCTTCCTGTACACTCCCTGATGTGGGAGTTGGGATAACCGGTGGTTTAACAATCCCACGTACCAGTATCCCTTTTCGAAAAAAAAAATTTTGAAAAAAAAAAATAAATAAAAGAAAGCTTTTCCCTTTGAGCGGGTTAGACTCCAGTCGCTGATTTCATTAATCGTGCTTGCTTTCTTTACCTTGCATTGCATCATTTGCATCTTGGAATCTGTGCATACTTTGAACGGGAAACAACCCGAAGAAAAAAATAGCAAAGGAGTGGAACCTGGAAAATTGATCCATGCAGTCGTACGGCTCAATCCTCCTTGGATTCTGACCGAGCGACCTCAGTGGCAATTCCACTAGGAAAAATCATGGTTAATCTGGGCAGCCCTAGCAGCTTGGGGCTACTCGCCCAAGACTGAATGGGGCTCCCAAAAAATTTACGTGCTTACGTGCTGCATTTTCCCCGTCCCGAAAATCATTCCTTTAAAACACATTTATGAAAATCTCTGTTTTAACTCAAAAAGGAACATTTTTAGGAGACCGCACACTACGCGCACCTGATATATCCTGTACGCTTTGCACGCACGTCCTTCAAACCCGGAGTGGTTCCAGCTGCAATCACGGACAGCCTTACGATGCTCCCGGGCGCGCACGGAATCATTCCAACCTCCCCATGGCAGCCAGTGTCGACCAATGCACAGTCCGTGTCACACGTTTCAAAAAACCGTGACTTTTGGTTGGTTTTTGGTCTAGTCCGTGTCATATAACCCAGTTGCATACCCTCGTAAAGGTCAAGCCTTAGTTCATAACGGAAGCCAAGATTTTTGCTCAAGCGAAACTCTGCCAAAATTCCGACAAGGAAAAATTGGTAGGATCTTGACTCTGACATTGACTTTGACCTTGACCCGCACGGAATGCGTAAGAGTCGAGACCGATTCTTTGCCAACAAATCAAAAGATCTTTCGCTCAAGCGAAGCTCTGCCAAAATTCCGACAAGGAAAAATTGGCAAGATCTTGACCCGGCATTGACTTCGATTCTGACTCACGCCCGGCGTATGCAACGAAGTTCAATGTGACACTGTGTCATCTGACTTTTGCCGCCCGACCCATGCCTATTATTTTCTCGAACATTACCAAAAGTCAAAACGTCATTCGCTCAAGCAAAATTCTGCCAAAATTCAGTCAAGGCTGAAAGACGAGACTTTCCCGGTATTGCCTTGACTATAATCCGCATCGCTCGTGTGTTAAAAGGTCCTATGACCCGCTAGACCCGTTAGGAGCGTTCTTTACTATCGGTCGGTGGGATCCGCGTGCCCTATAGGACCCTCGCCTGGGGCTGTCCATCCTGGGAGGTCGAAATACAGGTGGAATACGAGGGGCTTATAGACGTAGTGACGGAACCCACTGATCCAAGATCTAGAGTAGTTGCGAAAAAGAAGGGCAAATCCCCTTTTCCAACCAAATAGATATTAATAAAAGACACTGTTTTAAGTAAACTGGAAGATTCTAATTTGCATATTGCCTGAGCCTTCAAATTTCCCAAACACCTACCCCGAGTCTAAACCTTTCCTATCCCTTTCCCGCTAGCCGAGAAAGAAGTGGGTGAGAACACCGGCCGCCGACTTGTTAGCGCAGAATTCTCAGACAGTTCGCCAGAATCCTCAGTTTTGCCAGCTTTCCAGTGTCAAAATGGCCAACATGGTAGTCAACAATGGTAATGACCAAGTAGTCGGAGAGGCCATCCCGATTCAACCCAAGTCCCATATATGGTATGATGTATGCGACTGTGAGGATTGTCTGGATGTATGAGTATCAAGAATGGATTAATGAAGACGCTCCTTCAAGAAAGAAGAAGAAGAGGAAGTCTACGCAGCAGAAATTAAAAGAAAGGTATGAAGCCGGAGACAAGAGCGTCGGAACTCTAGGGGAGCCTTCTACCAAGTTCGATAACTATGTCAGTTATGCCAAACAGCCCGCCAAGGAACCCATCATTCAAAGCACAGTCCAGCCTGATACCCCTATGGACAGTGATCCTCTTGAAGCAGAAAGTGCTGAATTTGTGGCCATCGTTAAGTTCAATAAGAAGCTAGCGGATCTAGAAGCGTAATACGTAAAGCCTATTGAATACGTAGAGCCAAGGAAGAATTAAGATCCCTTCGAAGAAGACTTCATCAAGATTATCCGTGCCAACCCTCCCGTTGGCTATACTAACAAGGTCGTGGGGTCCAAGATCAGGAAAGAGAAAATGAGTTATCAGCAGTGCATTGATAAGATGAGCCAGACTCTTCAGTCAATGAGTCCAGTTGTCACGGAAGAGCTCGCCGAGAGATTGCATCAAGCTACTCTAGCTCCCCTCACCATCTTTCCTCGGTACCGGCCTGTCAATGATTTCCGGCAAGTTTTTGATCAGTTTGAAGTCTTCAACTTTCTGAAGAATGCTGACAAGACCGCTACTCCCCAGGGCAACAGCAGAACGGAGTGAGATCCCGGTCCAACCCTTGTCAAACACCCTCGAGTCAATAAGTAGTGTAGGGTCCAGAGTCAGTAGCGTCTATACGCCGAGTCAGAATCTATGAATTCCAGCCCTTCCGAGTCATCCGAAGGCCTCACGCCCGAGGACTATCAAAATGTAATCGATGTCATCTTTCCCCTTATTTTGAATAAAATGACAGATCTTTCCGAGTATTCTCTTATTGCCAACTTAACAAATGATAAATTAACTCAAAACTTAACAACAGTTAATAATGAATCATTTGAACAAGATGCAAACACACTAAATGAACAATACATTAAAGAAATCTTTAAGCAAAGTTACGTAAAAGAGGAAAACCGGGCCCAAGCTGCCGAGGAGGTTTTGACAAGTGTGAACTTGGGTACTGTCGAGGAACCTAAAGAGACCCAGATCGGAAACTTCTTCCAGGGGGTTGAACGGGACAGACTGATTGATCTCGCTCGTAGAATACGTCGACGTGTTTGCATGGTCATACAGGATATGCCGGGCTAGACAAGCTTCGATAGTAGAGCACGTAATCCCTCTAGCACCGCATGCTAAGCCGCAGCGTAAATTGAGGAAAATAAAGCCAGAATGGTCTCTACAGGTCAAAGAAGAAATTGAGAAGCTACTGCGGGTAGGATTCATTAGAGTCATCGAATATCCGACATGGTTGTCCAATATTGTGACCGTCACCAAAGCCAACGGGAAGGTGCGCTGCTGTGTGGATTTCCGAGATCTGAACAAGGCCAGCCCCAAAGACGATTACCCTTTGCCAAACATAGACATCCTGGTGGACTCCACTGCCAACTACGAAGTCAAATCTTTCGTTGATGGCTTTGCAGGCTACAACCAGATCAAGATGGCCGAGGAAGACCAAGAAAAGACAGCCTTCACCACGCCGTGGGGAACTTACTGTTATACAGTGATGCCATTTGGGCTTAAGAACGCCGGGGCTACTTACCATAGGGCAGCGACCACGCTTTTTCATGACATGATCCACAAAGAGATTGAGGTCTATGTAGACGACATGATAATCCACTCCAAAGGCGAGGATGGGCAGCACTTTGTTGACCTGCAGAAGTTCTTTGAGAGGCTGAGACAACATACCATGAGACTAAACCCTGCCAAATGCACCTTCGGAGTGACAAGGGGAAAAGTGCTTGGGTATATGGTCACGGAGCGAGGTATCGAAGTTGACCCCCGAAAGATCAAAGCCATTATGGATATGAGGCCACCTCAAACCTGCATGTAAGTCAAGAGCTTTATGGGAAAACCGCAAGACATCGGCCATTTCGTCAATCGCTGACCACTATGTGCGAGCCCATCTTCAAGCTCATGAAGAAGAATGTAGACACGTAATGGACCGAAGAATGCCAGGATGCTTTTGACCGCATTAAGGCATACTTGGTACATCCTCCAGTGCTATGCCCCCACATAGACGAAACCTCTTCGCTCTATCTCACCGTCACCGATACGACAAGCTGGGGCTATGCTTGCTCAGAGAAGAAAGACTCTCGGGTAGAAAATGCCATTTACTTTGTCACCGGAAGTCAGCAGGAAGTGAGCTCAATTACTCAAGATGTGAAAAGACCTATGCAGATCGGTCCGGGTAGTCGGCAAGTTGAAGCATTATATGCAAGCCCACCCTGTGAATTCGGTCTCAAAAATGGACCCCATCAAGTACATCTTTGATAAGCCTTCCCTCTCGATGCGTCCGGCAAAGTGGTCCTTCTTCTTGGCGTAATACGACATCAACTATGTGACCGTAAAGGCCATCAAGGGTCAAGCGTTGTCAGACCACCTGGCGAATTCCCCAGTAATGAGGACAGAGGGCCTGAACCCCAATTCCCAGATGAAGGGATCTTCGCAGTTGAGCCCGAAAACCGATGGCAATTATTCTTTGACGGAGCCGCTAACAAAAGAGGAAACGGCATCGGGATGCTACTGGTCGATCCGAAAGATGAGCACACGCCAATAGCCCTCAAGTTGAACTTCCCTGCCATGAACAATATTGCCGAGTACGAAGCCTGCATTGCTGGTTTGGAAGCTGCCTTAGAAAGGAATGTCAAGGAGCTCGAAGTTTACGGAGACTCAGCCCTGATCATCAACCAGGTCTCCAACAAATGGAAGACTGTGGACCCTAATCTGCAGCGGTATCATGCCCATATGGAGGAGTTGACTGGACAGTTCAGAGAAGTAACTTTCCACTACTTGCCAAGGGAAAAGAACAGATTCGCAGATGCCCTAGCTACTCTAGCCTCATTGGTAGAGATCCCCGAGGGAAAAGCCATAAAACCCTTCCGAGTAGGTAGAAGAGAAGCCCCAGCCTTCTGTTGTGAAGTAGACCTGGGACCCGAGCCTATAAAGGAACCCTGGTACAATCAAATTTACTAGTTCCTCAAAGATGGAGAGTCAGCTTTCAGAGACGAAGAAGGTAGACCAAAAGAAGGTGTCAGAGCCAAGAGCTTGCAAGCCCTGAAAAGGTTGGCCTCCCATTATGTCATTCTAGGAGGCAACCTGTACAAGAAGCGGTATCAAGGACCACTCCTCTTGTGCGTCACTCAAGAAAAGGCCAAAGAGTTGATGACTGAAGTCCACAATGGTCCCTGTGGTCCTCACATGAATGCCAGAGCCCTGATGCAAGTGATCCTCAGAATGGGTTACTACTGGATTTCCATGGAAACAGACTGTGTCCAGTACGTCCGAGCATGCGACAAGTGCCAGCGGTTTGCCAACCTCAACCATCTCCTACCTCATGACCTGTACTGCATGACGACTCCTTGGCCGTTTGCAACCTGGGGTATTGATGTGATAGGGAAAATAGCCCCGGCAGGAAGCAATGGGCATAAATTTGTGCTAGTAGCCATCGACTACTTCACCAAGTGGGTAGAGGCCAAGTCCTACAAGGTCTTCACTTCCAGAAAGGTTGCCCAGTTTATCAAAGAAAACATAATGTGCAGATATGGGGTGCCCAACGAGATCATTTCCGATAACGGGTCGCATTTTGAAGGATACTGCGATAGGTTACTGTCAGAATTCAGAATCACTCGCCACAAGTCGTCCCCGCATGCACCTCGACTAATGGAGCCGTGGAAGCCGCTAATAAGACGCTCGAATGGATCATCCGGAAAATGGCCACCCGTGGTCGTGATTGGCCCGAAAAGTTGCACTTGGCACTCGGGGCTGCGTAACGTCTGTCGTAATGCCTACAGGAGAAACTCCTTTTGCCCTAACCTACGGGATGGAAGCAGTGTTACCAGTGGAGTTGGAAATCCCGTCATTAAGGGTCCTCCTGGAAAACAGTGTCAATGAAGTAGAATGGTTGCGCAGCCGGCATGATGAGTTGGCCCTGCTTGATGAGAGAAGGCTAAAAGCCATGGAACACACCCGAGCCTACCAGAGGTGAATGGCCAGAGCGTTTGACAAAAAGGTTAAGGACAGAGACATCAAAGAGGGTGACTTAGTGTTGAAAGTGAAGCCCCCTACCAGAGACAAACCCCTGGGAAAATGGGAACCCGTTTGGATTGGCCCTTATGTAGTGCAGAAGATACTATCGGGAGGAGCCATGAAGCTTGCAGACCTGGACGGCAATCCCTTTGTCCACCCAGTCAACGGTGATAAGCTCAGAAGATACTATGTCTAAAAGAAAAATAAAAAAATATATATATATAAAAAAAAAAGTGCAAAAAGAGTAATACCCAGCTAGGCTGAAAACCCCAAAAAGGGCAATCAAGCTTCCATGAAGTGCGTCCATGAAGTGCGTCCTAAACAATAAATAAAAATAAAGGGTATTTCAGTTTTCACAAAACGAGTCCCAAGCAATAAGACATTTGAATTTCCATGAAATGTGTCTTGATTAATTTCTAAGATAATATTTCTTGTTCATTACAAGTTAAAAACTTCTTGATGAGTTCAAGCACGGTCTACTCTTGACTCTGCTAACCTGCTACAAAGATCTAAAATACAAAAAATGCCTAAATAAACTAATGTGTTTGCAAAATGGCAATAAGGGAATCCTAAGAAAAGATCTGTCAGTCGTCATTCGCTGAGTCCTCCTTGGTCTTCTTCCCTTTACCTCGACCCCGTCAAGTTTTCTTCCTCTTCTTCTCTATAAGGTCGGTATCCCTCATCCCGATCTCAGGTATCCTCACTGGAGCCTCTACCAAACCCGTGTCAATAAGTGCCCTCTCTACACGAGCACGAGTCCGCACTTCCTCCCTCTGAGCCTCAGTTAAAGGAGCAACCTCGGACAATCTCTTGTATCGAGCCTCCATATCTCTCGATCGTCACCCGACCGGTTATGGCGACTCGCCTTAGCCTCGCCTCCCTCGTAGTCCTACTCGAGTCACGCCGGCCCCCAATAAAGCCCGACGTCTCTCCCCTGTAATGACCTGAGTCGCTCCCATTTCCCTCTCGTACCAGTCCAAGTAGACAGTGGTCAAGATGGTGCTCTTCCTGCTCCTGAAGATAGCCCTGGGTGGGAAAGCAGTGTATGTCCAAGCCCTCGAGAAGAATGAGAA
Source organism: Adenophora triphylla var. japonica (assembly GCA_022495995.1). Taxonomy (NCBI): domain Eukaryota; kingdom Viridiplantae; phylum Streptophyta; class Magnoliopsida; order Asterales; family Campanulaceae; genus Adenophora; species Adenophora triphylla. The sequence goes on along the minus strand of JAFEMH010004669.1, from coordinate 122,986 downwards.
GCTAGCTGGATCCCTCATATCCAATGGCATCACCTCCATGGTCCGAATGTCCTCCCAATCGCTCAACGGTTCCTGTAATGCCCCGAACTGCCTGGATACCAAGCAGGGAATATAGAAGGACGACCAGCAGAACCCTAGAACCCTCACAGCATAAGACTCCTGAAATATCCTCCTGGTCTGCAACCTCCAGTGAGGTATCCACCAACGGATGTCCGAAGTGGATAGCCTAGTCGTCGTCAGCTCCCAACTACCCTGGTCCTGTTGCCTTGGTGCACCTCTCCGAGAAATCACCCAAGGGCACTGAGTTGGCAAAGCCCCTGGCAAAGCCCCGAGCCTCTCCTGCAGCCATAAAGTCAGCACAGCTGGACTCCCAGACCTCATGAAATGGTCTCCCCTAGCCATCCTGTCAATGCCATGCAATGTCTCTCCCAAAACCAGTGGGACAATGTCTTTCCCAGCCCTGCAGTCTCTGACCATGTCTAAGAGACCGCTATGACAGATTCCCACGGACTCAGCGGTGAACAGAGCAGAAAATATGCAGAGAATAAAGGCATCCATAGCCACCGTGGTCGCAGCCATAGCCGGAGACCCAAACCTGCCCGGGATATCAGAAAGGTCAATCCTGTCCGGGGCTATCATCATCCCCTCAGCCTCTCCCAGAGAAATCTGCAGAAAAGATGCAAGCTTTACCGCCACCGGCACATCTCCGATCAGCGGAATAGATATAGCCTCAATTTCTGGACTCCCAATCAAGGCTCGGAAGTCTTCATGCGTTGGGACAATCTCATTGTAAGAAAAGCAGTAAACATGTCTCCGGACGTCCCAAAACCTTGCTGCTGCTCTCTAAAGGTCCCAATCGGGCGGGAGATCCCTCAAATGCCATAAAGACTTGATCTTGAAAGAGGAATCAAGCAGCCCCTTGTGAAATTGGAAGTTGTGCTTCACCCAAGATTGAAGATCGGACAAAAAACGGTCTCGCTTCCCCCTTTGCAATCTGACGGGCTTCTCCATCGCAAAATGACCAAAGATGGTGTCTTTAAGTCCAAAATGTGCTCTGGGAACAATTGGGACAAGTCTAAGTTGAAAATGAAATGAAATGGCCAAGCCTTGCTTTTATTCAGAAAATAACCAGTTCATACAGAACTGTGAGCCGCACGGCTTCATTTGCCCTCAGGACCAAACCGCACGGCTACATTTGCCATCTGCAGAAAAAAATCTGCAGCAACCATAGTTGCTACCCAAGGGAGTTTTCACCCCACTTTCTCAACCAAAACCTGTACAAAAACATGTCCAAAGGTCACCCAAGCATTTATATATCATTATAAATCATTTTGGCCCCGTTTCAGCCCCAATTCCAAGCAAAAAAACTGCCCCGAGGCTCAAGTAATATGCAAATTAAAAAAGCATAAATTAGAAAAGCAAATAAATTGTTAATACATTGTCTTTGCCCCATCGGCGCCCAAATAAAGCAAAAAAATAAACAAAATGTGCATAAAAATGTGTTCATTGTTTGTTTTGTTCCTAAATCCACTCTAGAGACCTCCTAGGCCTCCGATTCTTCTTCTTCTTCATCACTGCTCAGCTCGTAGACGCTAGCCTCCCTCATCAAGTCCTCCTGGTCGCTCACATCGACGATGGACATTATCGTGCTGTACTCGGCCAGTTTGCTCCAGAATGTCAGCATTGGGTTCCCGTCCCCGAGGCATGGCACTGGAAGAGTACTCCGAGGCCGATGAGGTAGACGCTGTGCCCCCGACATGCCTTCTTTTGCGCCCGGGCTCCTGTGCGTCCGCCGCCGCCTTTGAAGTGCGAGCGCCTTCCTCAGAAGGGACCGGCACATGTCTTTCCAGCCCCTGTTCTGCCTGACCAATCTGTCATAGGTGCGAGCTGGAACCTGAGAAAAATCACAAAAAAATCTCAAAAAAATCTCAGAATTGCAAAAAGCAAAGAAAGCTGAAAAAAGGGAAAAACCCTAAAAAAGTATACTTACAGTGCTGTCAGGCGGCAGGGTATACTGGGGCTCCCTAGTGTCGGGGACAGGAATCCTCATCCTCCTTGGAACTCCGTGGACCACATAAGACAGGTGCGCAGGAGGGATCGGCGGGTCAGAAGGCTCATCCTCCCCATATCCCTGAGTGACCGCCAGGCCTTCACGCCTTCTGTGGCGTCCTCAGGCGCTCCACAAACACAGCGTAGGGGGTATCCATGTCAAAGTACTCCTCGGCGGCCACGCCTGCCTGATATCTAGCGATCTCATCTGCCTGCCAATCCCTGGGCTGTAGCATCCGTGCTGGAGGATCATGGGGAGTAATGGCGTCCAATGGAGGGACATGGCCATGCTGCCTCGAGAAACGGTCCCCCAAATAAATGACATCACATGTCAGCCCCGTCAGCCATCTCCTCTGCCTCGTTGCCTCAATGGCCTCTCCTAACAAAATCTCCGGATACCTGCCCCAAGGGTAGAAGTCCACTCCGTCATGTCCATCCCTGTTGATGACTGGCCTCACCATCTTGTAATCAAAAGTGATCCGGGTCTTCCCCGTGAACTTATCTCTCGCATCTCCTCTCCAGCGAACCATAGCAGGGAAGATGGTGATATCGCTCTGTTGGTTCCAAGGAAAGAACCCGATCACCTCACAGAACCAGACCTGCATGTTCAAAACATCAAAAAGGGTCATTTGTCTCTCATAAAAGTCTCAAGAGAGGAAGAGAAAAGAGAAAGAAAGAGGGACTACCTCAAGAGCAAAGGAGAAACAGTCCATGGATGCAGCCTTGTTCCGGCTGTACATGTCCAGAGAGAAATAGAGCTCCGCCAATCCGGCCTCGCCCCATGAGACCGTCCCAATCCCATCAACATCCTCCAAAGAGTCAAGGAGGCTAGTCATGGCCAGAGTCCCAGAATTAGCAAATATGGTGACCGACAGCATCAACCACACAAAGGCTCTAGCAAGCTGGTGGGCAGTCACCTCACTAACGGTAAAATCCCGTATGCAGTTCTGGACTGCCACCTCGACGTTCCGCGTCTCCATCCCTAGCCCCTTGGGAATCAACTCAAACCCGACCAAAACTCGGAACTCCTCCGCTGTGATATGGTCCCTCCAAGTCACGGGACTCCCGGTGAACTGTAGGCCAGTGATAGCTGTGAAATCAGCGAGAGTCACTGTCAGCTCTCCCCAGCTCAGATGGAAGCTATGAGTGGTGTCCCACCAAAACTCAGATAGGGCCTGGACCAAGCCCTTGCTCTTGGAAGTGATATGGATCCCCCTGCCGATAGCCTCAATGAACAGATCTAGGCCGGTAGCCCGCACCAGCTGCTTGGGATTCGCCCCATTCTTCTCGAAATCTGGCATCCTCTGCCAAAGCCTGACTGCGATCTCAGATGGTCCTCTAGACTTGTTCTCCTGTAGACAAGCACAATAAAGAAATGCGTCAGTCTTTCATCTCATTTCAAAAGCATGCATATATTCAAAAAGTGCGCATGTTTTCAAAAGAAAAGCATTCAATAAAAAATTTTTCTAGCATCCTTTGCATGAAAAAAAACACGTCTTTCATCACTTGAAACACGTCATGTCAAGCCCCATTGCTTTCCTAAAGCACAAAATCACAATTTTCAAAATTCTTTGCACATAAGCATTATTCTTTTGAAAAAGTGGCATGCATGAATCCTTTTCATCTTCCAAAGTCTTGTTTCTCATTGATAATCAAAATTTTGACTTAGTTCTAGCACATGCAAGAACTCCGTCTCACTTTAAACAATTATCATTCCTACTTTATTTTCGAGAAAAAAGTGGGTCATTCCCATTATTTTTGTCAAATAAATTGCACATGCATGTTCTTAGCCTCATAGGTTAATCATCAATGTCTCAAAGTCATTCAAAAATCCTAGAAAATTCCTAAAATTCGGGTCAAGCCCTAAATCAATCAATACTCAATCAAAATCGACGGAATCGAGCCAAATAAGAACGCTTACCCCAACCGGTCGCGGGTTCGTCGATTTGTGCTCTCTTCTCCCCGGATAGAGCTCCGATGGAGGCGTAAGAAAGTCATACTTTCTCTCCGTTCGAACGAGTTCCTTCCTCCTCCTTTGAGCGGCCGCGAAGATGTTTCTTCTAGCTTGTCTAGGCATGGGATTACCCTCCGGATCCATTCTTGATCAAAGGAAGCAAGAGAATTGAAGGATTTGCAAATTTTCTCTCCTCTCTCTCTCTTCCTCGGCGTGTTCTTGGGCGGCAATAATGCCCAATGCCCGTTCAAATCTGTTTTAAATAATCTGGAAAAAAACAGACTTCTAGCCGTACGGCTTCTTTTTCCCCATCTCATGCCGGGCGGCCTCATTCGCTCTGAGCAGGAATTACAATTTTGCCCCTGGACTTTCCACTCGGGCCTACGATTCCCGTTATCCTTTAACTGAGATAACACCCTTTTCAGAAGATATCCCTTATCTCCTATGCAATTAAGCTTTCTTCCCAGTCACCTCCGTTAATTCCGTTATAACGGGATAACGCTAGGTGACAACCTCCGAATTGTCAGAACTCTAAACTTAAGCTACCTCTATCACGAATAGTGAAGTATGCTCAAGTTCTTCTAACTTAAGCTACCTCTATCCCGAATAGTGAAGTATGCTCGAGTTCTTCTAAACTTAAGCTACCTCTATCACGAATAGTGAAGTACGCTCAAGTTCTTCTAACTTAAGCTACCTCTATCCCGAATAGTGAAGTATGCTCGAGTTCTTCTAAACTTAAGCTACCTCTATCACGAATAGTGAAGTATGCTCAAGTTCTTCTAAACTTTAGCTACCTCTATCCCGAATAGTGAAGTACGCTCAAGTTCTTCTAAACTTAAGCTACCTCTATCCCGAATAGTGAAGTACGCTCAAGTTCTTCTAAACTTAAGCTACCTCTATCCCGAATAGTGAAGTATGCTTCAGTTTTCCAACTTTAGCTACATCTATCACAGATAGTGACGTAAGCTCTAGTTTCTTCAGGTGACAACCTCCATTAATTGTCAATCAGGTGACAACCTCCATTAATTGTCAATCAGGTGACAACCTCCATTAATTGTCAATCAGGTGACAACCTCCATTAATTGTCAAAACCCTCAAGGATCCTAGACATCGTTCCTAACTATCTAGTGATGCTTGAACTACGATCAAGGCTTGATTCCTCCGGGATACGTAGGTAGCCTTTTATAAAAGGTCCAGCCATCCGACCACTTTGGTCACCCTGTTTCTTCGTCACTCATCAGTGATAAAGTAACCCCTCATAGAGGTCTAGATATCTGACCACATCGGTCACTTCTAGTATATCCCCAGTAGGATCAATTGCTTGACCTTTTAGGTCATTTTCTCTTCTACTTCCCCAGCAAGAGACCAGTTTCTCTTCTCCATTCCTCAACGGATCCATTCCGAACTACGACCTGGCTTGATTCCCACTCGGGATACGTAGGTAGCCTTCCAGAGGTTCAGCCACTCGACCACCTCGGTCTCTCAATCCGTCTCGGCATTCGCCAGATCGGATCCTTTTCTATCGACAACCCCACTCGCCTTGCAAGTGACGTTGCCGAGGGGCTTCTGTAAGTACCCAAATCTGGCTCATGCCTTCCGGTTAAATTTCCCGGCAATTTCGGTAAGTTTCCAGGTAATTCCCCGGACCTTCCTAGTGTTCCGGAAATATTCCAGAACTGTTCCAAATTAATTAAGGGCTGAAAGGGAGGCTTATCCATTAAGAAACACGTTTTTCTTAATTGGGAGGAAAGTTCTAGAATTCGCCACCTTGCATGTTTCCAGAAATGCTAAGTCACAAGGGATAATGTCGCACGGCTGCATTAGCCCAAGGTCTCTGGCCGCACGGCTTCAATGGCCTTATCCAGACTGCCTATAAATAGAGCCCTCCTCTACCCATTTTCACAACAACAACAATACCATCAATCACACATAATACGAAGAAGACACTCCCAAGAGCTGCTGGAAGTCCAAGAAGGTGAAGAAGAAGGCCAAGAAGCCACCTCCCTCCTCCTTGAAGATCCCAAGATCAACCTTTCCACCTAGCTCCATCCAAAGAAGAAGAGGAAGCCATTGGTAACCTCTCACGCCCTAAACTTGCATCCTAATTGCTCTATGTGATTCTAATTGCTCATTGCATTTCATATAATTGCTATTATCTTGTTTGGGACTTGGTAGATTAAAGATCATATCTTTATACCCCATTTCCCCTTTTGCATGCATTAGGCATCCTTTGCCATCAAAGATGTAATCTTTTGAATCAAAGGTGCATCCTTTGCACCTAAAAACCCTATTTTTACATAAAAATATCATCTTCATGCATCCTTTGCATATAAATATCCAATCTTTATGATAAAAATGCATCCTTTGCATATGAAACCCTTTTTCAAGCATCCTTTGCATTAAAGATCATATCTTTATCCTAAATTAGCATCCTATGCTTTCAAAATATAATCTTCATGCATCCTTTGCATATTTAAATCCCAATTTCTTCATAAAAATGCATCCTTTGCATAAAAATCATGTCTTTATGCATCCTTTGCAAATAAAGATCATTTCTTTAAATCAAATGCATCCTTTGCAACTCAAAAATGTCATCTTTTCACTAAAAATGTCATTTTTACATGCATTCCCCCATGTCCCCATTAGCAACCTTGGAACGGACCGGTGTAAAAGATCCTATCTTTACATCGTTCCTTCCATAAAGGTTTCATAATTTCTTTAGAAAGGGACAACCTTGAACCCTATATCTCCGATTATCACTTAAGATGAGTATGAAGCATCTATATGAGCTCGACCATCTTAAAGTGTAGGATTGATGGGCTAAGGACCCTCCTTTTCTAAAGAACCTCATCTTTGACTATAAAGAGAGTCATTCTCTCGATCATGCAAGTCCCGAGGTTACAAAATGCAATGATCACAAGTCCAAGATGAGGACGGGATCATAATCCTGAATACATAAAAATCCAAGAAATCCCGAGCGATAACCAATAAATGGTTTGTACGTCCGGAAGACAACTTGGGAAATTCCCCCCCCTTTATTTTCAAACACATGCACACAAGAAAGCACGCAAGCAAGCACGATTAATGGGATCTTGGGAGACTTGCTCCGGCAAGGCACCTTGGGTGAACGACGATCCGTTCTTCCCAAGGGGTAACTTAACCTCCGAACCCATAAAACCTTTTTTTCAAAGTTTTGAGGTAATCAAAATGGCGTGGCGACTCCGTTTTTCAAATTAAACCGGATGTCTTCAAACTCGCGTGAATTTCCAAATACAACCGAAATTTGGGGCACACATTCACACAGCCCCACTTACTTTCCTTGTTGCAGATCTGTTTGAATACACTTTCTAATAATCAATGGGAAAACTAACCACCTGTTGTTGGTTCGATGACTTTTTCCCCTTAGAAGCTTTCTATTTAGGTACCCTGGGTCGTCTTTATTGGTGAATGACAATTCGACCAAAAAATTTGCCAAGGGCTGCGCCAGGAGTGCCTTTTGAGGTCGATACTCAATGTCAAACTCTGTTAGCTCGATTGCTCAATTTAGTAGCCGACCTGAACTTTCTGGTTTGTATAGTATTTTCTTCAGAGGTGCATTAGTCAGCACAACTATAGGATAGGCAGAAAAATAGGCTCGTAGCTTCCTCGTAACGTTCACTAAGACATAGGCCACCTTTTCTGCATTAAAATATCATCCTTCCACATCGGACAAGGCTTTACTTACAAAATAAACTGGATTTTGGGTGCCATTCTCCTCTCGAACTAACACCGCTGCAACTGGGCGATCATCAGCTGACAAGTACACATACAAATTTTCTCCTTTAACTAGGCTGCTAAGGAGTTGGGGAGAAGCAAGTTAATACTTGAGTTATTGAAAGGAAGACGAGAATTCGACCGTCCACCCGAAGGCTTTCGTCCCCCTTAGTGTCTTGAAGAAGGGGAGAGATATCTCGACCGACTTAGCTATGAAGCGACCTAGGGCCGCTACTCGACCATTCAGGTGTTGAACCTCCATGATGCAGGTAAGCTCTTGCATTTCGACCAAGGCCTTAATCTTTTCTAGGTTGGCCTCAATGCCTCTCTGTGAAACCATGAAACCCAAAAACTTCCCCGCGGCTACTCCAAACACACATTTGCTCGTAAGTTGGCGAACATTTCCTCTAGGTCGGCTACATGATGTCGCGACTTGGTTTTGATAACTATGTCATTGATGTAAGCCTCCATGTTTCGACCAATTTGACTAGCAAAGACTTTGTTTACCATTCATTGGTAGGTGGCCCCAACATTCTTCACCCTTAATGGGATATTCGTATAACAATATACTCCACCCACTGCCTGAAAGGCTGTTTTCTCAATATCCTCTTCAGACATCTTGATTTGGTGGTAGCCTGAATAGGCATCCAAAAAACTCAATGTGGCATAATGGAGTCAGCCAATTTGTCTATGCGGGGCAGAGGGTAGCTGTCTTTTGGGCAAGATAAGTTCAAGTCTGTGAAGTTGACACATATCTGTGATGTCACCCGATTTTTTTTGTGAAAATTATTCGGATTCGCCACGTGAATGAACGCTCGCCGAAAAAAATGAGAATAATAGGGAGTCGCCATGCCATTTTTAAGGAAAACATTGAAAACCTTTTGAAATGAGAAAATGGGTCCGGGGGTCAGGTTACGTGTTGGGAAGAACTTGAGAGTTCACCCAACACGCCTCGTCCTAGACGAGTCTTTCTATGTTCAACATTCAAAACATTCAAAAGTGTGTGCAATTTGTGTGTGACAAAATATGTAATAAAATGCATTTTAATGCTTTGCTTTATTGATCAAAAGGAGGGATTACAACTTGTGAACCTTTTACTGTGGGAGGCCACATCCCACTTACAATTGATGAAATTGAATTACAAGAAAATGGGTTGAGGCAGTCTGTCCAGGGCCACAGGTGTCATGCGACACAGGACTGCTCAGGGCCTTGGGTGTCATACGACACAGGATTACCCAGGAGCGTGAATGTCTTATGACGCAGGATGCCCTGGTCAGACTGTCTCTCACAAAGGGGGTGGACATGCCACCAATACTACTCTTAGCACTGAAAGAAGTAAAGCATTACATCAAATAAGGCTTGAAACCATAAAGGGAATCAATCTGGGTTAACTGAAGTCACTGAAGCCAAACCAGCTTTCTGGGATCCTTATGTCGTATGACACAGGACACCTAGGGTTGTCCTGTGTCGGACGACAGAGGCATCCTATTTCAGTGAGCTTCAGCAGATTGATCCCTCACTGCTCAGAACATGAAACTGAACTATAATACTAACTGAAAGCAGTAGAATAACGGTAACAAGTGAGTATTGTGGGAGGATCATATGGCTTTGGTGGCCAAATGTGAATGATGGGCCATCACCTCCTAACTCAAACAAAGAGGATCCAGATTCAACCTTAATAAAGTAAAAATGACTAAATGTCTAGATCTAAGATGAGGAGATGTGAATATTGAAGATTCACATCTCTCTCATCAAGATCACACCAAATACAACTGAGTATGCAACAAGGTTGAATGAAGGTCACAGATCACATGAGGAGAAAACAACACTCAGATGAGTGTTAACTGATTCACACTCCTCTTTTTGTTTAAATCACCAACAACCCAACTCAAACCATTGTATGGATAGGACAACATGATCAGCAACCAAATAACAACAAACTGCCCAGCCATGAGATAACAGGGATCGCACAAACACTTCAAATGAGTGTGGATATTGAAGATCCACACTCTATTTGAAGTATCCAAACATAACGCATAATCATGAACAACCAAAATACATTATCATGAGAATGGATATCACATTCAGGGACCAAAACAAAACAAGCTCAACCAAATCCGAGATCAAGCACCAGGTTCAACATAACAATTGAAACAGGTGACGAAACTAGAGAGAGAGGACGGGAATTAGAACATTACCCTTATAGATCCACACCCTCTATACCACGTCGATATAGAGGGCCTTCAAATCAGCTTCCGACCGAGCTCAAATCTCAGAATGAGTATATTTGCAGTTGCAAATATATGTGTGTGTTTGCGTTGAATGAATATATGAGAACAGAGAGAATCGAAGGAGGACCTGAACAGGGGTCAGAGTTAATGAATGAGATGTCCGGAAATCACTGGAGAAGCGGTGGTGGTGAATGGTCTAGGGCCTGGAACAGGGGAAGGAGCTCGATTTTGGGGGAGAGCTCAACCGGTTGATTTGGGTGTGAGGGAGAGAGCTCGGTGGATGTAGTTGTTGTTGGAGGTGGGTTTAGAGATGAATAGAGATTGAAGGGGATTAGGTTTCCGGTGAGGAAGGCCGGAGAAGATGACTAGAGAGCGAAAGGTGAGGAGTCCATTGATTCCGTCCAGAGAGAGAGAGTGGAGGGAGCGGCTAGTGAGAGAGAGAGTAATGGGCCATGCCTCCTGTTGTTTGGTTGAGAGATGACGGAGGTGGGAGAAGGGTTAAAGCGATTGGAGGGAGTTGGGTCGGAGAAGACGATTGTTGTTGGTGAAGAAGAAGACCGGTGAGGAACGGTGGTCTGGGGCGGTGTTGTTTGCATATAGAGAGAGAAGATTTTGTGGAGAGAGAAAGAGAGTGTTCCCCTTTTGTTCTGTGTGTCCCCCTTTACAAATGAGATAAAATCCCTTATTTAACGTTGATTTGGAATGGACTTGGAGTGTTGTACGACACCGGTCTGCTTGCTGGCAGATTGGGCCAAAGGGAGTCAGGCCCAAAACTAAATGAATATAAATAATAAAATAATGGGACCAAAACTAAATGAATTTAAATGAGCCCAAAAATGAAAGCATACCCAAAAACACGAGTTTGGGTCGGGGTACTCACAGAGCCCCTCGGTGACGTCACTTCCGCGAGAAGTGGGGTCGTCGACAAAATGAGAATCTCGAGCCGGTCAACGAACGGCGGGGAAAAGAGATGACCAAGATGATCGGGCGGCTGGACCTTTTACGAAAAGGATTCCTACATATCCCGTGAGGGAATCAAGACGAATCGTAGTTCAACAAAGAGGTGGCGCTATTGAAAGGCCACGGGCTTTGTACCCAAGGTTTGACTGTTTCTTTGGGGTGTCACCCAAGGATTTGACTGTTTCTTTGGGGAGTTGACTATTTCTTTGGGGAGTCACCCGAGGATTTGACTGTTTCTTTGGGGAGTCACCCGAGGAGTTGACTGTTTCTTTGGGGAGTCACCCGAGGATTTGACTGTTTCTTTGGGGAGTCACCCGAGGAGTTGACTATTTCTTTGGGGAGTCACTCGAGGAGTTGACTGTTTCTTTGGGGAGTCACCCGAGGAGTTGACTGTTTCTTTGGGGAGTCACTCGAGGAGTTGACTGTTTCTTTGGGGAGTCACCCGAGGAGTTGGCTGTTTCTTTGGGGAGTCACCCGAGGAGTTAACTGTTACTTTGGGGAGTCACCCGAGGAGTTGACTATTTCTTTGGGGAGTCACCCGAGGTTTTGACTGTTTCTTTGGGGAGTCACCCGAGGAGTTGAGAATCCCGAGCCGGACAACGAACGGCTGGAAAAAGAGATGATCAAGATGGTCGAGTGGCTGGACCTTTTACGAAAAGGATTCCTACGTATCCCGTGAGGGAATCAAGCCGAATCATAGTTCAACAAAGAGGTGGCACTAATGAAAGGCCACGGGCTTTGTACCCAAGGTTTGACTGTTTCTTTGGGGAGTCACCCGAGGATTTGACTGTTTCTTTAGGGAGTCACCCGAGGAGTTGACTGTTTCTTTGGGGAGTCACCCGAGGAATTGATTGTTTCTTTGGGGAGTCACCCCGAAGATTTGACTGTTTCTTTGGGGTGTCACCCGAGGAGTTGAATGTTTCTTTGGGGAGTCACCCAAAAAAATATCGCTGCTTTCAGAAAAGTAATTGACTGAGATATGCTTTCATACCTGTGCTGTGCTTACCTGTAGCTGTCGGAGGGATTGATGCTACGGCTGATGATTGCGGAGGGTTGTAGCTGCCGGAGGGCCTTATATCACTTTTGTTGATGATGAACGGTACGGACCCAAGAATTTTTGGCAAGAGGGGTGGACCCCATGATTCTTTGTCTTGAGGGTTGGACCCGCTAATTCTTGGACTTGAGGGATGGTTTGTCGTGCAAGGGATAGTCTTTTATGGATGATCTTCCGTCCACTCATGAAGACTCGGATGAAGACGTGCCGGTTCATACAGGACCCGATGAAGGTACGCCCATGGGAACGGGCTTTTGAACGAAGATCTGCCCATGAGAACGGGCTCTTTGAAGGTCTGCCTATGAGAATGGATTCTGAATGAAGATCTGCCCATGAGAATGGGCTCTTGATAATGATCTGCCCATGAGAACGGGCTTTTTGTGAAGATCTGCCCATGAGAACGGGTTCTTGATGATGATGCGCCCTTGAGAATGGGCTCTTGGAGATAATTCGTTGTGTGGAACATGCTTTGATGATTCGCCCATGAGAACGGGCTTTTGATGAACATTTGCCATTGCAAGATGGACTTTTGATGGTGATTTTTCCAACGAGGCTGATGAGCTTGACGAGCATTGCTTGGAGACTGAGGCGGCTGAGGCTTTTTCAAACGATGCTGATAAATCTAAAGATTACGAGACCTATGAAGATGATAAAGGCAGAATGTGCCACCTACAAGATTTGAACTCCTTGTACAGATTGGGATTTGAGGCGCAATCCCCATGATCAGATTATGATCACTTGATTATTGTACTCTGTGGGGGAAAACACAACACTCTAGGCACTTTGCATTTTATTCAATTATTGTTAATTTTATGCATTATTAACCTTGATGCACGAGTCCATCTCGACTGGGGATGAAAAAAGGAGTGAGGATTTTGTATGGCTTGAACGAGCAGATATGTATGTAGCAACTATGCTAAGATGGATTTATGAGGGAATGACTGTGTATATGATGATGATGTATGGGTTGGACCCTCTCTCATGAGGTGGGGAAATATATGAGTGATGATGTATGGATGGTGCAGCTAGGCAAGTAGGGGACGCTCCCGGGAGTACAGATTGCAGCAGATTGACTTGTTGCTGATAAGAACGATGTGTAGCGAGTGCCCGAGATGGTAAGCAGCAGAGAAAGTGCAGAGAATGATCCCGACTTTGAAGAGATGACTAGGCGAAGCCCCAGTTGATAATGCAAAGCAAACCTGGAGGGAATCTGGTAAAGAGAGCCTGAGAGAACAGCTTAACAAAAGCCCCAGCTTGGAGAGATTCAATGCATCCCTATTGCAAACAGAGTCATCTTGTGGACGAGGATCCAACGCATCATTTCAAACCGAAGTCAATCAATTGCTGGACAAGACTCGAAAATATTTGCGTGCAGGGGCACATCTTTTGAAAAGTGGGAATGGATCCCGAATTTGTGTATGACACTCTCGCTTTTGGGTTTGACTCTTTTGGGATAGTATAAACATTGCAAGGTGTGTAAAAGTGTATGGAAGCCCCTGCTGACAGAAAGACAGTGTTTGGCTCTATTTCCCTATGATGGAGAGAGAGAAGACTTGTCAAGACACTTGAAAACTTGTCTTATTCATGATGATTACAAGGCTGCTAAAAACCCTTTATTGATGTTCGGGTTATTCAACCACTAAATCTGATATGAACAAATATTTTGATTAATCACAAGGAGAAAACCAACTGATATCGAGAATCAAGCTCAGAAGGATGGAAAGTGTATAGGAACGGTCCTTGATGAGACCGGATTTTTTGAGATTTGTTTGTGATTTCTACCGGACCAATTATGGTTGCCTACGTTCCCCTCCTGACGAGGAGCTCAGGTAGCCGTAGTTCGGGCAAGTCCCGATTGAAAAGAGAACGAATGTTGAAATTCGAGGATCTGAGGACCTTTGAGGATTTTGAGGTTTTCTTCGAGAATTGGAGATTTGAAGAATATGTCTCCTCCTGGAGTGTCGATGAAAGACACGGATGCGAAGCCCCAGTGGGACATCCACGGCAAGTGTTTATGGAGAAGAAATGAAATATGCTCACATGATGTGCCAAATGAATGGACTGAATTTGCACAATCTTAGATTGATGAATTTGATCCAAGATGGATTAGGTTCCAATTTAAGCAAGCAATGAAGCATTAATTTGATTTAGCTCTCGAAGATATTGGAATGAAATTACTATTCGGTAGGAACTGTAGCTGGGTTTCCGGGCTTCGATCGGCCATCGGGTAATTTTGGAAGTCATGACCTCTTAAGATGAGAGGTCGGCTGGGCCTTTTACTGACTGAACAACTACTCTAGATCCTGGATCAGTGGGTTCCGTCACTACGTCTATAAGCCCCTCGTATTCCACCTGTATTTCGACCTCCCAGGGTGGACAGCCCCGGGCGAGGGTCCTATAGGGCACGCGGATCCCACCAATCGAGAGAGAAGAACGATCCTAATGGGTCTATAGGGTCATAGGAACTTTTAACGCACGAGCGATGCGGATTATAGTCAAGGCAATGCTGGGAAAGTCTCGTCTTTCAGCCTTAACGGAATTTCGGCAGAGTTTCGCTTGCGCGATTGACGTTTTAACTTTTTTTCGGCAATGTCCGAGAAAATAATAGGCATGGGTCGGGCGGTAAAAACTGGATGACACAGTGTCACATTGAACCTCGTTGCATACGCTGTGCGTGAGTCAAGGTCGAAGTCAATGCCGGGTCAAGATCTTGCCAATTTTTCCTTGTCAGAATTTCGGCAGAGCTTCGCTTGCGCGAAAGATCTTTGGATTTTTGGCACGAACTCGGGCTCGACTCTTATGCATGCCGTGCGGGTCAAAGTCAAAGTCAAAGTCAATGCCGGAGTCAAGATTCTGCCAATTTTTCCTTGGCAGAATTTCAGCAGAGTTTCGCTTGCGCGAAGTATCTCGACTTTCGTCATGGGCTAAGGTTTGACCTTTACGAGGGCATGCAACTGGGCTATATGACATGGACTAGACCAAAAACCAACCAAAAGTCACGGTTTTGAAATGTGTGATATTGACTGTGCATTGGTCGACACTGGCTGCCATGGGGAGTTTGGGATGATTCCGTGCGCGCCCGGGAGCATCGTAATACTGTCCGTGACTGCAACTGAACAACCACCCCGGGTTAAAGGGACGTGCGTGCAAAGTGTACAGGATATATAAGGTGCGCGTAGTATGCGGCCTCCTAAAAATATTCCTTTTTGAGTTAAAACAGAAATTTTCATAAATGTGTTTTAAAGGAATGATTTTTTGGGACGGGAGGAAATGCAGCAAATAAGCACGTAAATTTTCTGGGAGCCCCGGTCAGTCTTGGAACTGAATAGCCCCAAGCTGCCAAGGCTGCCAGATTACCCTCAATTTTTGTCCTGGTGGAATTGCTAATGAAGCCGCCCGGCTAGGATCCAGGGAGGATTAAGCCATACGGCTGCATCAAGCAACTTTCCAGGTTCCAATTTCTTTCATCTGCAGGCTGTTTTCCCCGGCCTTTTTGGCACCTTTTTAGCTTCCAGCAAGCTTCCTGTTCATTTTCAGACAATGCACAATTCCCAAGAAACAAATGATGCATGCAATGCAATGCAAGAAAAATAAGGCAAGCATGAGAAGCGGATCCGCGGCAGAAGGCTAACCCACTCGGAATAAGCTTTCCTTCTTTTTTTTTCGAAAAGAGATACTGGTACGTGGGATTGTTAGACCATCGTTTATCCCAAGCCTCGGGTGAGGAAGCGATACAAGAAGTTTAATGGTTTCCACCTATATACCGGGTATCATTTTTTTATTATAAAAATGAAAGCTTTCTCCTTTGGTTTATAGTCCCCAGCGGAGTCGCCAAACTGTGAATGTGGTGCCCAAGATAGCGGCTCTCTCTTATATTTTTTTTTTTGGAACCGCTTTCTCGTGTAAGGGGGATCACCGCCTCACATCAGTTTGGAAACGTCCGGTTTAAATTGAAAAACGGAGTCGCCACGCCATTTTGATTTCCTCAAAACTTTGAAAAAAAGGATTTGGGTCCGGAGGTTAAGTTACCCTTAGGGAAGAACGGATCGTCGTTCACCCAAAGAGCCTTGCCGAAGCAAGTCTTCCAAGATCCGCTTTTGATGCTTGCCTTAGTGTTTTCGTGTGTGGGATGTGTGTTTTGAAAAGGAGGGAATGTACCAAGTGGTCTTCCGGACGTATAAACCATGAGTTGGTTATCGCTCGGGATTCCTTGGATTTTTGATGTGTTAGGGACTTTGGTCCCGTTCTCATCTTGGACTTATGATCATCATGATGGGACCTTGGGTCACATGTGATCAAGACAGGGACACCGTTTTTTATAGTCCAAGGATGAGACTCTTTAGAAAGGAATGACCTTTGCTTATCAATCCTACGTCTTGAGACGATTTGAGCTCTTTCGGGACATTTATGCTCGTCTCAAGTGATGATCGGAGATATGTGGCTAAAGTTCATCCTTTTCTAAAGGAGAATCCGTTTATGCCATCTTTAAGTGGAAGAAATGATGTAAAGATAGGACCTTTACACCATCTCGCTCCAAGAGATGCTCCAAGTACCAAGGGGGACTAGGGGAGGGGTATAAAGATTGGACCTTTATACTTATCCTATGCCTTTTTGTGCCTTATGAAGGTCACTAGGCAATCCTAGGATAGAGATCCAACCATGAGGGACATGGGGAAAGCATGTTCAAGCTAAAGATGACATTTGTATGCAAGCATATGTAATGAACATGATGCAAGCTAAGGCTAGGAATGAAAAGGAAGGACCTTTTATGGTTTCCTATGTCCTTTCTTCAAGGTTTTGAAGGGTATCAAGAGCTTCTCCTGGACTCCCGAATGCTTCGAAGCATTCCTCCGGGTTCCCCTCCCTTGCTCAGTAGTCTGATTACCGGTGAGATGCTGTATGTATTCCTAGCCGCCACTGATCATGCCTTCGCAGCTATTCTAGTTCAGAATGAAGAAGGAAAGCAGAAGCCCGTCTACTATGTCTCCAAGGCATTATTTGACGTGGAGAGCAGATATTTCAATGTGGAGAAGATAGCGTACGCACTAGTTATTGCCTCAAGGAAACTACGTGCCTACTTCTCTGCGCATCCAATCACTGTTTACAACAATGAACCATTGAAGAAGATCCTGCATAAGTTGGACGGCTCCGGACGTCTCCTAAATTGGTCAATTGCTCACACTGAGTTTGATATCACTTACCAACCAAGGAAGACCCTTTCTGGCACAGCCTTTGGTTAACTTCATGGTTGAGACCGCCTTTATGGGTGAGCACCTCCCCATATCCCTTAAGCAAAATACTGCGGAAGAGGAAGAGTCTCCCATCGAACTCCCATCCAACTGCTGGATCTTGTACACGAACGGATCGGCTACAAAGGAAATAAGCGGAGCTGGAGTCGTACTAGCAAGTCCGGAAGGAGATTACACCATGCAAGACATCATCTGATTCAAGTTCCCTGCCTCCAACAATCAAGCTAAATACAAAGCTCTAATATTTGGTATCGAGTTGGCTTCCTTCTACGGAGCAACCAAGGTGGCAGCGTTCTGTGACTCCCAACTGGTTGTTAAACAAGTAAAGGGAGAGTATAACATCCAAGACCCCACCCTTACCAAATATAGAGATCTGGTCCTAGACATGACGAAAAAGATGAAATTCTTTGAACTCAAGCAAATTGGCAGGGAAGATAACCAGATCGCAGACGTTCTATCTAAACTAGCAACTATGGATGTGTCTGAGTCTAAGATCAATTCATACATAGTTTTTGCTGAGGAACCTGCTTATGAAAGATTACAAATCATGCTCCTAGATGAAGAGGAGAGATGCTGGATCGACAACTACATAGACTACATCGAGAAGGGCCAACTTCCAGAAGATGAAGCGCAAGCCAAACTTATCAAGAAGAGGTCCCCAAGGTTCATAGTTATGAATGGAGTCCTCTACCGAAGATCTTTCACCAAGCCCCTGCTAAGGTGTATCTATCCTAAGAAAATTGAGAACCTCTTGGCAGAAGTACACGAGGGTGTTTGCAGCGGACACCCGGGGGCCAGAACCCTAGCTGACAAGATCATCTCGCTAGGTTACTATTGGTCAAACCTGAGGGAGGACGCGCACGCCTATGTTAGAAAATGTGATAAGTGCCAAAGATTCTCTGACATTTCTAGACTACCGGCAGTTGAGCAGACACTTGTAATACCTACGTGGCCATTTGATATGTAGGGGATCGACATCATCGGACCCTTCCCTCCCGCCTATGGTAATTGCAAGTATGTGATAGTAGCTGTTGATTATTTCTCCAAGTGGATAGAAGCCAAGACATTAGCCAAGATAACGGAAGAGAATGCAATCAACTTTGTCCATGAATACATCTGGTGTCGATTTGGCCTCCCCCACACAATTGTTTCTGATCATGGACTCCTATTTTCTACGGCATTTACAACATAATTGGGAAGAGTCAAAGTTCGCCACGCAAAGTCATCAGTTAGCAGATCCCAAGGCAACGGTCAAGCATAAGCTGCCAATAAACTGGTCCTAACATCCCTTACCAAGAACCTTGAAGGGCGCGAGGATAGATGGTTGGACGAACTTCCCTTAGCCTTATGGGTTGTTCGCACAACCACCCGGGGGCCAATCGGGGAAACCCCATTTGCATTAACCATTGGTTCTGAGGCTATGGCACCAGCTGAAATGGCCATCCCAACTGTGAGAAACTCCTACTACGATGAGCAAGTCAACAGGGTTAATAGGCTCCTAGACTTAGACCTGGTGGATGAAAGACGACTAGCTGCACAGATGAGGATGGTAAACTACAAACAAAGGACCAAGGCATATCATGACAAGAGATTCATCAGAAGAGTATTCCAAGTAGGCGATTGGGTACTTAGAAAAATTGAGGCAACTGGTCGGAAGGAAGACAGAACAATCTCTCCCCAAATTGGGAAGGTCCCTACATCATCACTCAAGTCATTCGAGAGGGGACCTAAAGATTGAAGACTAAGGAGGGGAAGGATCATAAGCATCCATGGCACTCCGACAATCTTTGAAAAAACTATCATTAGTCTAGTTCATTTTTGTAATAGATTAGTTTCCCATTTTCAGTTTTTTACTTTTCAGTTTGATAGGATTGCAATTTGATGTAATCGCGTTCTAGTTTATGAAAGCAACTTCTTCCAACATGCAAGGCAACTATCAACTTCTAACACAAGCACCGAAAGACAAGGATCTTATCCCCGACTCTTCAAGTACATGCCTTACGTCTTGACAAGGGTCCGCCTTGACTCAATGACTATAGGTTCCTAACAGCCAACACGAGGATCCTCCCTCGACATACTGGCTTACCTTACATCTTGACAAGGGTCCGCCTTGATTCAAGGATTACAAGGATCGCATAGTCAAGACCGAGGACTTCTCCTCGGCCTATTGACTCGCCTCACGTCAAGACAAGGAAGCACCTTGTCAATATGACTAAAAGGCATCGCGTCTGAAACCTGTGCACGAGTCATCTTCCTCGGCATAAGGAGACGAAAAAGAAGAAATCACCTAACAGTCAAAGCCGAGGAGCCCCTCCTCAGCTTATACGACTTAAAGTATAGTCAAAGCCGAAGGACCTTACCTCGGCCTAACAACTTACTTTATAACCGGGGACGAGGGACCCTCCTCGACTTCCCCCTTTATAAGCCTTGTGC
Organism: Adenophora triphylla var. japonica; assembly: GCA_022495995.1. Taxonomy (NCBI): domain Eukaryota; kingdom Viridiplantae; phylum Streptophyta; class Magnoliopsida; order Asterales; family Campanulaceae; genus Adenophora; species Adenophora triphylla. Next base: position 103,303 of record JAFEMH010004669.1, on the reverse strand, counting down.
CTATGCCTAGCATACAAACAAGCATTCAAAACAATTCATTGAAACAACATGAATTAATACAAAGGGACTTTGTCATTAATATTCAAAAGAGATTACAAAGCCCTATCAGCTATTACAACAAAAGAAAAATAGAAAATCCTAAGACTTCTGTGCGTCTTCAAAGGGTTTATCTAACCAATCATCCGTAGCGGCACCAGGAGGAGGAGGGATAGTTTGTTCAACTCCAGCATCAACCTTCTCGACCTCTCCTCCCTCGGCCTCGACCTCCATGTCTCCATCTTCAAGGGCCTCCACCAAGGCTTTAAGGTTGCCAGGGTCAATATATGGTGGCACCCAAGCTTCTCGGCCTTCCTGGGCATCTTCCCCAGCCATGACGTCCAAATTATACTTAGAAAATGGAACGAGGTGGTGAAGAGCCCTAGCCTCCTCGTCATACTGATTCTGGCTGATCAGCAGAGCAACCTTATTAATTTCCAAGCCTGTGGAGGGGTCAGCTAAGATACGATGGGCAAGATGAAGATAGCCATCCTTAAACATGGTGGCCGTCTTCTCATCCACCGCTGTGATGTACCCGATTTTTTTTGTGAAAATCAAAACGGAGTCGCCACGCCATTTTTGTTTTAAGGGCCAAAACTTTGAAAAATGCCCGAAATAAGATATTTGGGTTCGGAGGTCACGTTACATGCCGGGAAGGACGTTAGTGTGCACCCGGAATGCCTCGTAAAACGAGTCTTCCAAGCTAAAAATCATTTGTGTGTGTGTGTGTGTGTGTGTGTTACTTTGGCCAAAATGAGTTGAAACTAAGAAAAGTAAAAATTGGTAATTCTTTATTAGACTTTGGAAAGATCCCATGATTTTTGGTGTGATTTTTGGGTTGATATTTGACACTCAAAAGATTTTTGGAAGTTGAAAACCATTTCTGCCAGAAGGAAAAAGGCAGTGGACACTTAATTTTGAAATGGACTTTAGGGCTTGAAAATTCCAAAATATGGGAAAAGTCCGAGAATGAAAAATGTTCAAAACACCTTAAATAAGGTTTCTGTAAAAGAAATTTTCATTTTGGAGATGATTTAAGGACCCAAAACCTTATGGAAATCTCAGATGTGAAATCTGGACTTCCAGAGACTGATGAACTGACCTTTAAAGGAAAATTTGAAAAAGGGAGTTTTACTCACGAAAAAAATAAAGTAAAAATATATCTGGAAAGCTATGGATGTTGAATACTAAAAGTGTTTTTTAGTCAACACCAAATTCCAAGTTTATCTGTGTCCAAAAAATTAGACCATGGACTGGGGTCTTAGAAAATTGCTACTGGACAGCAACTTCTCAAGAAGGAAAACATGATTTTAAAGGGGGTTTTGCATCCATGCTTGTCCCCATTTCCCTAGGTTTTGATTAGTGATCACTTGAAATTTTAGTGGTGAATCAACTATATCAAACCATCCTTGGGGTACATTAGGACTAAGCACTTCATTTGCTTGGGAAGGGGAATTTTATCCTTTGAAAAAGAGATTTAATGTATGAAAATGATTTTTAGGGTTTTGAAAATGTGTTTTCTTTGCAAGTAAGTAAGAACACTTTGAAAATAATGTTGATCCTTGTAGAAGATCATCCATGGAGATGAACTTCCATGGTGATCTTCTTGGATCTAAGAAAAGAAGATGAACAAACTACATTTTGGAGTTTGAAAATGCATGCATGGAAGAATTTTAGGGTAAGGAGAGGGAGGTTATACCTATCTTCCTTGTGTTTTGTGTTTGAATGGATTCAAAGGCTTGAATGTATTTAGGGCTTGAAAGTGTTTAGGGTTGATGATTTGAGTTGGTTAAAGAGAAAACAAGTAGATAACAATGAAGTCCTCTATGTTTTCTCTCTAATCCTCCTCCTAAGGGGTGATTTGAGCTTGGATTGGTGTATGTATGAGAGTATGTATGAGAGTGTTTTGAAGTGTTTGTGAGTGAGTGAGATTTGGGAAAGATTGGAGAGAAAATGGTGGCAATTCAAGTGAATTTCCACTGTTTTCTCTCTATTTTTCGCCAGTGTGCTGTTGCTGTGAGTGATTTGTGTTATGTAAACTGAGAGAGGAGGGTTCAATTTATAGGCCCCTGTGAGATGCAAACATATCCGCGCGGAGGGTTCCGTAAATGTGCCTGGTGCATTAAATGCCGCCAGAGCTTTGAACAGAAGAATATTATTCAAAATTCCAAGCAGCTTTTTGTTTTTCAACTTGCCTAATTCGGATTTTTCCAATTTCTTTTTCTTTTTGAGATTCTTTTCTTGGTTTATCTTTTTTGGGCAATCCCTAATCTACCCTTACTTGGTTAGAAATGTTAGGAATTGTTAGAAATGTTAGTAATGTTAGGATTTTCGTTAATTTTCTAACGAAAATACTAACAAGCTCAAATTGGAGCACTTACAGTAGCCCCTCGGCGACGGCGCTTTCGAAGGAAGCGGGGTCGTCGATAAGAGTAAGGCTCCATATTTGACAGGATGATCAAGTGGTCGAGTGGCTGAACCTAGCGATAGGCTACCTACGTATCCCGAATGGGAATCAAGCCCGCCGTAGTTCGGGTTTTTCGACTATCTTCAGTCGTCGACCCTGGAGTGACTGTTTTAGGGTGTCAACCTGGTGAGCGAGTTCGCCGATTGCTTGGAAGAAAACTCGCTGGGGATAGGAGACGACCATTTTTGGTCAGGTGGCTAGAGTCGTACATTGGCTCTGCTGGGGATAGGAATGACCATTTTCGGTCTGGTGGCTAGAGTCGTACATTAGCTCTGCTGGGGATAGGAATGACCATTTTCGGTCAGGTGGCTAGAGTCGTACATTGGCTCTGCTAGGGATAGGAATGACTAATTTTGGCTAGAGTCGTACATTGGCTCTGCTGGGGATAGGAATGACCACTTTCGGTCTGATGGCTGAACCTAATGATAGGCTACCTACGTATCCTTAAAAGGAATCAAGCCGATCGTAGTTCGAGTCTTTGACCCTAGAGTGACTGTTTTAGGGTATCAACCTAAGATTTGACTATTTTTGGGAAGTCGCCCTAAGATTTGACTATTTTTGGGAAGTCACCCTAAGGTTTGACTATTTTTGGGAAGTTGCCCTAAGATTTGACTATTTTTGGGAAGTCGCCCTAAGGTTTTGACTATTTTGGGGACGTTACCCTATGATTTTGACTATTTTGGGGAAGTCGCCCTAAGACTTGACTATTTTGGGGAAGTCGCCCTAGGGTTTTGACTATTTTGGGGACGTCGCCCTATGACTTGACTATTTTGGGGAAGTCGCCCTATGGTTTGACTATTTTGGGGAAGTCGCCCTAAGATTTGACTATTTTTTGGGAAGTCACCCTAAGGTTTTGACTATTTTGGGGACGTCGCCCTATGACTTGACTATTTTGGGGAAGTCACCCTGAGATCTGACTATTTTTAGGAAGTCACCCTATGATTTGACTATTTTGGGGAAGTCGCCCTAAGGTTTTGACTATTTTGGGGACGTCACCCTATGGTTTTGACTATTTTGGGGAAGTCGCCCTATGACTTGACTATTTTGGGGAAGTCACCTTGGTAATGGTTTCGGTTTTTAGGGGATGGTTGCTTTCCTCGTGTTGTGTGTGATAGCGTTTTAGGTGCCTCAAACCTTAATGATGGGGTCTTAGGTGTCTCGAACCTTGATGATGGAATCTTAGGTGCCTCGAACCTTGATGATGGAGTCTTAGGTGCCTCGAACCTTGGTGACTGCGTCTTAGGTGCCTCGAACCTTGGTGATGGCGTCTTAGGTGCCTCAAACCTTGGTGATGGCTTCTTAGGTGCCTCGAACCTTGATGATGGCGTCTTAGGTGCCTCGAACCTTGATGATGGCGTCTTAGGTGCCTCGAACCTTGGTGATGGCGTCTTAGGTGCCTCAAACCTTGGGGATGGCGTCTTAGGTGCCTCAAACCTTGGTGATGGCGTCTTAGGTGCCTCGAACCTTGATGAAGAGTGATCTGGAGGTATCAATTTGTTTTGAAATGATTTCCTTCGATGTTTGTATCCTTTCGTTGGGGACAGACTCCGAGGGGATAGACAGTCTTTTGGTGGACTTCATTTGAAGGGACCGAAATTCCGTTAACTTTCGTCGGGGATGAACCTAAGCTGAGGTTTAGAAGTATGAACCTAAATGAGAATTCAGTTCAGGAGTATGAACCTAAATGGGGACCTAGTTCAGGAGTATAAACCTAAGTGGGGACCTAGTTCAGGAGTATGAACCTAAATGGGGACCTAGTTCAGGAGTATGAACCTAAGTCGAGGTTTTATACCTGAGGGAGACTGTTCGAGGGCGTTCTCGCTGGGGAAGATTCGAGCTTACGAGGATTACCGGGGAAAAGGGTGACCGTGTTGGTCAAGTGACTGGACCTACGGTAGGCTACCTACGTATCCCGAGTGGGAATCAAGTCTAGACGTAGTTCGACAACTGCTGGGGATGGTCCTTGATGGTTTGACGGTATTTGGGAGTCACCCGAGGTTTGACTATTTTGGGAAGTCACCCTAAGATTTGACTATTTTTAGGAAGTCACCCTAAGATTTGATGATAATGTTCTTTTAGAAAAGTAGTTGACTAAGATATGCTTTCATACCTGTGCTGTGCTTACCTGTAGCTGCCGGAAGGACTGAGGCTACGGCTGATGTTGATGAAGAGTTGTTGGGTTGCCGTTCGTGGGACGGTTTCTGCTGATGATTTGCTGTCTTTGGAGGCATTTTGACCTGTAGGGGGGAGTTTGGTTGAGTCTGCATCTTGCTGGTGATCGTCAACCTTGTAGAAGTTGTTGAGCTTGTCTTCACATTGGGACTTCTTGCTTTTGAGAACTTGGTGTCTCTGACCGATTTTGCATTTGAGAACTTGGCATCCCTGACCGATTTGCATTTTGAGAACTTGGCATCCCTGACCGAATTGTATTTAAGAAATTGGCGTCTCTGACCGAATTGTTTGTGAGAACTTGGCATCTCTGACCGTATTATATTTGAGAACTTGGCGTCTCTGACCGATTTGCATTTGAGAACTTGGCGTCTCTGACCGTATTGTATTTGAGAGCTTGGCGTCTCTGACCGAATTGTAGACACTGGAGGCGGTCTTCATATGTTTGTGAATGTTTGGGGTTGTTTTCACCAAGTTGCAGATGCCGGAGGTCGTCTTCATCTATTTGTGGACATCGGAGGTCGTCTTTGGTGGAGACCATTCTCGCTGCAGAGAGACTTCGGGTAGTGATGGAAAACTGGTCTTTCATGCTTGAATTGCTACATTTGTTAGTAGAGGGACAAATGCACATACGACATTTATGATGATGGTTGCATGCATAGAATCGAGATGATGCATTTACTTGCTTTTGGAGATGCACTTAGCCTAAGCTTTTGGCGGGAAAATTATGACTTAGGATTGTTCCTGTCGCTTCAAGTTTTGTGCATGCTACATGAGCCCTGGGGAGATTTTTGTGGGAATGCATGTGGTGAGAGGGTTTGTATTGGGATGTATGTGTCTGAAAACTGTTTGGAACAGATTTTGGGCAAGTGGGAGGTTAGAGTCCTCGATCGCGATTTAAACAGCGGTTGTTAATGAGGTTTTGTTAACAGTATCGCATGGACCTCAATTTTGATGAGATTGGATTCGGATCCCGGGTCTTGGTTGAAGTTTTCCCTCTCAATCTTGGTCATTCGAAGTTGATGCCGACGTCGATATGAAACTTCTTTCATTTGGGTGAGCCGTGACTTGGCCGAAACCTTGTTCGGAGAATGATTTGATGAAATTGCTAATGCCGGGTGAAACCCAGATCTTAGACTCCGACGCTATAGGAAGCTGCTATGTACCAAGTTCTGAAGCTGAAAATCTAGCTGTTGATGTGACTAGACCTTTCTTGTGACTTGATAAAATTCAGGTCCAGAGGACCAGCTTGGCAAAGTCCAGATTTCGAAGAAGTGACTTGGCGAAGCCCCAATCTTATAACCTCGTTGTGATTTCGACACAATTAGCAGAGCCCCAATCGATTGGTAATACAAAGCAATCCACGAAAATAATCGATGAAGATCGAATCTATCTTGTAGTGAAGAACCCAATGTGGACCCAAAGACGACTATATAAGCCCCGGCTTGAAGAGCCGATACAGGAGAACACGGGAGAACCGCTTAGCAAAGCCCCAACGTGAAGAAATTCAGAGTAGTCTAACGAGAGGAGGCACCCATCTTTTCAAACCTTAGTCAACCGCCATTCTTGGACAAGACTCGAAATGTTTACGTGCGGGCATATCTTTTGAAAGGTGGGAATTTCTCCCGAATTTGTGTATGACACTCTCGCTTTTGGTTTGACTCTTTTGAGAGAGTATAAGCATCACAAGGTGTGGAAAAGTGTATGGAAGCCCCCGCCGACGTAAAGACAAAGGTTTGGCTCTATTTCCCTATGATGGAGAGAGAGAAGACTTGTCGAGACACTTGAAAACTTGTTTTATTCGTGATGATCACAAGGCTACTTAAAACCCTTTGTTAATGTTCGGGTTATTCAACCCCTAAATCTGATATGAAAAAATATTTTGATTAATCACAAGGAGAAAATCAACTGATATCGAGAATCAAGCTCGGAAGGGCGGAAAGTGTATAGGGACAATCCTTGATGAGAACGGATTTTTTTTTTTGGAATTTGTTTGTGATTTCGACCGGACCATTTCTGGTTGCCTACGTTCCCTTCATTATGAAGAGCTCAAGTCGCCGTAGTTCGGGCTTATCCCGAATGAAGAGAGAATGAGTGTGAAAATTCAAGACTTTGAGGTTCTTTTGGGAATTTGAGGATTGGAGATTCGAATAACATATCCCCTTAGAGTGTCCATGAAAGACACGGATGCGAAGTCCCAGTGGGACATCCACGACAAGTGTTTGTGGAGTAGAAATGAATTATGCTCACATGAATCAAATTCGAATTTGCACAATATTTGATTAGTAATTTTGAGCCAAAATGGATTAGATTCCAATTTAAGCAAGCAATGAACCATTAATTTGATTTAGATTTTACGATGAAATTGCTATCCGATAGGAATTGCAGCTGGGTTTCCGGGCTTCGATCGGTCATCGGGTGATTTGGAAGTTATGACCTCTTAAAGTGAGAGGTCGGCTGGGCCTTTTGCTGACTGAACCTCTAAAAATGAGAGGTTGGCTTGTAGGGATGTGTTTGGGAAATCTATGGCGGGGAAGATTGATTGCCTCTAAGAATGAGAGGTCAAATTTTGATTTTGGCCAAAGGCGAGGATAATGGTAACGGGGATATCCTCTAAAAGCGAGAGGATGGCTTGGGATTGGTTAAGGAAATGGTGAGAGGGAGTCCAAGCTATCGAGAACTTTTGCGAATCTTCGAGAATTCAGGCTCTTTTTTTATCATTGGAGAGCTTCTTGAGGAGTCGGGGACTTTTACTGAATTGTGAGGATCGACAGTCCTTTTTTTTTTTTTTTTGAAGCTTCTTTTGCTTGAGCTCTTTTTTTGACTTGGAAAGCTTCCCGAGGAGTTGAGGATTATCTTTGTCCTTCCTTCATGGCTTGAGATATCTTACGCATCGCCGACTCTCGAGATTAACTTCTTGGGCTTGCTTGGACTTTTCTCGCAAGGAGCAAAGGTGATGGCTAAACAGGGTTTCAAAACATGCCGATCTTGAAATGAAAGGATATTGTTTGGTGAGGGTAAGGTAATGGCTTTCCTATGGGTGAAAGGCTTCGACCGCAATCCTTACCGGATGACCTAAACGAAATTAAGTTTTCATTGCTTGCTTAAGCTTTAAATGAGAAAAGATCCATGCAAATTCATCGAGCAACGAGAGGATGATGATGAAAGGGATGTGAGCATATGAGATGCAAGATGGGGAGTTGGTAAGCCCCAATTTGGGAAAGATATCAATTGATTTTCTCACTCCGATTAATTTAAATATTAATCATTTCAAAGAGTTAGTGGTTGAGCAGCACAAGTGATCATCTAGGATAAAACCATTTCAATTAAGTGTAACGTGGGTGTGCAAGTGATGTCTCGAGTCTAGCAAGAAAAGAAGAAAGACTTATATATATATAAATTTTAAATGATAGTTAAGCTATCTTTCCACAACATTCGAGGTGGACAAAACCGACAAGTGTCCAAGATGGACTTAGGTGAAAGAAAAATACTAGAACCTACGAAGGTTGACTAAAAGACTATTTTAGAGATAGGTAGCCCCTAGTCTAGCCGCTCTTTCATGCATCTATTCTTCGACGCTGGAGACGGGAGCTATCGCAGGTCTTCCCATCCGGACTTCTTTGTCAGCTTCTTCCTCAATCCAACCATTTTCCTTGCCTGTGATGACTGGTTCATTGACCTCGCAAAGGGGTGAGTCAAATTCCATTATGCCCACAAGTCTTGAATCACCAAACTCGACCATGTTGACATTCGGGTTGTTGTTTCTAGGGAATGGGTTACTGATAGTATTGGGCCCTTCAGGCACCTCTAACCTCCCTTGTTCAATCAAACTTTGGATTGCCTTTTTTCAGGGGGACGCAATCATCTGTCAGGTGCCCATGGTACTGATGAAAGGCACAATGCTTGGAGGTATCCAAAGGAGCATTGGGGTTTCTAGGCTGATAATTTTCCAAAGGCCGGAGCAAACCTTCTCTCACCAAACCTCTGAAGATATCACTCAAAGGCATCCCAAAGTTTCCCAAGTCTTGGAGCCTGGATCTGGATGCATCAGGTTTCTTGGGAACAAAGGAAGTGGCATTGTTACGATCTGTCCCGCATAGCTAATCACTTCTTTACCTTTTGGTTGGGCGGGAGCCGTGTTGGAGGTGGAAGAAACCCGGTATCTATAAGCGAGGTGCAGCGGTCGCTGATTGTAAGCCTTTTCGAACTTAGCCGGAATTAACCATTGCACGCAAGTCGGCGTAGGGGAAGTGACCGAGGGAAGCTCTCAAATGCGGCTTCAAGCATGACCGAAAGATGTCTAACGCTCCTCGTCGAGGGAGGAATGGCCATTTCACTAAGCTTTAGGTTCCACCTTTATAGAAATCCCCAATATTCTCATCAGTGGCGCCGCACCGTTGTCTCAGTCAACTCTGTTTGTTTCCCATTCCAAGTTGGCTTTATACTTATCTCGTGAAAGTACCGGTAATCTGTTCCCAAGTAGCCCTAGTTTCAGCCGCAATCGGAAAAACCATTTCAAAGCCCACGACTTTAAAGAGAGTGAAGTAGTCATCCAACTGCTGGTTTGTGCATCCCTTAGCTTTCATTGCCAAAGTGTAGGTGTCCAAGTGAGTTTTAGGGCACGCACTTCCATCAAACAGTTCGAGATTGGGCATCACGAACTTGTGAGGCAGGGGTACAATTGAGTCGGGATCTGTAGGCCGAAGAGCGTGTTCTTTTGACGGTCAATTCAGCGATCCGCCCTTTCATTTCCTTGTGTTGCTCCATAAACCAAGCCAAATGGGGATCCAAAGGTGGAGCGGGAATGCCCGAGCCGATATTTGAGCCGGGAAGAGGACTAGTTTGTTGGTGGTGCATTGGTGGAAGGAATACCATATCCGGAGCATAGGTGAAAACCCGTCCTTGGCCCAAATTACCCGGGAGTGTAGGTAGGAGCTTGGGCAAAGGGATAGAACCCAGCGACTTGCTGTTGGCTTCCAATCGACAGAGAAGATGGAGGCAGATCTGAGGTAGCCAGATGGCTTGGATTTCCGGAGTGAGGCCCATAAGTAGGCTTAAGTGCGGGCTGCTGTCCCTGGTTGTTGAATTGCATGGCTGGTTGTGGCGAGGATGCATAACCGAGAGGATACTGTGGTCCTAGTGATTTTGATGAAACTGGGATGGGGGCTTGGTAACCCATTGAACCCTGAGTGATTAATGGGTTTGCGGAAGCTGTGTGAGGAGCAGCTGAGCTAGCATCATTCTGAGGAGGGGCTCCTGACTGTTGCCCCGAACCAAACTGTGGTGGCATTCCAAACCGTTGCTGCGAAAGTCCGGATTGATTGGTCCCAAGCTGAGGCGGGATCCCAATTTGCTGTGGCATTCCGGGGTATCCCCAACCATGAGAAGACATTCCATACTGACTTTGTCCCCACTGAGGTACTGCGAACTGGCTCGTCCCGTCAGGCTACATGGATCCAGTGGTCTGCAGTTGGGGAGCCGGCTGACCCAGAGGTCGAGGAGCATGGGCTCTGGTGGTAGTACCGTGGGAAGCCGGTGGTGGCATCCTGGAGTAGTCGGGTTGACCAAGAGCGGGATTGGGGTCTTCCTCTTCTTCCACAGTGAAGGTGCCATCTGGGTTGAGACTGGCGGCCAATCCATGGCTTTTGATAGCCTCCATAAGGTTGTTCACTGCTTCTGTCGCACTCTCATCCGTTCGGCTAACCGATTCCATTGCGGTTACTGTTTGAGGAGTCCCGGGAGGCGGAGTGACGTTGTCCCCATCGTTACCGGTGATGCAGACATTCTGAAACCCGGAGTCGGAACAAACGGTGAAGCTGACGATGCGCTTGACTCTTCCCAACTGATCAAACGGTGACCCGGTGCCCGAAACCAACCTTTGTGAGGAGCTGCGGGGGAAAAGGTACGAGGGTTCAGATGTCTGGGAATTGAAGGAGGGTAAGTGTTTGGGCTTTGGGCTCATGCAACACGCAGTTATTTGTTCACGTTTACTTAAAACATGTTTTATTAACCTAATCGGTTGGAAAAGATTGCTCTTCTTTTTCGCAAACTAGTCTAGATCCTGGATCAGTGGGCCCCGTCACTACGTCTATAAGCCCCTCGTATTCCACCTGTATTTCGACCTCCCAGGGTGGACAGCCCCGGGCGAGGGTCCTATAGGGCAAACGGGTCCCACCGACCGAAAATGAAAACGATCCTAAAAGTCTGGCGGGTAATCGAGTCTTAACGAGCATTCGATGTAAATTACGGACAAAGCTGACGTCAAAGTCAAGATCATGTCCGAGGGCTCGACAAAAAGTCGGCATGATTTGGACTGATAAATGTCCACGATTGATCTTGACTTGTCGTCAATTGGGCCGTAATTAGGCATGGAATAATCATTAATCCTTGATGACTCAGTGTCAATGCTGGGAGTCAGTGTATAATTTGTGCCAAGCAGAGCCGAAGTCAAGGCGCCGGTCAATATCTTGGTCAAAGTCTGCGGCGGAAAACCGGCATGACTTCGACTGATTAGGGTCCCCGAAAGATATTGAGTCGGTATGCCGACAAAGGCTTGAAAGGAAAGGTCTATACACGGACAGGGCATGACACAGACTAGACTAAAAACCAACCGGGTCTCGAATAAAGTGTGTCACGGACAAGTGCATGGTCGACACGAGGCTCCATGGGATGTTTGGGTAGTCCTGTGCTTGCACCGAGAGGCGTAATAAGACCAAACGGGCCGCGACAAGGATTTCCCCGGATTAGGGACGTAGTGTGCAGTGTAAGGTCACGTGCGTGTAGTGTGCAAGCAGTCTATCTTCTTTTTCTGAGTAAAATAGAAATTTTTCATGTGTCTTAAAAAGAATGATGCATGATTTTTTTTTGAAAATTTTCTTTTTTTTTTTTTGAAATTCTTTTTTTTTGAAATTTTTTTTTTTTTAAAGTAAATGCACACATAAGCACATAAGCACAAAAATTCCAACAGTTAGGGACATGATTCCGACAGTCAAAATTTTGACTTTTTCCGAGGCGGCCAAAACAACACGAAAATGTGCAAAAATCAACACACACAACAAATGATTTTAAATGCCGGGACGGAAGCTTGACCCTCAAAAGCTTTTTTTTTTTTGAAAACAATGATACCGGTACGTGGGATTGTTAAACCACAATTTATCCCCGACTCGTGTTAGGAGGCGATAACGGAAAGTTTAATGGTTTTCACCAATATACCAAATATCATTTTTTTTTAGAAAAAGCTTATTTATCCCCAGCGGAGTCACCACTGTGATGTACCCGATTTTTTTTGTGAAAATCAAAACGGAGTCGCCACGCCATTTTTGTTTTAAGGGCCAAAACTTTGAAAAATGCCCGAAATAAGAGATTTGGGTTCGGAGGTCACGTTACATGCCGGGAGGACGTTAGTGTGCACCCGGAATGCCTCGTAAAACGAGTCTTCCAAGCTGAAAATCATTTGTGTGTGTGTGTGTGTGTTACTTTGGCCAAAATGAGTTGAAACTCAGAAAAGTAAAAATTGGTAATTCTTTCTTAGACTTTGGAAAGATCCCATGATTTTTGGTGTGATTTTTGGGTTGAGATTTGACACTCAAAAGATTTTTGGAAGTTGAAAATCATTTCTGCCAGAAGGAAAAAGGCAGTGGACACTTAATTTTGAAATGGACTTTAGGGCTTGAAAATTCCAAAATCTGGGAAAAGTCCGAGAATGAAAAATGTTTAAAACACCTTAAATAAGGTTTCTGTAAAATAACTTTTCATTTTGGAGATGATTTGAGGACCCAAAACCTTCTGGAAATCTCAGATGTGAAATCTGGACTTCCAGAGACTGATGAACTGACCTTTAAAGGGAAATTTGAAAAAGGGAGTTTTACTCACGAAAAAAATAAAGTAAAAATATATTTGGAAATCTCTGGATGTTGGCTACTAAAAGTTTTTTGTAGTCAACATGAAATTCCAAGTTTATCTGTGTCCAAAAAATTAGACCATGGACTGGGGTCTTAGAAAATTGCTACTGGACAGCAACTTCTCAAGAAGGAAAACATGATTTTAAAGGGGGTTTTGCATCCATGCTTGTCCCCATTTCCCTAGGTTTTGATTAGTGATCACTTGAAATTTTAGTGGTGAATCAACTATATCAAACCATCATTGGGGTACATTAGGACTAAGCACTTCATTTGCTTGGGAAGGGGAATTTTATCCTTTGAAAAAGAGATTTAATGTATGAAAATGATTTTTAGGGTTTTGAAAATGTGTTTTCTTTGCAAGTAAGTAAGAACACTTTGAAAATAATGTTGATCCATGTAGAAGATCATCCATGGATATGAACTTCCATGGTGATCTTCTTGGATCTAAGAAAAAAAGATGAACAAACTACATTTTGGAGTTTAAAAATGCATGCATGGATGAATTTTAGGGTAAGGAGAGGGAGGTTATACCTATCTTCCTTGTGTTTTGTGTTTGAATGGATTCAAAGGCTTGAATGTATTTAGGGCTTGAAAGTATTTAGGGTTGATGATTTGAGTTGGTTAAAGAGAAAACAAGTAGATAACAATGAAGTCCTCTATGTTTTCTCTCTAATCCTCCTCCTAAGGGGTGATTTGAGCTTGGATTGGTGTATGTATGAGAGTATGTATGAGAGTGTTTTGAAGTGTTTGTGAGTGAGTGAGATTTGGGAAAGATTGGAGAGAAAATGGTGGCAATTCAAGTGAATTCCCACTGTTTTCTCTCTATTTTTCGCCAGTGTGCTGTTGCTGTGAGTGATTTGTGTTATGTAAACTGAGAGAGGAGGGTTCAATTTATAGGCCCCTGTGAGATGCAAACATATCCGCGCGGAGGGTTTCGTAAACGTGCCTGGTGCATTAAATGCTGCTCCAGGCTTTGAACAGGAAGAATATTTTTCAAAATTCCAGCAGTTTTTGTTTTTCAACTTGCCTAATTCTGATTTTTCCAATTTCTTTTGCTTTTTGAGATTCTTTTCTTGGTTTATCTTTTTTTGGCAATCCCTAATCTACCCTTACTTGGTTTGAAATGTTAGGAATTGTTAGAAATGTTAGTAATGTTAGGAATTTCGTTAATTTTCTAACGAAAATACTAACAATCTCAAATTGGAGCACTTACAACCGCGTCTTGGAAAGCCTGGCTCTCCTTGAAACGGATCACGGCCTCCTCTTCCCTTGAAGGAAGGGTGGCCTCCATACCCCGGCACTTGGCCTCGGCTTCCTCGGCCCTCACTTAGACCTCAGCATTGAGCTTTCTTTCTTCCGCCAGCTCGGCATCCTTCTGCCGGAGATGTTCCTCGGCTTGAGCACGGACCTCTTGGGCCTTCTTACGAGCCTCCTCGGCCCTCTTCACCTCGGCTTCTACCTTGGCTTGAGCAGCCTCCAGGTCGGCATCTTTGGCTTTCAGAAGCTCAACCAGAGCAGCCTTCTCGGTCTCGCTTTTCTTCTGGGCAGCCTTGGCATCATGAAGCTGCTTGTCATTAGCCTTGGCCAAGACATTCTCATAAGCAGTGACGCTAGCAAACTGCAAGATAAATTAACGTCAGATCTCATCAAGTATAGAAGTATGAAATCAAATAGACTAAATATACGAGATAGTTACCTCGGCCTGCATAAGAAGACCCTTATGACACAGCGAGTTCTCCCTGCTCGGCTTTTCTCTAACCAACGCATCGTAAGCCTCCTCGTCCATGGCCCTTTGAACGGGAGCTCGTCCCAACCTCAACAAGGGGCCCTTCCTGGTTTGCAAAGGGATGCCCTTCAGACGAGGGATATTTGCTGCCATACGCCGAGCAAGCTCCTCGGCCTCTTCTTGGGTTTTGATACTTTGGATGGTAAGGACGGGAGGAGCTTGGGGATTGGAGGGCTCCCCGGCAGGTCGCTTGGCTTGGGGCTCCTCGGCAGAAGCACCTTGAGGCCTCTTGGAGCCGGAACGCCTTTGGACGAGGTCGGTGTCCTCGGTCTCTGGAGCATCCACCTCCTCAGTAACACCAACATGGGGGTTATGCCCCTCTACAGTTGGTAAGTTTCCTTGGCCCTCGGAGCTCCACTCCTCGGCTTCAACCTCCTCGTGCAATTTGAGGGGTAGGGGTTGATCATCCTGAGCATTCAGCAGGAGGTTTCGGCTGTTGGCATCCTCCTTCCTCTCTTTCAAGGTCGAGATCTTGGCCAGACATCTCTTCTGCTTGATCAGTTCCACAATACTCAACTTCTTCATGGCTAATTCTGCCTCTTGCTCGGGGGTTAAATCTAAAAAGATGAGGAAGAAATGGTTACATACAAGCAAGATAAGAGCTAACGTAAAAAAGACAAGTATCAAAGACAAGGGAAAAACAATTACATTCGGCTACATTATCTTCTCTAAGGCATTGGTCCACCGGAGGAACCTTACACCTCGCGCAATCTTCATGGAAGACAAGACCGGGGTGCGTCCTCCAGTCGTTGAAACGCCTTCCCCTCTTAACAGTCACCAGGGGAACCACCTCGTCCCTCGTCCCCGGAATCAGGCCTGCCTGGATGTAGTAATGGTCCGTGGCTTCCAAAGCCGACCAATCAAGAAGCCCTACCTCGGCAAACTCCTCGAGGCGCTTGATCAAGTCTTGGGTCCACCCGTACTTCTGTACCGGACCCGAGGAAGTTGGATCATCGAAAGGGGATTGGAACTCCCAGCCTTGTCGGCTCTCAACTCTTATCACATGGTTGTCCTAGCCTCCAACCTTGCTGGACATTGGGAGAAGAATTTTTGGATGCTTGGGGTCACTCTGTAAGACGAGGAACCGACTATCCTTGACATAGCTGATCTGATAGAAATGACGGAAGGCTTCCATGGTCGGCTCGTAACCTAAGCTACGGCAAAGCACAATGAAACTAACGAGGACCCTAGTCCCGTTAGCCCCCAGCATAGCCGGCACAACCCTCACATCACCCAGGAATTCGTTGATGAAAGGGTCCAATGGGAGACGAAGACCTTGTTGGAATTGGTTGAAGTAGAAATGGACATGGTTATCGTTGTAGTAGAAACTTTTCTCCTCCTTGTCATCCTTAAAGACGGGTTTGCCGATATAAGTCAACTTGAACTCAGCTTTATCTACCCCGTACGTGGAATATAACTTTGACAACATGGGATCCCCGGCTTTTGGTGGCCTCTCTCGTCCTCGTCCTCCACCTCGGCCTTTCTTGCCTTCAACTTGGCCACCTTCAACCAAGGCATCTACTATCTTGGTTGACGAGGAGGTCTCTCCCCCTCTTCCCGTCATATCTTCAAAAAGACGAGGAGTCAAAATTAGTAACCTCGTCCATAACTGATCTTAAGACGGGGAAGAGGGATATCCCCCCTCGTCATTATAGATAGACCAAGGAGGGAGCCTTACCACTCAGACGCTCGCGAACTATGCGATCCGAGGAAGGGTAGAACAAATCGATGTGCTCCATTATTTCGGCCCTATCCTCAAGCAACACTATGTTAGGAGACGAGGAATCAATCCGATCTATCCTCGTATTATCTGGGTATTGGATGAACATCCGGGTATGGCCATAATTTTTCAACATCTTTCCTATGTCATCCAGGTTCAGCATCAACCAAGGTCCTCTCTCTCTCCGATAAACTCTCAGGTTGCCCTTGTGGTATCCATAAATGAAACGGGGAAAATGGTCCCAAGAACGAGCCATTTTTCTAAAAGGGAAATCAAAGATTCCAAGGAGTTTATGCAAGATTCAAAGGAATTCACCCAAGATTCAAAGGGGTGCATACAATATGTACAAGAAAATCAAAGTTTCATGAAGAAAAGTTTCAAACTTGACAATGGCGGTTTGAAAAACTCAGAAAATCCTACCCAAAACCCTAAGAAGAAAACAGAAATCAGTAAAGAAGAGAGTTATACCTGTTTCTGGTGTTTGGAACGGTCGGAATCAATCAAAGAGGATTATCACACCGGAAAACCAAGAATCGCCGGAGATTGGGTTTGTGAGCTCGAGTAGATCTCCGAAGGTTCTTGAAGCTTCTGAATATACTCTCTCAAATTCGAAGTTGTAAAAGATTCAAATAAGAAGAGAGTTTTGATTTTATACTCACCCAATCGGGTCAAATCCATAGGCAAAGCGGGTATTCGGGCATTGCGCCCCAAGAATTAATTGCATTTTACAACTTCCAATACAAGTCAGACTTGGGGGCCCACCACTTATCATCATGGCAATAACCGGCGGGTAATGAAACGGCGCACTACTGAAGCGTCTCTGACGCGTGTCAAACCTGTTCGTATTCCGTAAGTCGAGGACGAGATGACTTTCTCCTCGTCCTAGGTCGAGCTAGAAAGTCGGGGGCCACTGAACGATATAAACCGAGATACGAACATGGGCTTTCCCAAGTTGGGCCCAAATGGATTGGGCTATAAACATAATCCACATTCAAGTTATTAGAAGCAACCTGGGCTTCCTCGGTCTCGTACTTCGTCACCAACAAAGCTTATCAAGGCCCAATATACAAGTATAAATGTCCCAATTACAAGTGCCGAGGATACCTTCCTCATATGTCGAGAGGTATCTCATCGGCTTTAACATTAACGGGCTCTTCATACTTTTCTTGGCTCATCAGGCTCCGAGATGTCATGAATGACGAGGATGGAAAAGTTCTTACCTCGTCATATCTTTATATGACGAGGAGACAGAATCACGCTTCCCGTCATATCCACATGCCTCTAGATCATCAATGGACGAGAAAGCAGAATCATGCATCTCGACTTACACACCAATGCCGAGATAAGGCATTTACGTTCCTCGGCTATGCGGCAAGCAGATTGAACAGTCATATTCAAACAAGGATTCAACAGTTATTATCCCATCAGGATTGTAACCATCTATATCAATTCAAGTCAAACAATGACTCCTTAACATATATAATCCATTGAGGATTATATCTTATCTCTTTACAGTTTCTATTCAACATGGATTCTATCAATCCATCCCTATAAATACAAGTCGTATAGCACATTATTTGGGATGTTACTTTTTACATGCAGAAACTCTGTCCATTTAGTTTCTCACACCAAAACCGTGACTTACTCTCACGCCGGAGGGCCTTCGCCGATCAAGCCCCGGCTTAGTTTACGTGTTTTGTCTTATTTTCAGGCCTAGCACTCTCCGGAGCAGACGATCGCTTGGATTTGGGCTGATTTGACGATTTTGGCATCATCAACCCTGATTAATTACAAACGGTAAAGACTTAATTACTTGGAACTCGCTACACCGTGTAGTGAATTTAAAAAAGTGAGACATTTTGAAAAAAAGTTTGAACAGTAAGTCACTTTGATAAATAAAATTTTAAAACTGAAATAATTGAGGAAAAAATCAGCGCTACAATATACTCCCTTCGTCCAATTTCAAGCTTTACCTTTTGACAAAACGGGTGTCCCATTAAAAGTTTCACCTTTCCTAAAATGACAAAGAATCTTTACTATTTCACCCACTCATTTTTTCTCCTATTTCGCTTTTATACTCATAACACTTTTCAAATTTACTATTCCCTTCACTCATTCTCTCTCCTATTTTATTTTTATACTCACAATACTTTCTCCACTTACATTTTTCCTTAATTTACATGCGTGATTAAAAGGGCGAAGCATATAACGGGACGGAGGGAGTACGGGTGATTGTAGTAGTTCCATATCCCGATTTTTCTTGAAAAAAGTAACAGCCGCCTCACCTCGCCCCATTGTAGTAGTTCCATATCCCATTTTTCTTAAAAAAAAAGTAACAGCCGCCTCGCCTCGCCCCACTGCCTTCTACATCATCAGATGCAGTGGAATAAAGAAAATGAAAAATGATGGTTTTAAAAGAGTATTGAGAATAATGATTTCGAAAAAAGTAATGATAATAATTGTACTAATACCGAGTATTTATAATAAAAAAGGCATTATGGGTAAGTTCAAGGAATGAAGATTTATTGTAATAACTATCTACCATAAAATATATAAATAGAAAGACTTTCACAATTTAAACTATTCTACTTTGCTTGAGATTCGAATTTTATTATATATATATATTTTTACAGTGTTAACCATTATTGGTTAAACAAGTTTTAACCATTAAGCTCTATTTAAGCAATTACCCCTCCCCCCTCCCCCCCTAATAATTCAAAGTATAAAGGCTCTGCTGAACATATACTCTAACTATCTCCGCTTTAGGAAGAAATTAATGTGTATCTAAAGTAAAATTATTTAAAAATTTTGAATGGTTAATATCGAATATTAAGTAAAGTAGGGTGGTAGTACAAACATATACTTCGTCGGTACCAGCATATTTTCTACATTGACAACAATTTTTTTTTTTTTTTGTAAACTCAACGGGTTCATATGAGACACCACAAAAACTATAGGAACCGTACATCACATATATTTCTGTCCCAGCTAAATTTTAACGATTTTGCATTCTCAACATTCAAATTCTAAACCTTTTTTTAAATTAAAACACCACGGTTCTTACCCGGTGATCTAGACACTTGTTTTTTTAGATCCAACTTTTACAATCAAACAATGATGGACATCAATGATAAAGATGAACCTTGGGATAAATATGAATTTTATTTTAATTACTTGTTATTTTATTATTATTTGTGAATTTAATATTACTTAGTATTTTTAGTGTTAAAAGTATATTTTGACTGTATTCTGAAAAATTAATGGTCTATTAGGTTATCGTAATGTAAGGATTGTTTTTAGAAGTGTTTAACTTGTTTTTAAAGTCGTAAGATCCCTATAATAATAGAATTATGAGTAATTCTGAAAATTGGTGATTGATTAATAGAATTTTAATATTGAGCATGTCTCTTTATTTCTTAAAAGTGATTAAGTTCATTTTGAATTCCAATTTTCTATTATTCGTTGAATTAATAGGTTATTGAATACCGTTCTTTCGGTATTTTTGCAATATTCAACAGATAAATAATACTCCTTTCATCTCATTAATAACTTCACCTTTTGCTATTTTGAGTGTCTTATTTAAAGCTTCACCTTTTTTTTTTGGCAAAAAATCTTTACTATTTCACCTACTCATTCTCTTTCCTATTTTACTATTACACTCACAACATTTTTCAAATTTACTATTTTCTCCACTCATTCTCTCTTCTATTTTACTATTACACTCACAATATTTTCTCCACCATTAATTTACATGTCGGGCCAAAAAAGGTGAACTAATTAATGGGGCAGCGGGAGTACTTATCTTTTTATTCGCTTTTGCTGCCTACATCAAACAATAAAACAACTAAAATATTGTGCAATCATTTTTTACTTTTTTCTTCGGTCTATTATAAAAGGAGAGACAGTCCATTCATGTACTCTCACAATTTACCAGGCAATTTTAGAAGTATATACATAAATTTCTCAGAAGTGTTCAATTAGCCGGCCGAAAAATAATTAAGCAAAATGAGTATGGCAGTTAGAGTCCTAATGATGGTAGGCATGGTTGCATGCCTTGCCTCACTTGCCCATGCAATTGCTGGCCAAGCCACTTACTATACTGCACCCTACGTTCGTGAGTACAATTGTTCCCCTTTTCACCAAAAATATTCCAATATATTTCACTTTTATTTATGCAATTTCATCATGAAAAAATGTTACTAATTAATGTTTAATTTATACATATGGCAGCCTCGTCATGCTTTGGTTATGATGATTATGGCGTGATGATTGCTGCAGCGAATCGTCGGCTGTTTGCGAACAGAGGTGCGTGTGGTCATACGTATCGAATTAGATGTACGGGACCTACAAACCAAGGCATACCACAACCTTGCAGGGGAGATAGCATAGATGTGACAGTTGTGGATCTTTGTCCCGGATGTAACTCGAACCAAATTGATCTTTCTGAGGAAGCCTTTGCCATGATTGCAGATCCCGATGCTGGAAGAATTAACATCGAATATACACTGTAATAATTCAGATCAACTATTTTCCTATTATCGTGAAATTATTTTATCGAGCTTCTTTCTTTAATGGATTGGGTCAACTCAATTCTCAGGTTGCAAGGATATGAGTCTGCAGCAGAAGAGGAGTTTGGGATGCTAGGAACAGGAACAAGCAGCGCTTAAGCAATATTATTTAAAGTTTGCCTTAAATAAATTGCATACTATAATAATGCTAATGTAAATATGAATAAGTGAAGAATAAGGGGTGTGGATATGAAGTATGAAGGTGATGGACATGGAGACTACTTTGTCGTAATATGTACTATTTTTAATTTCCTTCATTATAAAAATGAGTTTTCAGTATGGGTACTATTTTTAATTTCCTCCGTCATAAAAATGAGTTTTCAGTATGGTTGGCAAATTACTCGTATTTACCAATCTACTTAGTCTTTACCAATATACTTATACCAATTCTGCCAATTATGATTGGTACAAAAAATCGGTATACTTAACTTTTGATACGATAATACTGTATTAACTATGTGTAATTGAAATTTGTACATGGCATACAATATTTACTTAGGTTGTTGATATATCATTTATCGACATTATTTATTCAAAATAAAAATTATATATTTATATATAAATATATAATATAAAAAAATAGTTTTTTTTTTATCTAACCCTAAGCTGCAGTTGTCGTCGTGTATCTAAAACTTTAATTATATTGCTCTCTCTCTCTCTCTCTCTCTCTCTCTCTCTCTCTCTCTCTCTCTATACCAAACTTAACAACAAGCCGATTTCTCTCTCTCTTTCGCGATTGTTTAATTTTCAATACTTTTGTTGTACTACTTTTCTTTAGTTTTAAGACTTTATAATTTGTATTTGAGACCACTTTTTTATCTTAGAAATGTGTTTGTTCTATATAATAGATAGAAAATCTAACAAAAAATACATATGAATGCATTTTTTTTAGTCTTCATTTATATTTGGTAATGTCAAGTACCAACCGTATCAATCGAGTATCAACCGTAGCAATAAATTTGGTATATCGACTTTTGTGGTTGGTACTGGTACATATTTTCGTGTACCAAATCAAACTTGGTTGATAGATGATATAAGCAAAATACAATATGTATACCAACAAAATCACCCATAGTTTTCAGTTACTCCCCTCCGTCTCATTTTATTTTGCCACATTTGACTTTTGATGATTAACCCAAGTTAACTTTAACCAAATGTTGATGTCAATTTAACGTTCATTATATGTATCAACATGAATATCTCTCTCTCTCTCTCTCTCTCTCTCTCTCTCTCTCTTGAGAAGGCTATCTTCAACGTAAAATCTGGGGAGAAACGCGTTTCTCCATAATTTATGGAGAAACGGGGCCCGACTTGTCGCGCGACAATGCAGGCCAGAACACGTTTCTCCATAAGTATGGCACGACTCTTTTTTCTGGATATCCGTCCCAAGGCTTCTGGATATCCAGAACCTTATGAAAGTGATATCCAGAATCAGAAATTTGGCCTTGGCCTTGGCTTTTGCCCCAAATCTTTTTTTCTGGATATCCGTTTCAAAGCTTCTGGATATCAATATTCAATGTTCTGGATATCCAGAACCTTATGAAAGTAATATCCAGAATCATAAATTTGGTCTTGGCCTCTGGCTTCAAATCTTTTTTTCTGGATATCCGTTTCAAAGCTTCTGGATATCAATATTCAATGTTCTGGATATCCAGAACCTTATGAAAGTAATATCCAGAAATTTAGAATTTGGCCTTGGCCCCAAATTTTTTTTTTCTGGATATCCATCCCAAAGCTTTTGTATATCCAGAACACGTTTCTCCAGAGACCGGCTCTATCTTCAATCTTTACCAAAATTTAATTATAAGAGACAACTTTTCCCATCTATTTTATTTATTGCATTCACGGAATTTTAAAGGATAAATTGCAAAATTGCTATTGTTTGTGATAAAATCTGGGGAGAAACGCGTTTCTCCGTCGCTTATGGAGAAACGGGGCAACGTTTGTCGCGCGACATACTTAGCCACAACAACTGGATATCACTTTCATCAGTTCTGGATATCCAGAACATTGAATATGGATATCCAGAAGCTTTGGAAAGGATATCCAGAAAAAATATTTGATTTCTGGATATCCTTTCCAAAGCTTCTGGATATCCATATTCAATGTTCTGGATATCCAGAAGCTTTGGAAAGGATATCCAGAAACTGGCTAAGTATGTCGCGCGACAAACCTTGCCCCGTTTCTCCATACGCGACGGAGAAATGCGTTTCTCCCCAGACCGACTCATTGTTTGTTGCATCCACGAAATTTTAAAGGGTAAATCACAAAATAGACACTTATAGTGTAATCTAAATATCACTTTAACCTTCAAAATAACAAATTAATGTGACATGCGTAGTAATAATAAATTAAGAAAATTAACCACATTTTTATTTAATTACTAATTTTTCCTAACAAGCTTTAATAATTTAACAAAAAGTATGACTAAAATTTTCAAATGTAACCCTAATAAATAAAAGCATTAATATAACATGTATATCTAACAAACATTACTTTATTCTTCTCCACCCGCCACCACCACCTCCCACCACCAACATTTGCTACTCCACCCACCACCACCGCTTGTCGCTGGCCTCCACCACTGCAGCATGTACCCACCACTTCCCACCACCGTTTTCCACCAACATGACACCACCTCCCACCATTTCCATGATGGTGGTGGTGCATGGGGAGGTGGTTGCAGATAGTGGTGGATAGAGTTACATTGAGCTCGGCAAACTAAATACATGATGGTGTTGTTAGGGGTGGTGTTAGCTACCAAGATAGGAACCTCTTTAAAGACAATTTGTTCCTATGCATCTTGGCAAATTGCAATTTGATAACCTAAATTTTACATACACTGCAATACCATAACTAAGTTTTAAAAAGTGTCAATTTGATTTCTAAGTTTGTCATTTTGTTGCAATCTAATGTAAAAACTAACAAATCGTTACATTTTAGGCGAAATTGAACACAAGTACACGACACGTGACTTTTTAAGTGGCACTTTTGTCATTTTACAGGAAAATAGATTATACAAAATTAATTATAAACAACCATTTTCTTCTACCTTCATCTCCCCCAAATACCACCCTACGGCCACCTTCCCATCCCACCCCATCGACCCCCTCCCTCTCTCTTCAACACCCTCCTGTTCACTCTCCTCCACCCTTTTCCCTCCCCACCCACATCTTTACATCTTTCATATCTGACAGCGACATAAGGGCACAATTTTTTCTCAATTCACTACAAGGAAAAGCGAAAATAGAGACGAAAAATTAGAGACAGAAGGAGTCTGTAGCTAATTTGGAGAGAGATTAGAGACAGACTCAAAAATTAGAGACATATACAAATTTTGTCTCTAATTTAGAGACGGATTCAAAATATGTCTCTAATTTAGAGACGGATTCTGAATCTGTCTCTAAATTAGAGATAAATACAAAATTCGTCTCTATATTAGAGACATATTTTGAATTCGTCTCTAAATTAGAGACATATTATTGTATATGTCTCTAATTTAGATGCGAATTCAAAATTCGTCTCTAATTTAGAGACGAATTATGAATTTGTCTCTAATTTAGAGATAAATTTTGTATTTGTCTCTAAATTAGAGACAGATACAAAATCTGTCTCTAGTTTAGAGACGAATTTTTAATATGTCTCCAATTTATAAATGAATTTTGAATTTGTCTCTAAATTAGAGATGAATTTTGTATCTGCCTCTAAGTTAGAGACGGATACAACATCTGTCTTCAAACTTTAGAGACAGATGTTGAATATGTCTCTAAATTTGAGAATATTTTAATCCGTCTCTAATTTAGACACATTTTATTATCCGTCTCTAATTTAGTGACAGATTCAACATCTGTCTCTAAAATTTAGAGACAGATTTTGTATCCGTCTCTAAATTAGAGACGGGTTCAAAATATGTCTCTAATATAGAGACATATTCAACATCTGTAGCTAAAATAGATTTTTTTTTATTATTATTTTCTCTACTAGATTGACTCCCGTGCAATGCACGGGGCGTTACTATATATTTAAAAGACAAAATTGAACTAAAATAAATCAAGAACTCAATTCGTTTATACATTATGAAATACTTTCTTAAAGACTACATTGTCAGTACATAAAAATTAGAAAACAATAAAATAGAAAAAAAATTATAAGGAATATGCATTTCTCTATATACAATTCTGTAGTATTTTATCATTTAAAAAAAATAAATAAAACACACGAACTTGTTTATCAAATACGAAATAAGTTATTGAAATCAGTTAAAAAAAGGTGAAGATTGGAAATCTAGTTAAAAGAAAGATGATATTTTATTTCTTTTTGATAAAGAGAATTTTTTTAAAAAAAAACAAAAGCTTTGGTCATACCAAAAGGATAGTACAGTTATCTAATAAAAATTAATATCATTCTTTTTCAAATGGAAAATTTCAATTAACTCATGCTCGTACATCTAAAAAATTATTTCATAATTATTTACATTAACTCATTATGAACATAATGATGATATTTATTTTCACTGTAACTGATTTAATTTTTAGAAGAAAAATAAAAATACTAACAATTTCGTTAAATGAAAAAAAAATTCCCCAAACCCCCCACTTCCTCATCAAATCCAACCCACTTCTTCATCTCCCTCTTTTAAAATACCAATGTATACTATTTTTATTTCTTATAATATTGACATACAGTTCAATCAAAATTTTAAAAATGATGACCATTTTTCCCGATATTCGTCTTTATAAATAAACAATATTTTGAGACGAATAGAAAAATCGACAAATTTAATAATACTCTATTTACTATGCTTTAAATAGTTTTTTATAAAAAAATTAAATAAATAGTTTGATATTTCGAAGTAAAATAAACACAATAACCATATTGCACAATCTCACTTATTAAATATATCAAAACCCACATTCATCACAATTGGGGCGTAATCGAATCGAATAGGATCGAATATCATCATTTTCGATTAGTATTCGATTTGTATTCGAATATAAAATTTGATTTTTATTCGTATTAGATTCTTATTCGAATATAAAAATTGATCTGTATACGATTCGAAATTGATATTCGAATTATTCGATTCGAGTATTCGATTTGACCTATTTTTTTAAAAAATATAAAATTCAGTGCCAAGGCCACGGCCGGCCAAGGCCAAGCCGACCATTGATAATGCCACGGACGAATCATGCATGCTTGGCTAGGCTTCATCCTCATTATATAACCAAGGCAAGTCAGCTTACTTTGGTTTTTTTCCCATGTGGGATAAAGGCCAAGGCAAGGCTAAGGCCGACCAAGGGAAGGCCAAGGGCCGAGCCAAGGCAATGCCAAGACAAAGGCCAGCCGAGGCAAGGCCAAGGGCAAGGCAGATTTCCCACATCGAAAGAAAACGAATAAAAAATGGTCTTCGCCTTGGTATATAATGAGCCTTCAAGTTCAAGGTAGGTGTAATTATATTTATATACATATATAATTATTAATTATTAATATTAAATATACATATATAATTTTAAATATAAAATATATATTCAACACCATTTCAACTCATCATCCTATACCCCACCACTTTTATTTTATTTAATATTCTTTATTTTTTTTATTAGTAAAAATATTATTATTATCATTTATAATTAAAAATAAATACTTCACACTTATTTACTTTTTTACTAAAAAGACCATGAAAAAAAAACTAAAAAAAAAGAAACTAATGCATTAACGCGCCTCTTTAGGCCCGTGTAATTTACGGCTCTCTTAATTTTAACCAAGAAACAAAATAAATCATTTGCTATCCACTTTATTTGGGTAATTGTTAATAAAAGTAATTTATTTTATTTCATAATAAATGATATTATAACTCATTTAGTTACTTGATATTTTTTCTAATGTGTTTTAGTGTGTGTGCACATGTGTATGTTTAACATGATGTACAAAACTTCTTAAATAAGCTGCTCATTTTCAGTAATCTTTTTGCCCTCCATAGATTTAAAATCCTAACCAAGTAACTACAAATGTGCTCTTGTATATTTTAAAAATTATGCAATTCGTTTTATATAGAGAGAGATAGCGATTTATAACTAATTATTTTATGCTCATTTATAAAAATATATTATATTCACTTCTAATATGAGTTTTAAATTAAATAAAAAATTAAACCAAGAAACTAATCTAATTTTGGACTAAAACTTTTTTATACTAATTTTCTCATTTCTCAAATAAATGTTCAAAAAATTATTCAACAAATACCTAATTTCCAAACGAAATAATATTAAATATACCAAAATTGTTTATACCTATATCAATATATGGTTCAAACGAAAGTAAAAAACTATGTTCATTTTTTTCATTAATCTTCTTCACATAAACACAAAGGCAAGATCAATCATAACAATATTATGAAAATCAACTATTAAAAAAAATAAAAATGAAAATAACATAGGGTAGCTTACATATTTGGCCCATCTTACCCCTTTCAACTCATTATCCTATACCCCATCACTTTTATTTTATTTTATATTCTTTATTTTTAGAATTAGTAAAATTATTATTATTATCATTATCATTTATAATTAAAATAAACTTGACACTTAATTAATTTTGACTAAAAACATATTGAAAAATTAAAAAGGAAAATTAACAAAGAATAAATAAGAAATTTATACTTAAAAAAATGATTTTTTTTCTGTGTCCAAATCAAATGAAAATAGTCTCTATTTAAAGAGGAAAAAAATAATGAATTTTGGTATAATTTTTTTTAAATAAAATTAATTTATTATAAAATAATTTAAATAAAATAAATGGGTGGAAAAAAAAATGAAAACCAACCACAGGTCAACACGTGTCCAAATCAAAAAAAAAAAAAAACCAAGCTGCCTCAAGCGCCCTTGTCGGCTCGTGACACCCACGCGCCCATGAAATGTCCGGGACGCCCTTCACCCAAATTGCGACACGTGGCCAAGTTTTTCAAAAAAAAAAAAAATTAAATGAAGACCAATCACAGCTCGCCACCTGCCATTTCAGCCTAGTTTTTTTCCAATTTGCCACCGTGTGAAAGGACTAAAATGCCCCTCAAAGTCCCTCTATTTACCTAAACCTTGTTATTATATATTTATAGATTTTAGGGACGAACAATAGCATTTACTTTTTCTAATTTTTTTTTTTGAATAAATAAAGCTATTTTTATAAAAAGTTATATAAAAAAGTTAATAATTTCTAAAGAAATGAAAGTATATAAAATAAAAAAAGTGGGACGGACAATAGCATTTACTTTTTTAATTTTTTTTTAATTCATTTTTGAATAAATAAAACTATTTGAGATGTTATTTATTAGGAAAATTTTTTACAAAAAGTTATATTAAAAAAGTTAATAATTTTTAAAGAAATGAAAGTATATAATAGAAAAAAAAGGACGGACAATAGCATTTACTTTTTTAATTTTTTTTTGGAATAAATAAATCTATTTGAGATATTAGTTAGTAGGGAAATTTTTTACAAAAAGTTATATTAAAAAAGTTAATAATTTTTAAAGAAATGTTAGTATATAATAGAAAAAAAGAGGGAGGGACAATAGCATTTACTTTTTTAATTTTTTTTTTAATTTATTTTTGAATAAATAAAACAATTTGAGATGTTATTTAGTAGAATTTTTTTTATAAAAAGTTATATCAAAAAAGGTAATATTTTTTAAAGAAATGAAAGTATATAATAGAAAAAAAGAGGGACGGACAATAACATTTACTCTTTTAATTTATTTTTGAATAAATAAAACTATTTGAGATGATATTTAGTAGGGAAATTTTTTACAAAAAGTTATATTAAAAAAGTTAATAATTTTAAAGAAATGAAAGTATATAATAGAAAAAAAGAGGGAGGACAATATGTATACGACTTAGGGTTTAGGGTATATGGTATGAGGTATAAGGTTTAGGGTATAGAGTTTAGGGTTTAGGGTATAAGGGATAAGGTATAGGTATATGACTTAGGGTTTAGGGTATAAGGTATACTCCCTCCGTCCCACATTAGGTTACCCGTTTACTATTGAGAACGGAAAATAAGGAGTGAATATATATATTGTTATTAAAGTAGGTGTTGTGAGTGGATAGAAGAAAGAAAGTGGGGTAGAGAATAGTAAGTGGATAGTTATTATGAGTATGACAAGTGAGTCCCATGAATAAAAAAGTATTAAAAAGTTTCCTTTTTAAAAAAGTGGGACTTTAAAGTGGGTCGCCCAAAATAGCAAAATGAATAAGATTTTATGGGACGGAGGGAGTAAGGTATAGGTATACGACTTAGGGTTTAGGGTATGTGGTATAAGGTATAAGGTTTAGGGTATAGGATTTAGGGTTTAGGGTATAAGGGATAAGGTACAGGTATATGACTTAGGGTATAGAATTTAGGGTATAAGGTATAATGTACAGGTATATGATTTACGGTTTAGTGTATATGGTATAAGGTATAAGGTTTAAGATATAGGGTATAGGGTTTAGGATATAAGAGATAAGGTATAGGTATATGACTTAGGATTTAGGGTATAAGGCATAGGTATATGATTTCGGGTTTAGGGTATAGGGTATAAGGTATAAGGTTTAGGATATAGGATTTAAGGTTTAGTGTATAAGGGATAAGGTATAGGTATGACTTAGGATATAGGGTATAGGGTATAACGTATAAGGTATAAGGTATACGACTTAGGATTTAGGTTACATGGTTTAAGCATAAATATTAAAATAAAATTTAGCAAATTTAAAATCGCTACACCGTGTAGTTTTCAGTTACTCCCCTCCGTCTCATTTTATTTCTCACGTTTGATTTTTGATGATAAACCCATGTTAACTTTGACCAAATATTGATGTCATTTAAAGTTCATTATAAGTATCACCATAAATCTCTCTCTCTCTCTCTCTCTCTCTCTCCTCTCTCTCTCTCTCTAGAAGGCTATCTTCAATCTTTACCAAAATTTAATTATAAGAGACAACTTTTCCCATCTATTTTGTTTATTGCATTCACGGAATTTTAAAGGATAAATTGCAAAAATGCTATTTTTTGCAAAACCACCCATAGTTTTCAGTATACCAACAAAACCACCCATAGTTTTCAGTTACTCCCATCCGTCTCATTTTATTTTGTCACGTTTGATTTTTGATGATAAACACATACTCCCTCCGTTCCAGAGAACTTTACCCCTTTACTATTGAGAACGGAAAATAAGAAATAATGTTATTAAAGTATGTGTTGTGAGCGAGAGAAGAGAGAATGAGTGGAGAGAATAGTAAATTTGAAAAGTGTTGTGAGTGGGAGGAGAGAGAATGAGTGGAGAGAATAGTAAATTTTTTTTTTCTTTTTAGTAGGAAAGTGGGACTTTAAAGTGGGACGCCCAAAATAATAAAAGGGGTAATGTTTTATGGGACAGAGGAAGTATTAACTTTGACCAAATATTGATGTCATTTAAAGTTCATTATAAGTATCGTTTGATTTTTGATGATAAACACATATTAACTTTGACCAAATATTGATGTCATTTAAAGTTCATTATAAGTATCGTTTGATTTTTGATGATAAACACATATTAACTTTGACCAAATATTGATGTCATTTAAAGTTCATTTTAAGTATCGTTTGATTTTTGATGATAAACACATATTAACTTTGACCAAATATTGATGTCATTTAAAGTTCATTATAAGTATCGTTTGATTTTTGATGATAAACACATATTAACTTTGACCAAATATTGATGTCATTTAAAGTTCATTTTAAGTATCACCATGAATCTCTCTCTCTCTCTCTCTCTCTCTCTCTCTCTCTCTCTCTCTCTCTCTCTCTCTCTCTCTCTCTCTCTCTCTCTCTCTCTCTCTCTCTCTCTCTCTCTCTCTCTCT
This sequence comes from Adenophora triphylla var. japonica, assembly GCA_022495995.1. Classification (NCBI taxonomy): domain Eukaryota; kingdom Viridiplantae; phylum Streptophyta; class Magnoliopsida; order Asterales; family Campanulaceae; genus Adenophora; species Adenophora triphylla. Next base: position 72,783 of record JAFEMH010004669.1, on the reverse strand, counting down.
CTCTCTCTCTCTCTCTCTCTCTCTCTCTCTCTCTCTCTCTCTCTCTCTCTCTCTCTCTCTCTCTCTCTCAGAGGCTATCTTCAATCTTTACCAAAATTTAATTATAAGAGACAACTTTTCCCATCTATTTTGTTTATTGCATTCACGGAATTTTAAAGGATAAATTGCAAAAATGCTATTTTTTGTTGCATCCACGAAATTTTAAAGGGTAACACAAAATATACACTCATAGGGTGATCTAAATATCACTTTAACCTTCAAAATAACAAATCAATGTGACATGCGTAGTAATAATAAATTAAGAAAATAAACCACATTTTTATTTAATTATTAATTTTTTCCTAACAAGCTTAAATAATTTAACAAAAAGTATGACTAAAATTTTCAAATGTAACCCTAATAAATAAAAGCGTTAATATAACATACTCCCTCCGTCCCACCAAAACTGATACTTATTTCCTTTTTGGTCCGTCCCACCAAAACTGATACTGCCCAAAATAGCAAAGGAATCTTCACTATTTATCTCACTCATTCTCTCTCCTATTTCACTTTTACACTCACAACATTCTCTCTCCTAACTATTCCTCCCACTCATTCTCTCTCCTATTTAATTCTTCATACTCACAACATTTTCTTTCACTTTTTCTCTCACTTACTTTTCCTTAATTCCCGTGCCCAGAAATTTGGTATCAATGTTGGTGGGACGGAGGGAGTATATATCTAACAAACATTACTTTATTCTTCTCCACCCGCCACCACCACCTCCCACCACCGACATTTGCTAATCTACCCACCAACACCGCATGTCGCTGGCCTCCACCACTGCTGCATGTACCCACCTCTTTCTGTTAGAAAAATTGTATGTAACAATAAATAAGATTTTCATAAAATTAATGAAATGACAAATAATAAATGAACCATAGTAATAATTAATAGGGCAGAGAATAGACATAAATAATACATACGAAAATTAAACCAATTAAATCGAATATATATAGGAAGTCGAGTCTTGCTCTGAAAGAAAATATTGTCTCGCACTGGTGCTAACGGTTTCAGGTAGCAATCTTCTCTCAAGATAAAACGACTTATTATTATTGATAGAAGCACTTCAAATCAATAACTCGACAAATGCAACTGTGTTTGATACTTTCAGACTTTGAAGGAGACTTATATAACAATATGAATTATTTTCTAACAGATGTCATTAAGAATTCCGTTGAATTCTGTGACTGAATTTCAAATTCAGTTAGATATTTAATCGAGTTCGTTAACTCAGTTAAATATGTGAAACTGTGCTTCTTGTGTGAAGAGAGAAGTGATTGTGAATGAATTAATTGTTTGACAATGTGGGATAACTCTTTCATATCCCATAAACTCTTCATAAACTCATTTCATTTTACATACTTTGAGCATTAATTTCTCATTCACCACAAATTGGTTTTGAGAAAGTAAATATATCAAATTAACCTACTCCAAATGTAGATTATTAATATGCAATCAATTTTCTTTTTCCTTAAATGAAACCTTATGAAATTTTTGGTCAAAAGTTGATCAAACCTCACTTTTTCAAAATCAAAATTCCAACACTTCCCACCACCGTTTTCCACCACCACGGCACCACCTCCTGCCATTTCCATGATGGTGGTGGTGCATGGGGACACTACCAGAAAAACAGGTTTTAGCGACGGAAATTTTCGTCGCTAAATCCAAATTTTTGTCGCTAAAATTAAACACCGACGGAAAAATTCCGTCGGTGGTCCGCCGATATTGTCCCGCCGCTGATCTCCGACGGCTCAAATTCCGCCGGTATATTTTGATTTTACCGACGGAATTAATTCCGTCGGTGATTTACTGACATCAGCGACGGAAATTTCCGCCGTTAAATCAATTTAATTTAATTAAATTTTCATTTCAGCGACGGAAATTTTCGTCGCTGTAATAAAAATAATTAAATTAAATTAATTTCGGCGGCGGAAATTTTCGTCGCTGGAATAAAAATTAATTAAAATAAATTAATATCAGCGACGGAAATTTCCGTCGCTGAAATTAATTTATTTTAATTAATTTTTATTCCAGCGACGGAAATTTCCGCCGCTGAAATCAAAAATTAAATTAAAATTAAATGATATAGCGGCGGAAATTTCCGTCGCTGGAATAAAAATAATTAAAATAAACTAATATCAGCGTCGAAAAATTCTGTCGCTGGAATTAATTTATTTTAATTAATTTTTATTCCAGCGACGGAAATTTCCGCCGCTGAAAACAAAAAATTAAATTAAAATTAATTGATATAGCGGCGGAAATTTCCGTCGCTGGAATAAAATTTAATTAAAATAAATTAATTTCAGCGACGGAAATTTTCGTCGCTGATACTGAAATAAATTAAAAAAAAATAATTTAAAATATCAATTAACCAAATTTTTTTGTACCTAATATAACAATTCAATTTATAAAACTAAAACTATAAAAACTAAAAACCAAATATCAGCGTACCAAACTAAACTAAATATCACCGTACCAAATCGGGAGGGGAGAGGGGGGAAAGGGGGGAGAGGGTGGGGGAGGGGGGAGAGGGGGGGCGGGGCTTCCGTGGGTACCAAATATGACAAATGTTATTACAAACAAGTCTAAAATAGTACTTAAACTCGGGAGGGTTGATCGAGGGAGGGAGGAGGGGGCCGGGACTCCCGTTGGTACCAAATATCACAAATGTTATTACAAACAAGTCTAAAATAGTACGTAATCAACTCGGGGGGAATTAGAGGGGAGACTAAAAATTACCCTGGTCCTGGTCCATACGAGCCATCAACATCGCCAATTTTCTTTCATTCTCTTCATGACGTCGATCATTCTCCTCCTGCATCTGCGTCTGAGCCGCCAAAGACTCCGCAAGCTTTGCCCGCTCGCGTCTCTCCTCAGCCAACTCAGCCTGCAGAGTGTCGACCCTCGGATCATGATACGTGGTCGGGACAACATTTGGCCGACGGCCGGTCGACGTCGACGGGCATTGCCGCCCGTAATCCCCCATCCCTAACACTCGATCTCCTCTCTTTGGATGTGACCGAGCGCCAAACATCAGGCACGAAGAAAACGGGCTGGCCGGGAGGCGTTCCTTCGGGAACAACGGGGGCTTAATATGCACTGTAACGACCCTAACCCTAGGCTCTATTTTAGCATCATATTATTTGCTTTTAATATTATTATTAATATTATGTGTTCATTTTATATATTTGATTTCTTATATTAGGATGAGATAATTGATAAATTAAATAAAGCATTTTGGGAGAAGTATAATAATAGAAATGGATAAAATAAATAAAATGTGGGTAGTTAGGCTTCTTTGTGTGAAAATTTGGAAAGCCTTTAATTTTGGCATGGGGGGCCATTCCTTTTTCCCCTATTTCACTCATCTTCTTTCACCTTAAGTCAAACCCTCCTATACCCCCCCATACTTCCTTCACCTCCCTCACTTTCACCTCCTCCTTTTCTTCTTACTTCCTCCTAGCAAATCTCCATGGAAGCTCTCCATGGAAGCATTCTTTCCAAGTTTCTAGAGCCTTCAATCCTCCTCCATTTCCCAATCAAATTGTACTTTTGTGCTTGGGGCATCTAGGGAAATTAATCAAGCTAAGAAGATCATCTTTTCATCCTAAAATTCTAAAGTAAGTTATTATGACTTCTTTCTAAATATTGCACCTTTTATGTGTTAATGAATGTTTTATGAAAAGAAAAAGTATACTGTATTGTATTTTTAATATGGTTATTTGAGTAAAATGATTATTCAAGATTTAATTGATTTTAGTTATGATATGGGAGTTTAAGTTGAAGGAATGAGGGTATAATGGGAGTAACATGTTAATGACTTGAATGGGGTTATTATGAGTTTCTCTTCTAATTAATGTTCATGAATTATTTGGTGTTATTATTATTATTAAAATGGTTATTAGATGCTTTGGAAACCTTCTTGTAGTTAAGAAATGGGTTTATGTTATAGAATGATGTGGTTGTTTAAGGAAGATGATCAATAGTGCAAGAAAATGGATTAAGTTAGATTAAGGAGGTTAAACTCGAATTGTGGTAGTGAAATGGGTGGAGAATCAAGGGGTAAATGATTTAGGGTTATGTTATTTGGGGATTTAATGATTTAAAATGAGGTTGTAAAGTTAGAAAATCCTTTTGGGTATTTTTAAGAAAGATTATAAATGGGGAAAAGAAAATATGGGAAAAAGAGTTAGAAATTTCGAAGTGCTGAAATCTCCCTTGGGCGGTCGCCCATAGGCCCTTGAGCGGCCGCCCAACCCACCAGAAAGTGTAACCCTTATTAGACCCTCTTGGGCGGTCGCCCATAGTGACTTGGGCGGTCGCCCATGTCACCAGAATTTCCTCAGTTTCCCTTCTTGCTGATTTTCACCAATAACCTCGTGGCTTGAATCCCAACCATTATAAATTAGTAGAACCTAGTCCAACCCGGATATGAATTAATCCTTTTTAACCTAAGTTAAAGTAGAATACCTTGGCTAGGCCATGATGTCTTATTTGGTCAAAATGAAATTGTTGGAAGTAGGTCTTGCACTTTTATGAATATTATTCAAGGTTGAGTAATGACTTCGTAAGAATGGTTTATGGTTTAGGGTGGCCTTACCTGCTCCCATACCTTGATGATTAGTTGAACGGCGTAGAGATTATAATCACACTATTGTGTTGGTTAGGAATATATATGTGTTACATCAATATAGTGTATCCCAATTTTGGATTATTTGGTATATGGTTGTATGGTATCCCAGTTGTGGATTATTTGGCATGTTGCTTGTATTGTATCCCAATTGTGGATTATTTGATATATGGTTGTATGGTATCCCAGTTGTGGATTATTTGGCACGTTGCTTGTATTGTATCCCAATTGTGGATTATTTGATATATGGTTGTATGGTATCCCAGTTGTGGATTATTTGGCATGTTTCTTGTATTGTATCCCAGTTGTGGATTATATGACATGTTGATTATATTGTATCCCGGTGTGGATTATGTGGTTATATGGATACCTTACTTGAATGTATATTCGTTAATGGTATTATGCATAGTGTATTACATGAACTGTTGCACTATAGTATTGATTTCACATGAGTATACATTACCATGTTGTTATGATCTTATCCCCTTTGTGAATTTATTTTAAGTATCTATCATGTGCTTGAACGTGTATATGTGATAAGGGGGTATAATGGAATTCAATCAATTATTGATTTGTTCTATAAGTGATTGAAGGTTCATTATACCTGTGACCTGCCCCTCTGTGGCCACAGATTGGGATGTGCAAGTTACTGTATTGAGCCAAAAGCCTTTACGGTTATGCTGCGATTTGGTGATTTGGTGGAATGCTCTGTATGAAGCCAAAAGCTTTACAGTAGCGCTGATATTATATGATACTCTGAATAAGGGTCATATAAGTATCCTATTTTCTTATATGGATCTCTGGGGTATGAGACCTATAAGCGGTGAATGTGCATGGGGGCAATTCACCAAAGAGCGGAGTTTTACTCCCACGTTGTACGACTTATTGTTCAGACGGGAAAGGTAAAATGAGGTAATGTAAGGTGTTTACCGCTTTCATAATGTGTTATGTGCTACCATGCTATGTGTTGCATCGTGTTTGGCATCTTGCTGCATTCATAATAGCTTATTGAGATTTATTCTCACCCCTTCCCTTTTACTGCTTTAGATTGTGCTGAGACAGGTGACCTGAACCAGTGAGGCCGGGAAAAAGAGTTTGGACTCTTGCTTTTGGGACTTGTCAGGATAGGTAGATATGTGGGTTGTCTGGAATCATATTTAAGTATTACTCTTTTATAAGTTGTAAGGAAAACTCTTTTGTTAAACAATGTTAATTAGAGTTCTCAATGTAATTAATCAATTATGGTTCTTAAAGTATTTGTTTAAATTCCTCCAAGTGGAGATATATTTATTTGATTTTGTTTATGGAAAAATTGAGAATTGGTTTTCTTGTAAAGGCAAATAAAAGTTTTAAAAATCTAAGATGAGTTTTCTTAGTTTGAGCTTCCCAAGCTCGGGACACGCGTTAGGTCCCGGGTTGGGGTGCTCACAGTTGGTATCAGAGCTTAGTTTAGAGGTCAAGGGTAGATGTCTAAACTAAGGGGGAATGTGTGGTAATTGACGCCGAGTGTTTAGTGCAGGAGTTTGTTCTAATGGCTGGAAACAATGATGACCAGCGAAAGGTTCTAGGAAATGAAGGATGTTTAAATTGTAGCCTCACCGTCATGGTATTTTAGTAATGAATTCAAATGGTTTTGGGATTGAATATGGGAAATGTTACAGGTGGGTTGGTGCATTTTACTTAGGTTGAAAATTGTTAAATTAGTTGAGATGTGGTATAGTGAAGTCTTGGTATAGTATTGATGTTAAGAAAAATGATTTAAGTATGTGGTATTATTTAGGGTTCCTTTTCATGAAGTTGGTTAAGTTGTAAAGTTGTTGTTATATGTGATGTACAATGCTATCATTACCGTATAAATGATTTTTGATAAGTTTGACAATTTGTTTGGTTGTTGGAATAATGAGAAAGGGGTTTGGAAATGAGTAGAGTGATGGTTTGATCAAATATAGGTTGGTAATTGAAAGAATATTATAAAGGTTAACATATGGTGGAGAGATTATTGTTGGGTGGTTTGTGATGTGTAAAAATAATGAAAATAACTTAGGTAGTGGGTGAATGAATATGGCAACTAGTGATAATAAGATATGATTTAATGTGGAAAGATAGAGTAATAGGGTTATAGGACTTGGAGAAAGTATGTGGTATCATTTGAGAACTTTATGCTTAAAATTGACTAAGTGGTATAGTTGTTGTTGAATTATGGTCATATATGGTATATGATGTATTAGGTGATATACATGGTGGTTGTAATGGTTAGTCAATTAATAGGGCTTTGGAAATAATCAAGAAAGAGTGGTTTTGGAATGAATGTGGTAAGGTTGATATTCAAAGTTACTGGGAATTCTGTATCCATTTTAGTTAAGTTAGAATGATCATGAAAGGATTTGAAGAAGGATTTAGTAATAACAATATTATTTAGGTTAAAATGGTATTGTAAAGCGAAGGTCTAAGGTCGAGTATGTGTTTCGGGCCTAGGAGAGATAGCTCCCTCAGAGGCCACTAGAGGTATATTACCTGTCTCAGAAATAAGGGTCATATTTTATAGATCCTGTTTCATATCATTTATGTTTGGCATCACATTTTGCTTCTATGTGGCATACATTGTTTGAGATATTGTTTTATTGTTAGAGGATTCTGCTCTGATGAGAGGATACCTTGAATCTCCCTTGATTTACCCCGATAGTGATGTGGTCATGGCTGAGCATGTATTGCCAATTGATTTGGTATGATTACCGATTTGTAATTATGAGATATACTTGACCTGGAGGGTTAAGTAGTTGTTGTGCATTGGTAGACTATCATAAGAAGTGAGTCTCCTTTTCTAGACCTAAATTGATTATATTGGTAGTTAATATAAACAAACCCTTATATGGTACTCTTGTTATGTAAGCATTAAAGACAGAAAGTTTTGGTTAAAAGTGTGAAGGATATTTGGTATGTGTTAGACTTGCACAAGAAGTCTTTTCAAAGAGTTTATGTGCTAGTTGTGAGTAGATGGTAAATGTGTTTCCATCAAAGTATCTCATGTATTGATTCTAAGTATGATAATCGGAATTTTAATCTTTATCTTGACGGCTTAATGGTAGTTAGGATTGATGACCTCTTTGGTTATTTAAAGTTACGAGAGGATCATGAAGATCATTTGGGAATTGTGTTAATTACCTTTAGTGGGAATTCATCGTTTCGAGAAGTTTAGCAAATGTGAGTTGGCTCGTGAAGATTTTTCATTTTGGGTTCTATAGTCTTAAACCTGAAGGTTACCATGGGTCTTGCGAGGATTGAGTCCGTGATCTTTGGGGTTGGCAAGTGCTATCGAAGGAATTTTTAAGGAATTCTTGAGAATTGAAAAATCGTTGATTTAGTTAACTCGGAAGGATATATCAAAGGTGTAAGATGTAATAAGGGTAAATCGTGTTGGTAGAGATGGAGAATAGATTGGCTATAGATCCTATCCTTGCCTTACCTAGTGGATGTGAGGACTTTGTGAAATTTTAAGTGCGTATTAAAGGAGAATTAGATGGTGATATTATGAGAATTGGGAAAGTAATAGCGTATGCTTCGAGGAAGTTGGCTTAGATAAACCAAAATTTTCTTACCCTCTACTCGAGAGTGGCTGCAATTGTTTTATGTGAGAATCTTACCTTTTTGAAGCTCTCTTGTGGAATTTGTTACCGATCCTAAGAGTTGGAGGATTTAGTTACTTAAAAGGAAGAGATTAGAAGACTATCCAAACTCTTGAAGAATAGATGGTGTGTGGAGTGATAGATTTCTTTTCAACTTGAAAAGTTTTATTAATCTTAGCGGAGTTGAGTATAATAGCAGTTTTGGTTTAGCATTGAAGGGGTACTGTATAAAACGTGATATGGAAAATTTATTTGTATGATCCTTCGTACGAATGGAGTTCTTCAATTAATGATGTTTAGGCGAATTTGACCTATGTGGGAAAAACGTTGAAGAGTTATTAGAATTACAATTTCGGGATTAAATTCTAAAATATTTCGGTTGTGAGAATGTATAGAAGAATCATGACATTGAGGAAACTGTTTGAAGGTTGTAATTCAAAATGCTTGGGAGGGTAATCTTTGTTATTGATCCTTAAGGTAAGTCTTTTAAAAATTCGGGACGAATTTTCTTTAAGGGGGAGTGAGTGTAACGACCCTAACCCTAGGCTCTATTTTAGCATCATATTATTTGCTTTTAATATTATTATTAATATTATGTGTTCATTTTATATATTTGATTTCTTATATTAGTATGAGATAATTGGGAAATTAAATAAAGCATTTTGGGAGAAGTATAATAATAGAAATGGATAAAATAAATAAAATGTGGGTAGTTAGGCTTCTTTGTGTGAAAATTTGAAAAGCCTTTAATTTTGGCATGGGGGCCCATTCCTTTTTCCCCTATTTCACTCATCTTCTTTCACCTTAAGTCAAACCCTCCCATACTTCCTTCACCTCCCTCACTTTCACCTCCTCCTTTTCTTCTTACTTCCTCCTAGCAAATCTCCATGGAAGCTCTCCATGGAAGCATTCTTTCCAAGTTTCTAGAGCCTTCAATCCTCCTCCATTTCCCAATCAAATTGTACTTTTGTTCTTGGGGCATCTAGGGAAATTAATCAAGCTAAGAAGATCATCTTTTCATCCTAAAATTCTAAAGTAAGTTATTATGACTTCTTTCTAAATATTGCACCTTTTATGTGTTAATGAATATTTTATGAAAAGAAAAAGTATATTGTATTTTTAATATGGTTATTTGAGTAAAATGATTATTCAAGATTTAATTGATTTTAGTTATGATATGGGAGTTTAAGTTGAAGGAATGAGGGTATAATGGGAGTAACATGTTAATGACTTGAATGGGGTTATTATGAGTTTCTCTTCTAATTAATGTTCATGAATTATTTGGTGTTGTTATTATTATTAAAATGGTTATTAGATGCTTTGGAAACCTTCTTGTAGTTAAGAAATGGGTTTATGTTATAGAATGATGTGGTTGTTTAAGGAAGATGATCAATAATGCAAGAAAATGGATTAAGTTAGATTAAGGAGGTTAAACTCGAATTGTGGTAGTGAAATGGGTGGAGAATCAAGAGGTAAATGATTTAGGGTTATGTTATTTGGGGATTTAATGATTTAAAATGAGGTTGTAAAGTTAGAAAATCCTTTTGGGTATTTTTAAGAAAGATTATAAATGGGGAAAAGAAAATATGGGAAAAGGAGTTAGAAATTTCGAAGTGCTGAAATCTCCCTTGGGCGGTCGCCCATAGGCCCTTGAGCGGCCGCCCAACCCACCAGAAAGTGTAACCCTTATTAGACCCTCTTGGGCGGTCGCCCATAGTGACTTGGGCGGTCGCCCATGTCACCAGAATTTCCTCAGTTTCCCTTCTTGCTGATTTTCACCAATAACCTCGTGGCTTGAATCTCAACCATTATAAATTAGTAGAACCTAGTCCAACCCGGATATGAATTAATCCTTTTTAACCTAAGTTAAAGTAGAATACCTTGGCTAGGCCATGATGTCTTATTTAGTAAAAATGGAATTGTTGGAAGTAGGTCTTGCACTTTTATGAATATTATTCAAGGTTGAGTAATGACTTCGTAAGAATGGTTTATGGTTTAGGGTGGCCTTACCTGCTCCCATACCTTGATGATTAGTTGAACGGCGTAGAGATTATAATCACACTATTGTGTTGGTTAGGAATATATATGTGTTACATCAATATAGTGTATCCCAATTGTGGATTATTTGGTATGGGTATGGTATCCTTGTGATTATTGGCATGTTGCTTGTATTGTATCCCAATTGTGGATTATTTGATATATGGTTGTATGGTATCCCAGTTGTGGATTATTTGGCATGTTGCTTGTATTGTATCCCAATTGTGGATTATTTGATATATGGTTGTATGGTATCCCAGTTGTGGATTATTTGGCATGTTGCTTGTATTGTATCCCAGTTGTGGATTATATGACATGTTGATTATATTGTATCCCGGTGTGGATTATGTGGTTATATGGATACCTTACTTGAATGTATATTCGTTAATGGTATTATGCATAGTGTATTACATGAACTGTTGCACTATAGTATTGATTTCACATGAGTATACATTACCATGTTGTTATGATCTTATCCCCTTTGTGGATTTATTTCAAGTATCTATCATGTGCTTGAACGTGTATATGTGATAAGGGGGTATAATGGAATTCAATCAATTATTGATTTGTTCTATAAGTGATTGAAGGTTCATTATACCTGTGACCTGCCCCTCTGTGGCCACAGAGTGGGATGTGCAAGCTACTGTATTGAGCCAAAAGCCTTTACGGTTATGCTGCGATTTGGTGATTTGGTGGAATGCTCTGTATGAAGCCAAAAGCTTTACAGTAGCACTGATATTATATGATACTCTGAATAAGGGTCATATAAGTATCCTATTTTCTTATATGGATCTTTGGGGTATGAGACCTATAAGCGGTGAATGTGCATGGGGGCAATTCACCAAAGAGCGGAGTTTTACTCCCACGTTGTACGACTTATTGTTCAGACGGGAAAGGTAAAATGAGGTAACGTAAGGTGTTTACCGCTTTCATAATGTGTTATGTGCTACCATGCTATGTGTTGCATCGTGTTTGGCATCTTGCTGCATTCATAATAGCTTATTGAGATTTATTCTCACCCCTTCCCTTTTACTGCTTTAGATTGTGCTGAGACAGGTGACCTGAACCAGTGAGGCCGGGAAAAAGAGTTTGGACTCTTGCTTTTGGGACTTGTCAGGATAGGTAGATATGTGGGTTGTCTGGAGTCATATTTAAGTATTACTCTTTTATAAGTTGTAAGAAAAACTCTTTTGTTAAACAATGTTAATTAGAGTTCTCAATGTAATTAATCAATTATGGTTCTTAAAGTATTTGTTTAATTCCTCCAAGTGGAGATATATTTATTTGATTTTGTTTATGGAAATATTGAGAATTGGTTTTCTTGTAAAGGCAAATAAAAGTTTTAAAAATCTAAGATGAGTTTTCTTAGTTTGAGCTTCCCAAGCTCGGGACGCGCATTAGGTCCCGGGTTGGGGTGCTCACATGCACTCTTTCAAAATAAAACAAACAATTATAATCATATACACAATGTAAGGGGCATAAATAAATTTACATATTCAAAATCAAGTCATTTAATGATAGTTTACTTACAAAGGCATTAGCAGAGCGATCGTCAACCCATTGCGGAGGTTGATCGGGCACTGTAGGAGTCCGAAGATGGGTGCTAGCGTAAACATCCAAAAAACTGACATTCGGACCATGATCCCTTTTCTATAAATAAAATAAGCGAGATTATTACTTTGAAATTGTATAAATGCAACATTTAAACTGATTTAAAAGCATGCATACACTACATTTACACTAAAACCATGGATTTCATAGCATCAACATGGCTCACAGCTAACATATGTACATAAACCTATTTAAAAGCATGCATACACTACTACATTTAAACTAACATGCATACCATGCGGTAGTGATGCTCGCCGACCGTGATCGTCCCCATGGTATGCTTCGTCGCCGACCCCGAGGAGCCTGCTCTATTTGCCTTAGCCTGTTCGGCCATAGCCTTCGCCGCATCCGATCCCCAATATTCGCAAAATTGAAGAAACACCTCCTCGGTCATCCAAGAAGGTGTCAAGGGCTGTTGTTTCGCCTCGAGTCGCTTAGTATAAAATTGTTTCTTCGTGTTACCTATAAAAAATATGAATATCTCGTAAACATATAACGATGACATTATAAAATTAAAAGAGTATAATCATTGTTAATTAAACTAATTAAGGATAGATAAATATGTTACCAATATGATCCTTAAATAGCTTGTGAGCCTGTTTATCGAAAACAAATCTAGCCATCGCCTCGTCGATTTCCGGCGCCCAACAATACTTCCCCTACAACATATAATGATAACATTACAAAACTAAAAGAGTATAATCATTATTAATTATAACATTTTAATAACAAACTAACATTTAAGTTTTAAATAAAAACCATTAACACATTACCTTAAACTCCTCCCACGCATCCTCCTTCTGCCCCGTTGGCAATGATTTCCAGTTGGGCCAAAACTCTGTCATGAGCCGAGACCGCCAATACTGCCCGATCTTAGTCCCTGGGGTAGGGTATCCACCTACAAACCTGCCAAGTATATTTATACAATAACATTTTAACTTAAATAATGAATTATATATAAAACAAAAAGGAACCAACTTATATCAAATTAATGAAGAGTTACTTACTGGTCATAAAGTGACGATATCCGGACAAATATCCTCCCCTCAGAATCGACAGCATGAGTATCGGCCCCAAAGGTGGAGCTAGTACTACTGCGTGTAGGGTCGACATCGGCATCATCAGTACTGGATCGGGACGGTTGCGTCCCAGTAATAGATGTGTAGATGGGCCGTGTCTTCCTACCCTTTCTACTAGAACTCATATCTGTATTACAGTAAAAATATTAAAATATACAACTTTAACAATAGGAAACAATATATTCACAATACATATAAAACTTTAAAGTTCTAATAATCTAAAGCATTCACAATACATATAAAACTTTAAACTATTAATAATATAAAGCATTCACAATACATATAAAACTTTAAAGTTCTAATAATCTAAAGCATTCACAATACATATAAAACTTTAAACTATTAATAATAATCTAAAGCATTCACAATACATATAAAACTTTAAAGTTCTAATAATCTAAAGCATTCACAATACATATAAAATTTTAAACTATTAATAATCTAAAGCATTCACAATACATATAAAACTTTAAAGTTCTAATAATCTAAAGCATTCACAATACATATAAAACTTTAATATATAAAGGTATTATTTCCCTTTACTTTACTTGTATTGACTTTACTGGTATTGTGATGTTTAGTTTTAACCTCTTATCACCTTTAATATATGAATAGTTTTTATAAATAAATTTTAGGAGACAATGCCTTTTCCTAAATAAAGAGGATACCACATCAATAATATCACATTACATTCAATATTTGCTCAAGTAATTTTGCAAGTTACTTGTATGAGTGAAATTTAATCACAAAACATGCCAAATAGAAGTGCTACCAACAAGTACATTGCCCTGAAGCAACAGATTGTCGTAAAATCCATTGCCACATATGTGAACTCATTTAACATCAAATTTCATGAAAAAAAATAAAAACTCGGCTAATCAATGCATAATTAGTCTTTCAAACCGAAAATTCTTTGATACATATCCACTCGATCAAGTAGGAATTTACGCAATTTCTCATTCAGAAAATGGCCACACTTACGATAAAAGACTATTATTGAGTGAAGCACCAAAGAGGAAATTTAAGTTTCATCCCCAACACACATATAAACGCACAGTAAAACACACATCCATACATGGTTAACAATTTTGAACAATTGAAGAGGACCCAACCAGGCTTCTCCTTTACTCAACAAGTAAAATTCCTTCTGCTTACTCTATTCATTAAAGCAGTACTTTCTAGTTCTAAAAACAATCAAAGGTTAATCAGAGAGTAAAAGAACATAAAAATGGAAAATTGATGTAAAAAAAAAAATTTCTTTATCAGAAATAAAAGAATTATAATTTATTATAACAACATTTCCATTTTCTCGACACAAAAAAAAACCAATTTTTGCAATCCGAAGGAATATCATGCTCAAACGCCAAACATTGCATATTTTAGCAAAAAAGAAATCTCCAGCTTCACTGATGAGTTCATAATGACATTCAATATCACAAAACAGATAAAACGAAAATTAAAAATATATTGAAAAACAATTTAACTACTCTCAAATTGGATTGAACTCAATCCTGATCAAGGAATCTCAAATTGGATTCAGTACTGACCTTGTTCGGTGAGGGAAGAGAGAGAGAGATAATTTCAGATCTAGGGAGACGGCGGCAGCTAACACGGCGGTGAGGTGACGGTGGCAGCTATCACGGCGGAGGCGGTGGAGTTGAGAGGGACGGCGGTAAGGCGACGGCGGTGGTCTGAGAGCTAGGGAAGGAAGAGAGAGCTCGTCGGTCGGGGAAGAGAGAGAAAGCAGGAAGAGAGAGAGTGTGTTTAGAGACTGTAATTATTTTAGGGCGTAAAATTTTTATTTATATTTTACCTCAGCGACGGAATATTCCGCCGCTGATAATCCGCCGCTAGAAATTACGTTCACATGGATCGATGACGTGGCATGTACCACCGACGGAAATTTTCGCCGCTGGTTTAATTAACCTCAGCGACGGAAATTTTCGCCGCTATAATTAATAAATATCATTAATAAATATCATTATTTTTATTATATATAACATGAAAATTATTTTAAATTACTATCAAAAAAATAAATATGAGTCAATAAATATTATTTTTGAAAAAATAAATAAATCATAAATATTTATTAATTTTAATTTAATAAATATCATTATTTTTAATTATATAAAACATGAAAATTATTTTAAATTACTCTCAAAAAAATAAATGAGTCAATAAATATTTTTTTTGAAAAAATAAATAAATCATAAATATTAATTAATTTTAATTTAATAAATATCATTATTTTTATTTATATAAAACATGAAAATTATTTTAAATTACTGTCAAAAAAATAAGTATGAGTCAATAAATATTATTTTTGAAAAAATAAATAAATCATAAATATTAATTAATTTTAATTTAATAAATATACCCTATACCCTATACACTATACCCTAAATCCTAAATCCTAAACCCTATATCCTATACCTTATACCCTATACACTATACCCTATACCATATACACTATACACTATACACTATATCCTATACACTATACCCTATACACTATACCCTATACCCTATACACTATATCATATACACTATACACTATACCCTATACCCTATACACTATACCATATACCCTATACCCTATACACTATACCCTATACCATATACCCTATACACTATACACTATACCCTATACCATATACCCTATACCCTATACACTATACCCTATACCTTATACCCTATACACTATACCCTATACCCTATACACTATACCCTATACACTATCCCCTAGAAAAATTTTAAAACTTGGAAAAAAAATTTAAGATTCTCTCTCTAGGGCGAAACTTTACGTTTTCTTCCTGAAGGTTTTTTTGGCCGTTTTTGGCCGGATTTTGGCCTGATTCTTGGGCCGGCAATGGCCATGTCGGACGTTCAAGTGCTTGGGGGTGATCCTCGCTCTTTGGGGAAGGAAGGGGGTTTGATTTCACAGCAAAATTGTAGGGTTTTGGGCCATAATTCTGCTGTTTTGGAGAAGCAGCCGCCGCCGCCTGTAGGAGGAGATAGTGGGGCTCAGGTGGATGGTAGGGGGTTCGGTGCTGCTCATGGAGGCCTTGCTTCGAATTTAGGGAAGGAAGGAGAGGCAGTTTTGAATGGCAGTTTGGGGAAAATAATGGCGGGTAGTAATGTTGCAAACTCTAGGTCTCCATTATCATACTCTGCTGCAGTGAAGGGTGATAGGGGGGTGAATGGGAATTTTCTAAATCCTTTTGAAGGTTTGAAAGCTCCTCCGAGACCTACCATGAAGATCGATGGCACACATGCATTGATATTATCGGATAGAGAAGTGAAAGCAGCCGCGGATAGATTGAAACATACAATGGTCCTCAAATTTTCTGCAGGGAGACCTCAGTTGAAGATTATATATGATCATATTCAGCAAGGATGGGGTTTGAAGGAGAAGTTTAATGTTGGGTTGCTTGATCCAAGGCATGTTCTTGTATATCTCACTAATGAGGAGGATTTCACACGGGCTTTATCAAAGGATTCCAATGTAATTGCAAATAGCAATTACCGCAGCTTTAGGTGGACTCCAGAATTCGATTTTACTGTTGATAATCCGTGTGTCACCACATGGGTACGTCTTCCCAACCTCCCTTTACATTGGTATGCATATCTTGAGAATATTGGGAATATGTTTGGTAGGTTCTTGCGAGCGGATGATAGAACGGTGGGTTTTACTCATCATGGCTTTGCACGTATGTGCGTGGAAGTAGATGTTTCCCAATCTTTATCGAAGAATATTTTCTTGGGCACATCAAAGGATAATGCGTTTGTGCAGGAATTAGAATTTGAAGGGAATTTAGCATTTTGCGAGGGTTGTGGGCTGTTGGGACATACCAAGGGCAATTGTCGAAAGGGAAAGATGAAGCCTAGAGTTACGTTTGTGGAAGGGGGCTATAGGGGTACTAAGGATGGTCGAAGGGAGGTTCCTAAATCCAGAAATAAGGAGTGGCAAGTTAAGACAGGAAAGAGTAAACAGGTGGTCCAACATGGGATTACAGAGGGTAATAATGGGGTAAATATCAAGGTTGGACAGAAGGAAAAAATAGCTCAGCTTGAGTATGGGAAGGTAGAGATCTTGAAAAACGTTGATGGTGCGGGTACTTCGAGTAGGGGTACTAATGGGAAGAAGGATGAGGGAGAATTTCAACCTGCTGCGCAAGCAAAGGTGACAACTTCTAATGCTTTTGCGGTGTTAGTGGATGTTGATGAGGAAGAAAAGGTAGGGGAAGTTTGCGCGTTAAATACTGAAGCATCTTTGAGTATTAGTGTGGGTAATGAGGATGAACAGGAAGGTGAGCTCCATGTTGATTCAGTGGTTAATGGTGGTACTGAGGTTACGAAGAAGCCAGAAGAGGATTTTGGGTTTTGTTATATGGGCGGAGTTGAGCCATTGAATGATCCAGTGGAAGATATTATTGTGGACAAGGTGGACAATAGGGGAGATATTGACGCTCCTACTGTTGGGAAACCTGCTGATGATTTGGCTCCGCATGGTGAACTGGTGCCTCTACAGGGGGACACAGAGGATAATCATTCGGATGAGGAGGAGAATTCTCATGATTTGTCATTTTCAGGGGAAGAGATTTCCCGAATCGAGTGTAATAAAAATGGGCAGCGAAAGGCTTCTCCTCGGGTGACTAGGAGCAAGCTTAAGGGGGTGATTTCTTCTTCTTCTAGTTCCCAATGACGGTTATAATATGGAATGCGAGGGGGGTTGGAAATGTAACAAAAATGGATGCGTTAAAGCTTTTAGTTTCTCAGTATAAACCGTGGTGCTTAGCAATATTGGAACCCAAAATCTTGGGGGATAGGCTTGCTAAGATCGCGAGGCAGTTGGGTTTTGGGCATTATTTGCATGTGAATCCGATTAATACACACATTTGGATTATGTGGAGTTCGGGTTTTGATATGAGTTTGGTGTCTTGTTCTAACCAGCAGATTACTGTTCGAGTTACCTCAGGTGGTGAAGATTGTGGGTTGTTTTCGTTTGTATATGCAAGTTGTGATAGGGTGGAGAGACAGCCTTTATGGGCAGAGTTGACGCAACTTTCGTTTCAATATGATGAACCTTGGTTAGTGGGAGGCGATTTTAATATTATTGCTCAGCCGTCTGAAAAGTTGGGGGGTAATGGTTGGGATTTTGCGGGAATGGATGATTTTAATCGTTGTTCTGTTACAGCTGGCCTCTCTGAGATAGACTTTGAGGGTAGCATTTACACTTGGTGTAATGGCCATGACGAAGCTAGGCGGATTTGGGAGCGTTTGGATCGAGTTTTTGTTAATGGAGAGTTCTTCTCCAAACACGGTAACGTGACTGTTACTCACCTTCCTCGGGATAAGTCGGACCACTCTCCGCTGAAGGTAAATTTTTTGTCCATTTCAAAGCCGGTTCATGTTTTTAAATTTCAGCGAATGTGGCTCGACCATGCGGATTTTCAAAATTTTGTTGCTGAGATTTGGAACAAGTGGTATAATGGAAATGCTTTGGAGAGATTTCATAGGAAATTATATGCTCTTCGAAAGGCCCTTCGTAAATGGAATTGGGAGGTTTTTGGGAACATCTTTCGCAAAATTAATAGGTTGCAGGATGAGATCATGGCTTTAGATGTTCAGCTGCAACAGGGATGGGATGATTCCATTGATCAGTCGTTAAAACAGAAAAGGGTTGACTTGGCTCAGGTGCTGCGGTGGGAGAATGAAATGAAGCAGCAACAATCGAG
Source organism: Adenophora triphylla var. japonica (assembly GCA_022495995.1). NCBI lineage: Eukaryota > Viridiplantae > Streptophyta > Magnoliopsida > Asterales > Campanulaceae > Adenophora > Adenophora triphylla. Next base: position 54,023 of record JAFEMH010004669.1, on the reverse strand, counting down.
GCAGATGTGGGTTAAAGATGGGGACAGAAATTCTGCTTTCTTTCATGCTAGTATTAAGGAGAGGAGGAGAATGAACTCCTTGCGATTGAAGTTACTTGATGGATCTTGGTGTGACAATGAGAAGGTGTTGGGCAGTTTGGGGGCGGACCACTTTGCAGACATGTTTCGCTCTTGTCCTCATGTCATTGATGATAGCCTTTTTGCGAGTATTGAGGAGGCGTTGACAGAGGATGATAATTTGGCAATTACTATTGTTCCGAAAGAGAAGGAAATTTGGGAGGCAATCAAATCTTTGAATGCAGACAGTGCTCCGGGGGTTGATGGTTTCACGGGTCATTTTTTCAGGGGTTGTTGGTCTATTATAAAGGAGGATGTTGTGGCTGCCGTCCAATCTTTCTACAATGGGGCGGAATTGCCTAGGGGGTTGTCGTCCAATGTGCTTGTCTTGATTCCTAAGGTAGATAAGCCGAAGGATTTTAAGGATTTGAGACCGATAAGTTTGTCCACTTTCATGAACAAGGTTATTTCGAAAATCCTTACTATCCGGATGGCTTTGGTGATTCCGAAGGTGATTTCTCAGGAGCAAACTGGCTTTGTGAAGGGTAGGGGTATTCAGGAGAATATTGCTTTGGCCCATGAGTTGGTTCACAGGATTGATCAGAAGGTAACGGGGGGTAATGTGCTATTTAAACTTGACATGTCCAAGGCCTATGATCGTTTGGAGTGGGATTTTCTATTTCGTGCATTGGATTCGTTTGGTTTCAGCGATAGGAGCAGGGACTTGATATGGAGGTTGGTCCAAGGGAACTGGTATTCGGTCTGAATGGGTGGTATTTCACATGGCTTCTTTGCTTCGTCTCGTGGGGTGAAGCAAGGAGATCCTTTATCCCCTCTCTTGTTCATTATTGCACAGGAGGTGTTATCTCGAGCTTTGCATAGGGCGGTGGAGGAGGGTATATTTCTTCCGTACACTCATGGTCGAGGGGGTTTTCCTATTTCTCATCTGTTATATGCTGATGACATGCTTATTTTCTGTAATGGGAGGAGGAACTCGATTGAAGGCTTAAGGGGAGTTTTAGCCAAGTATGAGATGGCTTCGGGGCAGTTGATTAATCTTGAGAAGAGTGGTTTTTATGTAGGAAAGCGGATGAGGAACTTCGAGGTGGAGAACATTCGGCGTTGGTCGGGATGTACTCATCAACAATTTCCTTTAAAGTACCTGGGTATTCCTTTGTTCAAGGGAAGAACGCAGCGGATTCATTTTGCGGAGTTGGAGCAGAAGGTGATGAAGAGGATTAATGGATGGAAGGCGAGGCTGCTATCTTTCGGAGGTAAATTGATTTTAATTAAGTCAGTTCTTAGCAGTATTCCTATTTATTCTATGGGGGTTCTAAAGGTGCCTAAGGGGGTGATAAAAAAGATTGAGGGGATGTTGGCAAATTTCCTTTGGAGTAGTGGAGGGGAGAAACGTCCTCAATGGGTAGCTTGGGATAAGGTTTGTAAACCTATTCAAGAAGGCGGATTGGGGGTTTGTTCGATGGGAGAAGTCAACAGTGCGTTATTGGCTAAGTTGGCATGGGTTGCTAAACATGGCACATCCTTGTGGTCTAGGTTTATTCGGGAGAATTATGGGCTGAGATGTGCGGAGTCTAGTTCACATGCTTGGAAGGCTGCTTCTTCTTTATTGCCACAGTTGGAGGAATGTACCAGATGGATCATTGGCAAAGGGGATATTCGCTTCTGGGTGGATGATTGGTGTGGGGAATGTATTGGGGGCCCTAATCCGGTGGATCATACGCTTACGGTTCGGGATGGCTTTGCTATTATTGAATATTTATGGGAGCTGATTCCGAGTCTTTTGAGGGAAAGCATTCAGAGAGTCCGTATTGATATGGATAGGGAGGATAGGGTGGTTTTTACTTTGACAAAATCGGGTATGTTTCAGACCTCTGCTTGGTGGGATCATTATCGTATTCGGAGTCCTTTGGTGGACTGGGGTGCTAAGATTTGGCACAAAAACATTCCTACCAAGGTTAGTTGTTTCTGGTGGAGATTGATGCATAATGGTCTTCCGGTAGATGCAAGATTGGAGGAGAGGGGTTTTAATATTCCTCCTAGATGCGTTTGCTGTCCTTTGGGTGGAAACAGAGAGACTATTGAGCATTTGTTTCTTCACTCGACGATGGCTCTCACGTTGTGGCAACATTGGTCTTCGTATTTTGGTATTGGGTATCATTATACGGACTTGCACCATTTATGGGAGATTTGGTGCAGGAGTCAATCCAAGAGATCGCAGATTGGGTTGGTGCGTATGGGTATCATGATGTTTGTTTGCTGGAGATTGTGGAAGGCGAGATGCAAAATGGTTTTTGATGGCAAACAGATGGAGAGTGCACTACCAGAAAAAGGTCATTTAGCGACGGAAATTTCCGCCGCTAAAATTAAATTTCCGTCGCTAAAATAAATCACCGACGGAAAAATTCCGTCGGTGGTCCGCCGCTACCAGCTCGTCGCAGCGCTCCGACGGGTCAATTTCCGCCGCTATTTTTTTCTTTTACCGACGGAATTTAATTCCGCCGGTGAATTAATGGCTTCAGCGACGGAAACTTCCGCTGCTATATTAATTTAATTTAATTAAATTTTCATTTCAGCGGCGGAAATTTCCGTCATTTGTAATAAAAATTAATTTAATTAAATTAATTTCAACGGCGGAAATTTACGTCATTGTAATAAAATTTAAATTAAAATTAAATTATTTCGGCGGCGGAAATTACCGTCGTGAAATTATTTAATTTTAATTTAAATTTTATTACGGCGACGGAAGTTTCCGCCATTGAAATCAAAAATTAAATAAAAATTAAATGATTATAGCGGCGGAAATTCCGTCCGAAATTAATTTAATTAAATTAATTTTTATTACAATGACGGAAAATTCCGCCGCCGAAATTAATTTATTTAATTAATTTTTATTTCGACATTAATTTCGGCGACGGAAAATTCCGTCGGCTGATTACGAAATAAATTTAAAAAAAATAATTTAAAATATCAATAAACCAAAATTTTTGTACACGATATAACATTTCAATTTATAAAACTAAAACTATAAAAACTAAAATTCAAATATCGGCGTACCAAATAAAAACTAAATACCACCGTACCAATTCGGGAGGGGAGAGGGGGAGGGGGAGAGGGGGAGGGGGAGAGGGGGAGAGGGGGAGAGGGGTGGAGCGGGGAGAGGCGGGGAGGGGCTCCGCGGGTACCAAATGTCTCAAATGTTTACAAACAAGTATAAATTAATACAAAAATGTCTAAAAATCCGCAATCAACACGGGGGGACGGAAATTACCACAGGAGTCCCGAGATGAGCCATCAACGGCGCCAATTGTCTTTGAGTCTCTGCATGTTGTCTTTGAATCTCGCATGACGTCGATCGTTCTCCTCCCGCATACCGTATGCCGAACCGCCAAAGCATCCGCAAGCTTTGCCCGCTCGCGTTTCTCCTCCTCCAACGCAGCCTCCAGAGTGTCGACCCTCAGATCATGAAACGTGGGCTGGGCAACATTTCGCCGACGGCCGGTCGACGTCGACGGGCATTGCCGCCCGTAATCCCCCATCCCTAACACTCGGGCTCCTCTCCTTGGATGTCCCTGAGAGGTGACCTCGTGCCAAACATCAGGCACGAAGGGGACGGGCTCGCCGGGAGGCGTTCCTTCGGGAACAACGACGGCTTGATATGTAGCCTGTCAAGCTCCATATCTGTCACGAAGTGCATGTCATCATCTACATCGTAAGGTTCAATGTTGACATCGTGAAGGGTTGTCTCCTCGCACTCATCAAGCTCCATATCTGTCATCTGCGATGAAGGCTTAGGAGGCAGCACACCCTCTAGGGCCTTGCATTGTTCGGAAGTCAAGAAATCTGGGAAGTCGACCGAGAAGTGGATGTATAATTTGCCCCTCATGAATGGTCTTTGGTACATTGGCATCCCTTCGTCATTTAATTATTGCCTTGAATTGATCTGGCTTAACAACTTCTCCAGGTTGGGATTTGATGAGGAGCTGCCTGTTATCTAGATGAGTCAAGATAAATTGGAAGCCACATAATGCCTCAGTAAGGGTCAACGCGTGCTCAACAAATATGTCATCACCCTTTCGCTTGAACTTTGGGTGCTCTTTCTGTTGTAGTACAAAGACTATGTCTCCAGTAAGAGTGTCAGGAGCTTCATCGGCTTCTCACGGGAATGTAATTTTCTGTCCATTTTGCATACCCTTCTCCACAACCACTTCCAAGACCTTCTTCTCCTGTACAACCTTTTCGCCCTTGCATTGTGGGCAGCGGTCCTTGTCATTGATAGGGTATATGGTATAGGGTATATAGGGTATAGGGTATAGGGTGTAGGGTATAGGGTATAGGGTATAGGGTATAGGGTATATGGTATATGGTATAGGGTATAGGGTATAGGGTATAGGGTATACGGTATAGGGTATAGGGTATAGGGTATAGGGTATAGGGTATAGGGTGTAGGATATAGTGTATATTATATAGGGTATTAGGTTTAGGGTTTAGAATTTATTTATTTTTTTAAAAAATAATATTTATTGACTCATATTTATTTTTTTGAGAGTAATTTAAAATAACTTTCATATTTTATATAAATAAAAATAATGGCATTATAAAATTAAAATTAATAAATATTTATGATTTATTTATTTTTTCAAAAATATCATAAATATTTATGATATTTTAATGTTTTTTAGTTTGTTATTTTGTTAATTAGTTCTAAAAATAAACAAAAATTACATTTTATTATCAGCAACGGAATATTTCCGTCGCTGATAAATAAAAAAATATTAAATTTTCAGCGGCGGAAATATTCCGTCGGTGTTTAATAAAATAAAAAAAAAACATTTAATTTCACCGTCGGAATTTTTCCGACGCTAATAAATTAAAAAAATTAATTATTTAGCGTCGGAAATATTCCGTCGGTGTAATATTTCAAAAAGAAAAATAAAAAATATTTTAATTTCACCGTCGGAATATTTCCGACGCTGATAAATAAAAAAATAAAAAAATGATATATTTTCACCGGCGGAAAAATTCCGTCGCTGATAAAGATTTAGCGGCGGAATATTCCGTTGGTAAATCAACCGCCAAATTAGCGGCGGAAATAAACGAATATTCGAGGAATATTCGTTTTAGCGGCGGAATTTAGCGGCGGAATTAAATTCCGTCGCTAAATTTGACGCCAAAATAATTCCGACGCTAAAGCCTATATTCCGCCGCTATTTAGCGACGGAATCTGTCCGTCGCTGATAATTCCGTCGCTAAATGACCTGTTTCTGGTAGTGGTGGAGATATCATTGATGGGGTTCATCATGATTTGTTGGATATGTGTTCTTTTTTGGTTCCTAAGGGTAAACCAACAGCGGAGGCCCAGGACATTTTAAAGGATTTGGGTTTAAGGGTGGCAGAGGTAAAGCGTAGGAAGATTAGAACGCTAAGATGGGAGACTGCGCGTGATTACTTCTACACTCTAAATACGGATGGTTCTTCGGTTCATGGTGAGTGCTCGGGAGGAGGAGTCATTCGGGATTGGAGGGGTAGTTTTATTGGGGCTTATTCCAATTTTTATGGGATGGGCACTAATATGCAGGCAGAGATTTTCGCCCTTCGTGATGGTTTAAGGTTATGTCGGGATCTTCAATTAACATCTGTGCAGGTGGAATCTGATTCGTTGGTGGCTGTGGGGATATTGAGAGGCCAATTTAATGGGCCTTGGAGATATTCGTATGAGCTAAGAGAGTGCAGCGGATTAATGGGTGGTTTTGGCATTAGACACGTGTTAAGGGAAGCAAATGGTGTGGCATATAGGCTTGCAGCGATTGCCCATAATCATCGACAACATATGAGATATTCTATGGCTCGTGAGTTGCCGGGGGAGGTGGTAAATGCTTTAAAGTTTGATGATGGGGGTACATATGTGGTCCGTCATTGACATGGGTTTTGTTGCTTGGATTCTGTGGCTTTGCTGGGGGAATGTTGCGGGTTGCTGGTGGAGTTTTGGTTCAGCCGTGCGACATTCTGATGTATTGCTGGGGTGTTGTTTTGGTTGGGGCCAAATGTTTTTGATTCGGCCGTTTGCTTCTTGGTTTGGCCTGGACAAAGTTGGGATTGACTTATGGTTTTGCTGCAAATTTATGCCATTTGCTGGTGGAATTGCTGGTGGATTGCCCATTGCTTATGTTGTGGTTTGGGGCCATCAGAGGAATATTTGGGGCCAAATGTTTCTGGTTTGGCCGAGTTTGTTTCTTGGTTTGGCTTGGGATGAAATGGCTCATTCTTTGGTGGAATTCTTTGGTGGATTGCCCATTGCTTATGTTGTGGTTTGGGGCCATCAGAGGAATATTTGGGGCCAAATGTTTCTGGTTTGGCCGAGTTTGTTTCTTGGTTTGGCTTGGGATGAAATGGCTCATATTTTAATTATGTTGGATTTATGGTTTTTGCTACAAATTTTTGTTTGCAGATGCCCATTTGCTGCAAATAATGTGGGAAATTATTATGGGGATAGTAATTATTAGACGACAGATTTGTGGTTATTTAGTACGGTGCACGGCCTTGTGTGGAACTCAGCATGGCCATGCAAGACAAAGGCACGCCCATGTACATTTTAGGACTCGGCCGTGCCATTTCATTTTTTCAAACTTGGGTTTTCTGCCGTTGAGGAGCGTCCGCTCCCATTTCGTTGGAGCGTCCGCTCCCATGCGAATTGAGCTGGGCCTGGGCTTTTGGTTTGGACACGGTAAGGTGATGCCTGTTTGTGGGCTGTTTGGAAGGGACAAAAGGGGGTTTGGTAATATGGAAATTGATTTTTTGTGGGCTAAGCAATTGAGCTGGATGGTGGGCTTTTGGTTGTTTTTATTTGGGACCAATAAGCTGATGGATTGGTCTAGCTTGGCTATGGTTTGGATTGGCCAATTATGGGATAGATTTGATATCATTTTATTTATTTTGGCCGGCATGGAGGAGCTGTTTGGGGCCAAGCTCGGCCATTTCTGCAGTGGGTGTGGCCTGTATCTTTTTGGGATAACATTCGGCTCGTATTTTAATTACGTTGGATTTAGAGTTGGGCTTTTTAATACCCGCTCATTGATGTAATATTTTTCTTTCTTTAATAAAAGCTCCCAGGTGTCGTCCTGGTTCTTCTAAAAAAAAAAAAAATACACTATACCCTATACCCTATACCATATAGTTTATACCCTATACACTATACCCTATATCTTATACCCTATACCCTATACCCTATATCCTATACATTATATCCTATACAATATACCCTATATTCTATACATTATACCCTATACCCTATACACTATACCCTTAGGATTTAGGGTTTAGGGTTTAGAGGAATTAGGTTTAGGGTTTAGGGGTTAGGGTTTAGGGGTTAGGGGTTAGAGTTTAGAGTTTAGGGTTCAGGGTTCAGGGTTCAGGGTTCAGGGGTCAGGGTCTAGGGGTTAGGGTTTAGGGGTTAGGGTTTAGGGGTTAGGATTTAGGGTTTAGGGTTCAGGGTTCAGGGGTCAGGGTTTAGGGTTAGGGTTTAGGGGTTAGGGTTTATGGGGAATTAGGTTTAGGGGTTAGGGGTTAGGGTTTAGGGGTTAGGGTATAGGGTATATAGTATATGGTATAACGTTTTCAGTTAGTTTTTTGAAATTTCAGTCAGTTTTTTAACGTTTCCAGTTAGTTTTTTAGAATTTCAGTCAGTTTTTTAACGTTTTCAGTTAGTTTTCTAACGTTTTCAGTTAGCTTTTCAAAATTTTAGTTAGTTTTTTGAAATTCCAGTCAATTTTCTAACGTTTCAGTTAAATATTTTAATGTTTTTCAGTTAGTTATTTTGTTAATTAGTTCTAAAAATAATTAAAAATTAAATTTTATAATCACCGACGGAATATTCAGTCGCTGATAAATTAAAAAAAATTAATTTATCAGCGGCGAAAATATTCCGTCGGTGTTTAATTTAAAAAATAAAAAATAAAAAATATTTAATTTCACCGACGGAATATTTCCGCCGCTGATAAATTAAAAAAAATTAATTTATCAGCGGAGAAATTATTCTGTCGGTGTAATATTTCAAAAAAAAAATAAAAAATATTTGATTTTCACTGACGGAATAATTTTGTCGCTGATAAAGAACTAGCGACGGAATATTCCGTCGGTAAATTTTGCGCCAAAATAGTGGCGTTAATAAAACGAATATTCGAGGAATATTTGTTTTAGCGACGGAATATAGCGACGGAATAAATTTCGTCAGTAAATTTGACGCCAAAATATTTTCGTCGTTAAAGCTTACTTTCCGTCGCTAAATAGCTACGAAATGAGTCTGTCGCTGTTGATTTCGTCGCTAAAACACCAATTTCTGGTAGTGGGAGGTGGTTGTAGATAGTGGTGGATGGAGTTACATTGAGATTGACAAACTAAATACATCATGGTGTTGTTAGGGGTGGTGTTAGCTACCAAGATAGGAACCTCTTTAAAGACAATTTTTTATTTCACTACTCACTGTAAGTGCTCCAATTTGAGTTGTTAGTATTTTCGTTAAAAAACTAACAAAACCCTAACATCCTTAACCTAAACCTTAAATTTTTTAACAAAATCTAACTTTTCTAACAAAGCAAGGGTAAGTTGGGGATTGATATTTGGAGTTAAACAAGGTAAGGAATCTCACAAAGGGTAAAAATCCGAAAATAACAATCTGTAAATAACAGCTGGTTGAGTATTTGAAAAAAAATATTCCTTTTGTCCAAAGCCTGGAGCAGCATTAAATGAACAGTGCACACTGGCATTTGGATCCGCGCGGACAGAAATGTAATCCGCGCGGATGGTTTTGTCACCCCCAGTGGCCTATAAATAGAGCCCCTCAGCCTCATTTTAACAACAACAATTCACTCACAGAAGCTATTCTCTGGTGAAAAACAGAGAGAAAACAGTGGGAATCCTTAGATTGCCACCATTTTCTCTTGAGTCTTTCCCAATCTCACTCCAAACACTCTCAAATAACTCTTAAACACACAAAGCTCAAGCTTAAAACACTACTAAAGAGGAAGATTAGGGAGAAAACATAGAAGACTTAAGTGTTATCTACTTGTTTTCTCTTTGATCAACTCCAATCAACACACACTAAACACACTTAAGTCTTGAGTCTATTCAAGCCAAACACAATATTAACAAGAAGATTGGGCTTAACCATCATTGGTAAACCCTCCTTCTTTAAAAACCCTAAAATACTCTTTAATTTTATGTCTTGATTTACATTTTTATCTTAATTTGTTTGTTTAAAGTTCTATTCACTTTCTTTTTTCTTAATTTACTTGTCTTAAGCTTAAATCTTTACTTCATTTTGTTGTTAGTTTGACCTAAGATGGTCATCTTTGGGGTTAAGTCCCCATGATGATCATCTTAGGGTTTAACTTTCTTTCCTCTTAGTTAATTTCTCTTCTTAAAAAACCTTTTTTTTAAACTCCCTCTCCCATTTTGCTCTAAACCTCCATTAATACCCCAAGGATGACTTGATATGATACAAAGCAATGAATCACCAATCAAGTCTAGGGATGAAAATGGGGTGGAAATAGATGCAAAACCCTTAAAATCACATTTTTCTTCAAGAATATGTTGCTGTCCAGTAGCATTTTTCTGTGACCTCAGTCCATTTTCCTATTTTTTGGACACAGTAAAACTTGAAATTTGGTGTTGACTACAAAATACTTTTTATAGCCAACATCCATAGGATTCCAGACATATTTTTACTTTACTCCCTCCGTCCCACGTGAATGCAAACTTATTTCTATTTTGGTCCGTCCCACGTAAATGCAAACTTCTCAAAATGGAAACAAATTTATTATTTTATATTCACCCTACCCCACCCACTCATTCTCTCTCTTCATTTTCCACCATATAATTTATTCAACCAACCTACTATTAACTCCACTCATTCTCTCTCTTCATTTCCTATCACACATTTTCATTATCTTAATAATATTTCTTAGTTATTGTACCCAAGAAAATGGTTTACATTCACATGGGACGGAGGGAGTATTTTTTACGTGAGTCTAACTGCCTTTTCCAAATTATTTTCCAAAGGTCAGTTTGGCAGTCTCTGAAAATCCAGATTTCACATCTGTGATTTCCAGAGGGTTTTGGTCCATCAAATCATCTCCAATTATAAAAATATTTTGCAGAAACCTTATTTAAGATGTTTTGAACAACTTTCATTCTCTGACTTTCCCCATATTCTGAATTTTTAAAACTCTTAAATCCATTTTAAAATCAAGTGTCCACTGTCTTTTTCATTCTGGCAGAATTGACTTTCAACTTCAAGGAGTCTTTTGAGTACCAAAACTCAACCCTAAAATCATACCAAAAATCATGGGACTTGTTTAATGTCTTACAAAGAATTCTCAATTTTTAGTTTTCTCAGTTTGCATTTATTTTAACCAAAGAAATACACACACACACACAAATGGTTTTAAATTAGGAAGACTCGTTTTACGAGGCATTCCGGGTGAACCCTAACGTTCTTCCCGGAGTGTAACATGACCTCCGAACTCAAATCTCTCATTTTTGGGTATTTTTCAAAGTTTTGGCCCTTAAAACTAAAAACGGCGTGGCGACTCCGTTTTATTTGATTTTTCAAAATTGAAAATCGCGGTGGCACATCATCACACTCACACACACACCCACAGAAGTGCCTAGAAAATCCTAGGGAGAGAAAGCCTTTCCTCTAACTTCTGGGGGGGGATCGAACCCATGACTTCCAGGTTGAAAGCCATGAGCTCTGGCCACCAGGTCAAAGCCTGATGGTTCTCTTTAAAGACAATTTGCTCCTATGCATCTTGGCAAATTATAATTTGATAAACTGAGTTTTACATACAGTTACAATGCCCAAGCTAAGTTTTAAAAAGTGCCAATTTGATTTCTAAGTTTGTCATTTTGTTGCAATCTGGTGTAAAAAGTAACAAATCGTTAAATTTTATACGAAATTGAACACAAGTACACGACACGTGATTTTTAAGGGGCGCTTTTTTCATTTCGCAGGAAAATAGATTATACAAAATTAATTATAAATACCCATTTTCGTCTACCTTCATCTCCCCCAAATCCCACCCTATGGCCACCTTCCCCATCCCACCTCACCTACGACCCCCTCCCTCTCTCTTCAACACCCACCGCCCCCACCCCTTCACTCTTCCGCACCATTTCCCCTGCCCACCCACATATTTACATCTTCCCAGATCTGGCAGCGACATAAGGGCATAGTTTTCTCTCAATTAAGTGTAACCCCTCCTCTTCTTCTCTGACACTTTTTCAATTTCTACCCAGTGAGCCACCCTTCCAAACCCCACCTTCATAGCCACCCTTCCACCTCCCCGCCTCCGCTTCTCTCTACATCACCTTTTTCCTCAAATCGTCTACTTTCTTGTTGTTACCTCTCTCTGGTTATTTTCATCCCACTGCTACCCTACTCCAACCACCGCCCTAACGCTGCTCCCACTTCAATTGTCATTGCCGCCATCTCCCTCTCCTTTCGATTCTCATCTTCGGTCAGTTGAATCAAATCTCAAATTGGGTGAAAACAGAATGGATAATTGAATCGACTGGTTGGTGCTTGAATTTTTGATTTGTTTCAATTCAGTTGAATTAGAGCCCTAGATATTTTGAAATCGAGTAGTAATTTTTGTCATTGTGTTTGATCAGTGATTGCTTGGAGGTTAATTGTGAAGGTGTGTGTTAACTGTTGATGGTGTTAATGGTAATAGTAATAGTAAAACTGAAAAGAAAAATTGAGTAAGCACTGCGTTGGTATACATTGTTGAACAAATTTGTAACTCAGTATTGCCTGCACAGCAAAACATCACCGAGCTCGCTTATTTCTCGTCCATTGTTGAACGTGTAACCTTCTTTAGTAGAAATGGTATTCGTTTCAAGTAATCTGTGTTTATACGATTTAGTAAAACATTGCATAAATAATAATAATAAATAATAATAATAATAACAACAATAATAATAATAATAATAATAATAATAATAATAATAATAATAATAATAATAATAATAATAATAATAATAATAATAATAATAATAATAATAATAATAATAATAATAATAATAATAATTGAACAGTATAAACCGAGATACGAACATGGGCTTGCTCGAGTTGGGCCCAAATGGATTGGGCCATAAACATAATCCAATACACAAGTATTAGGGCTGAGGAACATCTTTCTCGTAGGCCGAGGAGCATTCACCTCGGCCTTATATCTTCATACTTGGTCCATCGTACTCCGAGATATCCCAAAGTGACGAGGAGAGAAAAGTTCTTACCTCGGCATATCCTCAAGAGACGAGGAGACAGAATCATTCACCCCGGCATATTCACATGCCGGCCAATCATAAAATGACGAGGAGGCAGAATCATGCACTCGGCTTATATACGAATGCCGAGATAAAACACTCTTGCTCCTCGGCGTTCCGGCTAGCAGATTACACAGTCCTTATCAAACAAGGATTCTACAGTCGTGATCCAATCAGGATTACAATTACCAAAACCAATTCAAGTCAAACAATGACTCCTTAACAGATATAATTCTCTTAGGATTATATCTTATCTCTTTACAAGTTCACTTCAACATGGATTCTATCAATCCATCCCTATAAATACAAGCTCTATGGCACATTATTTGGTAGGTTACTTTTTACAATACAGAAACTCTATCAATTTAGTTTCTCACATACAAACTGTGAACTTACTCTCACGCCGGAGGGACTTTAGCCGGACTCGCCCCGGCTTAGTTTACGTGTTTTCTTTTATTTTCAGGCCTTGCAATCTCCGGAGCATCCGAACGCTTGGATTTGGGCTGATTTGACGATTTTGGCATCATCAATTGGTTTCATTGCCGGGAAGTCGATTCAAACACCCTTTGTTTGGCCTGGAAAAATCTCGCTAAAAGCCTGTTGATCGCCGGAAATTTTCTAGTTTTGAACGGAAATTTCTGGTCCATTTTAGCTCTATTTTGATTCGGCCGGAATCTGCAAATTTCAGCCGGAATTTGCCTAGATTTGGTTAAAATCGTTTTAGCGTGGAATTCTGCCCCAATTTTAGCCGAAAAATTTGGTGTAGGAAAAACCGCAATTGGCAGTTTGTTTGTGGTCAAAATTTGCCCTAATTTTGGCCAGAAATTTGTATCTATTGGAAATTCTGGCTTTTGGTAAATTCGCTATTGCAATTGTTGATTCGCAATGGACGGACAATTTACGAGTGTTACGGCTGAGGAACAAACCCAAGTGAATGGGGTTAACCCAGGTGCCGAGCAACTACCTTCTCCTCCTCCTCCTCCTCCTCCTCCTCCTCCTCCTCCTCCTCCTCTACCTCAGCCAGACGGCCCTCCTCCCCTCGCCATGACTCTTCGTTCCAAGGGTCAGGCGAATGCCGAGGGAGAGGGTGCTGACCTTCCTCGTCCTACTCGTCCTCGTGGGAAGCAGGTGGGAAGGAAGAAGACAAAGAATGCCGACGCCGGTCAAGCGGGAGGAACTCAACCCGTTGACCGACGCTCTTTGCTACATAAACAAATGGAGACATTGCAAAGGATGTATGAGACATAGGCTGCTCTTTTGCAATTGGACCCAGACCATTCCATGGCTGAATTCATGCTGTCGTCTATGGGCAACCCTCTTGGAAGGGAGCAAGGTGAGCGACGAGGTCCTCCCCTCGATCCTCCCTTGCCATCTAAACAGGCCCTCCGAGATTCCCCTCGTCCTCGGTATGACAATAAGAATAAGGATCGGGTAGTTGACCTGAGAAGCCAATTAACTCCCAGGGAAGAGGAAGTGAACTCAAGGGACCTGAGAACGAGACTTAGTCTAACCAAGCGAATGTCGCCCCCTCGTCTCGTCATGGCTGCTTGTCATCCCGGATCACCTCGTCCTCAACGATCTCGTCATGATTCTCCTCGACCACGTCGACCTCGCCCAGATTCTCCTCGTCCTCGTGCTCGTGAATTTGCCAGGCCGAGGACACCCGAACCGTACCGAATGATACTTGGTGGCAAGAGTTGGAACCAAGATATGACAAGGTACCATCCAAACGTGACAGCCACCGATACGACGTGGAACAAAGTAGGGTAAATGGTCGCCCCATAGATAAATCAACCCGTAGCTCCCAACGAAGCACCCGCTCAAGCAGTGACAAAGGAGTGGAAACAAAACAATGGGAGCTGTTGAAACAAAGGCTCGATGACATGGAGATGGGAAAGAAATTTGATGATGATGACTTTGACTGGGCAACTCGTCCGTTCTCCTTGAGGATAACATCTGCACCACCTAATCCTCACTTTAAGGTCCCAAATTTTGAAAAATACAACGAAACCACTGACGCAAAAGACCATGTGCAAAGTTTTGAACAAACCATGAACCTCCTCACCGTAGCTGATGACATGCTTTGCAAAGCTTTCGCGAGCACCTTCTTTGGAACAGCCTTGACCTGGTTCCGTGAATTGAAAAAAGGTTGCATCGATAGCTGAAGAGGCATGAGGAGAATGTTTCTGAACCACTTTGCCATGGCTGGTAGGAGAAAGATGAGATTGACCGACCTTGCCAATATCGAGCAAGGAAAGGGAGAGACCACCCTCAGTTACTACAACCGGTTCCGAAAAATGGCAGACCAGGTTGAAGAAAGCCTCACTGACAGGGAGGTCATTGTTTGTTTCAACTCTGGATTGAAATCTGGTCCACTCATCTATGAACTCTCTGCCCGGGAACCTAAGTCCAAGTCCGAATTGTACCATGTGGCATACGCCATTGCTATGGCCGAGGACAAGAGCAAGAAAAGGGGATCCAATAAGGCGGAACCAGAGGCGACGAGTACTCGTCAGAATGACAATGGGAATGGAAAGGGATCTAAGGGGAAGAACAGGACAAGAGGCACAGAGAAACCTGAGGTGTTCACCCCCCTAACCAAACCCATCTCGGAAATCATGCAGTTAGTAAATCTTCCACCTCCTCGCCCGCTGAGTGACAAACCAAAGTACCCTCGTGAGACTTCCAAATACTGTGATTTCCACAAGGATAACGGGCACACCACTGATGGCTGTTGGGCCCTCAAGAAAATAATCCAACGATGGGTCGACGAGGGGAAGCTAGATCGTTATGTCATGAAGAAAGATAATAAGCGAAAGCGGAAGGAAGAGGAAAGCGAAGATGACGACAAGAGTGAAGACGGAGAGCGTAGGCCTCCTAGAGCCAAATTGCATGTGATCCGTGAAGAAGTGACTTCTACCAGAAAGCTAAGGGACCAGATACATGAACTAAGCAAAGTGTACCACGTGCCTGCTTGGATTCATAAGGCGGAAGAGGTCATCAGTTTTTCTCCCAACGAACTGGCAGGAAGCCGTGTTGCCCGTGAACAACCCTTGGTGATAAAGGGTCGAATTGATAATGTGGAATCGGAAAGATTACTTGTAGACACCGGGGCCTCCCGTGACATCCTGTACTATTCCGCTTTTCCAACAAATGGGATTGAAAGACACTATCTGGAACCATATAATGGTAGACTGGAAGGATTCACCAACCATAAGGTTGGAGCTAAGGGAACTGTGGAACTGGAAATTGAAGTCGGTGAACATCCCTTCCGAGACAAGGCTATTGTCAATTTTGTAGTCATGGACTTGACTAGTGATTATCATGCAATCATAGGCATTTCAAGCCAAGCTAAACTTGGGATGGTGGCCTCCCTTCCTCATCAACGAGTTAAATTTCCCACCCGTGCTGGAATTGGATGTGTGAGGGCAACCCCCAAAGACTACTTGGAACATGTCGTAAAGAGCAGAAAGAAATCTAAAAGTGTGGAGATAGATACCCCCGAGGAAAACATCAAGATCTCCAAGTCCCAGAAAACCACAAAAACTAGCTCCAGAATGAGCTATATCCGTGAGGTACTTGATAATGAGGAAGAGCCTATGGTCCTAGAAATTGCAGATGACCAAGGCACAATTTCACCTGTATCTGAGGAAGTACCTATGGTCCAAGAAATTGCAGATGACCAAGGTATTGTTCCGTCCGTCTCCGAAGAAGACCCCATCCTTGTCAACGACCAGAACTCGGGGGCAAACCATGACTTGGGGAAGGTCGATCTTCCTGACGTTGATAAAATTATGGAGGAAGAAGGCCTCAATGTGAACGACAACGAAGGGAGGAGAATTAGAGAAATTATTATCGAGTCTCTGGAATTTCGAGACGATCCTGAAATGAAGCCTGTAGATGAGCTGGAAGAGGTAGTCATCAATTCCTGACTATCAGGAACAAAAAGTCAAACTCGGGGGCCAGCTATCTCTAGAAGAGAAAGAAAGACTCATCTCCCTCTTGAAAAATAGTCTCGACGTCTTTGCTTGGAGAGTCGAAGACATGAGAGGGATCAACGAAGAAGTAGCCCTCCACCGCCTGGAAGTTGATCCTTCGGCGAAAACTATCTCCCAGACAAGGAGAAACTTTGCGAGGGACAAGGAGGAAGCTATTAAAGAAGAGGTGCAGAAATTACTTAGCGCCGGAATTATACATGAAGTCAAGTACCCCGTTTGGTTGGCTAATGTAGTAATGGTGAAGAAGCAAAATGGGAAGTGGCGTATGTGTATAGACTTCACTGATTTGAACAAGGCTTGCCCCAAGGATAGCTATCCTCTCCCCAGAATTGACAAGTTGGTTGACTCCATTACTGGACATCGAACTCTCAGCTTCCTAGATGCCTATTCAGGCTATCATCAGATAAAAATGGCGAAAGAGGACATCGAGAAGACAGCCTTCCAAACACCTGGGAGAAATTACTGTTACGTCATGATGCCTTTTGGACTCAAAAATGCCGGTGCTACATACCAACGGATGGTGAAAAAGGTATTTGAAACACAAATAGGTCGCAACATGGAAGCCTATATCGATGACATGGTCATAAAGACCAAGGAGGGTAGTCACGTTCCTGACCTGGAAGAGACAATTAACAACCTCCGAGCCAACAACATGAAGTTAAACCCAAGTAAGTGTGTGTTCGGGGTAACAGCTAGAAAGTTCTTGGGCTTCATGGTATCACAAAGGGGAATTGAGGCGAACCCCGAAAAAATCAAGGCACTTATTGACATGAAGGAACCTACCACTATCAAGCAGGTTCAAAGATTAAATGGAAGAATAGCAGCACTTGGAAGATTCATTGCCAAATCTGTCGAAAAGTCACTGCCTTTCTTTAAGGTATTGAAGGGTACCAAGAGCTTCTCCTGGACTCCCGAATGCTCTGAAGCTTTCCTCCGATTGAAGGAGTACTTGGGTTCCCCTCCCATGCTCAGCAGTCCGACTACCGGTGAGATGCTGTATGTCTTCCTAGCTGCCACTGATCATGCTGTCGCAGCTGTCCTAGTTTGGAATGACGAAGGAATTCAGAAGCCCGTCTACTATGTCTCTAAGGCACTGTCTGACGTGAAAAGCAGATACTTTAATGTGGAGAAGATAGCGTACGCGCTAGTCATTGCCTCAAGGAAATTGCGTGCTTATTTTTCTGCACATCCTATCACCGTGTTGTAAGTACCCAAATCTGGCTCATGCCTTCCGGTTTCCCGGCAATTCCTCGGACTTTCCTAAAGTCCAGGAGCAATTCGGGAACTGTTCCGAACCTTCCGAGGGGTGAAGGGACTGCTTGGAATTAAAAAAGCACGTTTTCCTTAATATGAAAACCCTTCGAGAATGCCACCTTGCATGATTCTAGAAAGATTCTAAGTCACAAGGGATAATGCCGCACGGCTGCATTAGGAGGGAACTCCTAGCTGCACGGCTTCATTAGCTCTATCCAGACTGCCTATAAATAGAAGCCTCCTCTACCCATTTTAGATAACAATTTCCAGCACCAAAGCTCTACCAAAATATCCCTACGAAAATCAGGAAGCTGAGAGTGCCAAGAAGCCACCTCCCTCCTCCTTGAAATCTCCAAAAGTTGGTCCCTCCACTAGGCAAACTCCAAAAAAGAAGAGGTCACCACCATTGGTAACCCCTCACCCCCTTATCTTGCATTATACTTGTATATATGTGATATATTTGCTCCTTGCTTTACATATTACTATATATTTGCTTGGGACTTGGTATATTGTTGTTAAAGATCATATCTTTGAACATGTAAATCATATTCCCCTCCCTTGCATTCTTTGCATTAGAATAGCATCTTTTGCATAAAAATGTAGTCTTTGCATTAAAGGTGCATCCTTTGCACCTAAAAATCTCTTTTTTCACATAAAAATGATATCTTTATGCATCCTTTGCACTTAAAAATGTAGCTTTTACATTAAAATTGCATCCTTTGCACTAAAATAGCATCTCTTTCTCATAAAAATGTGATCTTTGCATTAAAGGTGCATCCTTTGCACCTAAAAATCTCTTTTTTACATAAAAATTGCATCCCTTGCACTTAAAAATGCTTTCTTTACATTAAAAGGTGCATCCTTTGCACCCAAAACCCATTTTCATGCATAAAGATGCATCCTTTGCATCAAAAAATCATTCCTTTACATAAAAATTGCATCCTTTGCACATGAAATGCTATTTTTTCCACATAAAAATGCATCCTTTGCATTAAAAAACTATTTCTTTGCATAAAATGCATCCTTTGCATTAAAAATCCTTTCTTTGCATAAAATGCATCCTTTGCATTAAAAAGCATCATTTGCAATCAAAGAGCATCCTTTGCACCCAAAAATGTCATCTTTTCATTAAAAATGTCATTTTCATGCATCTCCCCTAGTCCCCATGGGTATCCTTTGGAACGGACCGGTGTAAAGATCCCATCTTTACATCGTTTCTTCCATTAAAGGTGTAGCAATCTCTTTAGAAAGGGATAAACCTTGAATCCTATATCTCCGATTATCACTTGAGACGAGCATGATAGCCCCTATATAATCTCAATCGTCTCAAGGTGTAGGATTGATGGGCTAAGGTCACTCCTTTCTAAAAGAACCCCATTTTGGACTATAAAAGAGAGTCCTTCTCTCGATCACGCAAGACCCAAGATCAAAAAGCGATGATCACAAGTCCAAGATGAGGACGGGATCAAAATCCCGAACACATAAAATCCAAGGAATCCCGAGCGACAACCAACTAAATGGTTTGTACGTCCGGAAGATAACTTGGAACATTTCCCCCCCCCCCCCCTCTTTTCAACACATGCACACAAGAAAGCACGCAAGCAAGCACAAAAAATGAAATCTTGGGAGACTTGCTACGGCAAGGCACCTTGGGTGAACGACGATCCGTTCTTCCCAAGGGGTAACTTAACCTCCGAACCCTAAATCCATTTTTTCAAAGTTTTGAGGAAATCAAATTGGCGTGGCGACTCCGTTTTTCAAATTAAACCGGATGTTTTCAAACTCAAGTGAATCCAAACTAAAAAACACAAATAGAATTTGGGCACACATTCACAGTTTGGCGACTCCGCTGGGGATTATCCCAAAGGAGAAAAGCTTTCATTTTCAAAATAAAAACGATACCCGGTATATAGGTGGAAACCACCAACCTTCCTGCATCGCTTCCTAACCCGGGGCTTGGGATAAACGGTGGTCTAACAATCCCACGTACCGGTATCCCTTTTCGGAAAAAATAAAAAGAAAGCTTTTTCCTTTGAGCGGGTTAGCCTCCCGTAATGGATTCCATTTATCGTGCTTGCTTTCTTTCATTGCATTGCATTGCATCTTGGGAATTGTGCATACTTTGAACAGGAAGCCTGAAGAAGCTGAAAGGTGTCCTAAAATGTTCGGGGAGCAACCTGAAATTGCAAAGGAGTGGAACCTGAAAAATTGATTCATGCAGCCGTACGGCTTAATCCTCCCTGGATTCTGACCGGGCGGCCTCATTGGCAATTCCACCAGGACAAAAATTGAGATTAATCTGGCAGTCTTGGCAGCTTGGGGCTATTCAGTTCCAAGACTGACTGGGGCTCCCAGAAAATTTACGTGCCTTAACTGTTGCATTTTTCCCCCGTCCCGAAAAAATCATTCCTTTAAAACACATTTCTGAAAATTTCTGTTTTAACTCAAAAAAGAACATTTTTTAGGAGACCGCACACTACGCGCACCTTATATATCCTGTACACTTTGCACGCACGTCCCTTAAACCCGGGGTGGTTGTTCAGTTGCAGTCACGGACAGCCTTACGATGCTCCCGGGCGCGCAGGGAATCACCCCAAACTCCCCATGGCAGCCAGTGTCGACCAATGCACAGTCCGTGTCACACATTTAAAAAAAACGTGACTTTTGGTTGGTTTTTGGTCTAGTCCGTGTCATATAGCCCAGTTGCATATCCCCGTAAAGGTCAAGCCTTAGTCCATAACGGAAGTCAAGGTCCTTCGCGCAAGCGGAACTCTGCCAAAAATTCCGACAAGGAAAAATTGTCAAAGATCTTGACTCCGGCATTGACTTTGACCTTGATTCGCACGGAATGCGTAAGAGTCGAGACCGAGTCCTTGCCAAAAATCCAAAGATCTTTCGCTCAAGCAAAACTCTGCCAAAATTCCGACAAGGAAAAAATTGGCAAGATCTTGGCCCGGCATTGACTTCGATTTTGACTCACGCACGGCCTATGCAACGAAGTTCAATGTGACACTGTGTCATCCGGCTTTTGCAGCCCGACCCATGCCTATTATCTTCTCGGACATTACCGAAAAGTCAAAACGTCATTCGCGTAAGCGAAATTCTGCCGAAATTACGTTAAGGCTGAAAGACGAGACTTTCCCGGTATTGCCTTGACTATAATTTGCATCGCTCGTGCGTTAAAAGTTCCTATGACCCGCTAGACCCGTTAGGAGCGTTCTTCTCTCTCGGTCGGTGGGATCCGCGTGCCCTATAGGACCCTCGCCCGGAGCTGTCCACCCTGGGAGGTCGAAATACAGGTGGAATACGAGGGGCTTATAGACGTAGTGACGAAACCCACTGATCCAGGATCTAGAATAGTTGCGAAAAAGAATGGCAAACCCCCTTTTCCAACCAAATAGAAATAAATAAAAGACATTGTTTTAAGTAAACTTGAACAATTAACGGAATCATAATTGCATGATCCTATCTCTGGAATCCCTAATCGCGACCTCCTCGGTCCGATCTCCGATTTTCCATCTCGACCCTTCGTGGTCAAATCCCTAATCGCGACCTCCTCGGTCCGATCTCCGATTTTCCATCTCGACCCTTCGCGGTCAAATCCCTAATCGCGACCTCCCTCGGTCCGATCTCCGATTTTCCATCTCGACCCTTCGCGGTCACATCCCTAATCGCGACCTCCTCGGTCCGATCTCCGATTTTCCATCTCGATCCTTCGCGGTCAAATCCCTAATCGCGACCTCGGATTTTCCATCTCGACCCTTCATGGTCAAATCCCTAATCGCGACCTCCTCGGTCCGATCTCCGATTTTTCATCTCGACCCTTCGTGGTCAAATCCCTAATCGCGACCTCCTCGGTCCGATCTCCGATTTTCCATCTTGACCCTTCGCGGTCAAATCCTAATCGCGACCTCCTCGGTCCGATCTCTGATTTTCCATCTCGACCTTTCGCGATCAAATCTCTAATTGCGACCTCCTCGGTCCAATCTCCGATTTTTTTACCTCGACCTTTCGCGGTTCAATCCCTAATCGCGACTTCCTCGATCCAATCTTTGATTTTCCATCTTGACCCTTCGCGGTCAAATCCCTAATCGCGACCTCCTCGGTCCGATCTCTGATTTTCCATCTCGACCTTTCGCGGTCAAATTCCTAATCGCGACCTCCTCGGTCCGATCTCCGATTTTTTTACCTCGACTTTTCGCGGTTCAATCCCTAATCGCGACCTCCTCGGGCCGATCTCCAATTTCCGATCTCGACCTTTCAAGGTCCAATCTTTCCCGATCAATTAGGATTAGGAAAAAATGTGTTTTGGGTAAAACTTAAGCGATAAGTGCATGTTACTTGAGCCTTCAGCCTAAACACTTACCTCCAAGCCTAAACACTTACCTCCGAGTCTAAACCTCACTTACCTTCGAGTCTAAACCTCACTTACCCCGAGTCTAAATCTTGTCTATCCCTTTCCCGCAGCGAGAAAGAAGTGGGCGAAAATACCGGGTCAGCGGCCTTTCAGTGTGGAAGCCTTAGGTTCGTGCACAGGGGCCAAGATAACCGTCAGTTTTGTCAAGCTCAGAGAGTCAGAATGGCAGATTTGACAGAAAACAGTGAGGGTATAGGAAATCCAATGATTAGGAAGGAAGAGTTAGTCCTGGCTTTGGAAAATGCCCATAGGGTTCATGAAGAGCAGCTGTCCATGCTCATCGATGGTCTCCGCCGTCATAGAGTTCAGGTAACAGTTGAGGCAATGGTTCCCTGGTCATGGTCGAAGATGAGACTCCAGAAACAGTGATCTCAAACCCTCTGTCATATAACCAATACCCTCCATCCCACAACCAATACCTTCCTTCACCCACATACGATCCCTTTCCAAAGACTACCCCTTTTCAATCATTTCCAACATCCCAGGCCATCAGGGCCCCATCGCCCTCAGCTCCTCCGAACAGATCGGGCTTCATTACGCCTGTTTCTCAGTTTCATCAACCAACCAGTACTTTCACTCAAAACCACCAGCGCAACGCTGAATCCTCTCAAACAGATCCCAATATCCCTCAAAGTCCTCCCAGGTTCACTTCCTTACAGCAATATGCTCAGTCATCAAGTTTCGTCCCCGTGACTTTTCCGACTTATTTCTTTGGACAACTTATACTTGCTCCAGCTGCCCCGTGGCCTCAAATCCCTCCACTTCCACCAGTATCATGGGCACGTAACGGATCACTGCCTCAAGCAACGACGATGGCAACGTCAAGGGACAACAAAAGGACACTCAGCAAAGAGTAGCTAGGCTAGGGGTTACCTATCCTCAAGCAAGATTAAGAAATAAAAATAGTCTCTCAGTCAACTTTCGTAGGTTCTAGTGCTTTCCCTTTCAATCAAGTCCTCTTCGGACATTGTAATTAATCTTCAATCTTCTATGAAAGAGTCTTCTTCTTTCTTGCTAGACTTAAGACATTATTTGCACACCTACATTACATTTAATGAAATGATTTTATTTTATATGATCACTTGCATTGCTCAACAAATAATCTCTCGAAATAATTAACGTTTCGATTAATCGGTGTGAGAAAGTCAACTAAGGCCTTCCCCATATACTTTCCTTACCCCACAAAAGGCCTCCATCAAGCCATACACTTTCCTTACCTCACAAAAGCCTTCATCAAGCCATACGCCTCCCAAATCATGTCCTCATCGTCACCTTGACAAAGTCAACGATGATGGCAACGTCAAGGGACAACAAAAGGCCACTCAGCTTCAAAAGATTGACCCCATGTCGAAAACATTCTAGGAGTTTGCCTTTGCCCTCAGGTGCTTCAAAAAAAAAAAAGAGCAAGAGTGCAAAAAGAGTAATGCCAAGCTAGGCTGGAAAAAAAAAGGACGGTCTAGGCAAAAGACAGGGTTGCACATAAAAAAATGTAGTGCAAAAAGAGTAATACCCAGCTAGGCTAAAAACCTTGTAAAGGGACAGTCTAGGCAAAAAACAGGGTTGCACACATAAAAAAAAATGAGGCCAAGGACCCAGCGTCACCAATCAAAAGCTTGACGGACAGGCAAAATCAAAGCTCGAAGAATAGATGTTGTCGATAAAAATAGGGCGGTCGAAGCAAAGGCAGAAGCATTTCATAAGCCTTTAGGCACGTGCAAATCCTTTCTCCCCCAATGAAAGATGAAAATCAGAAGCAACCGTCCAAAATGACTTGGTCAAGGAATCATCCCGAGGCCCACGCCTCATCATCCAATCTTCTCATCAGAGCCTTTTCACTAAAGGAACCACAAATCCCATTTCCCAAAGCCAGAAACAATCCGGTCAAGGCCGAACTATGGCAACCTGAGCTCCTCACACAATGAGGGAACGTAGGCAACCAGAAAAGGTCCGGTCATAAGCATATTTAAATTTCAGAAAAATTCGGTCCCATCGAATGACCTTTCCTATAAACACATTCAAATTATCGAAAATTTGGTCTCATCAGTGACCTCTCCCATAGACATATTCAAATCCCAGAAAACCCGATCTCTTCAATGACCTCCCTATACACAAAATTTTCTTTCACACCCAGCCAACCTTGATCCGCGACACTGGTTGACTTTCTCCTCATGATTAATCAAAATGTTTGTTCATATCGAGGTTAGTGGTTGAATAACCCGAACATTAATAAAGGGTTTTAAGCAATCTTGTGATCATTGTAAATAAAACAAGTTTTCAGATGTCTTGACAAGTCTTCTTTTTCTAACATTTTAGGAAAGATAGCGCTAAACACTGATTTTCTGTCAGCAGGGGCTTCCATACACTTTTACAAACCTTTCTACGCTTATACTCTCTCAAAAGAGTCAAACCCAAAGCGAGTTCTTGTGCCTACGTCGAATAAGGGCATCAAAATAACACAAAATCGGGATCTATTCCTGTAGCGTTGTGAGGAAAAAGAGGGATTTTTATCTATTTCATTTTTGAGTCGCCACCTATATTATTCGATTGGAGAAAATAGGAAAACCATTTTGAAAGAGATTTGGGTTCGGGGCTTAGGTTATGAAATGGGTAGGTCAAGGAGCATCCATTTCACCCAATCCGGAGATCGGTCTTGCTAAAGAAAGAGAGGTTTTCAAAAGAAAAGAATAAAAACGATTTTTTAATATTACAAACAAAGGTCCATTTGACGGGGTTAAACGGAATGTAGGATCGATTGCTTCGAGACCGTCTCCATGATTTGGAGAGGCTCTAGGCCGATCCTAGATTCTATGGACTTATACCACTCTAACAATCAATTAGAAAGGGATTTAGGGGTTACCTTGCGTGAGGTGATTTGGGCAGAGTTTCGACTCAAGTTTAGAATCGACTCTTGACACGGATAGAGCTTCGCCTCGGTCCTTGACTTGGAGCTTGATGTTTGTTTATCAACAAGGTTGACAAACAAACTATGAGGTGAGTTTTTAGGGTGATTTTGTAGGATTCTTTCAGGGAAAGAAGCCAACAAAATGTGTGTGTGTTGTGAAAATTCGCGGTTGATCCGGGGATCCTTGAACCTTGGAAGTCACCAAGTATTTATAGGGGATGAATAGGAAGAAGTGGAGAGGTAAAACCCTATCAGATGGTTCTAGACTCCAAATCCTATTGGTTGGCCGGAGGGATAAAGTTTTATCCCGGAAAGAGGTTGAAATTGACGAGGAAACTGTCGTCTGCAATCTGCAGAGGGGGGATATCTCGCGCGAGACACGCCATCTTGTGATGATGTGTATCCGAAAATTTTCCCATTTTTTATTTGAAAAAATCAACGAAACGGAGTCGCCACGCCATTTTTATTTTGAGGGCCAAAACTTTGAAAAAAGCCCGAGATCAGAAATTTAGGTTCGGAGGTCATGTTACACGCCGGGAAGGACGTTAGTGTGCACCCGGAATGCCTCGTAAAACGAGTCTTCCAAGCTGAAAATCATTTGTGTGTGTGTGTGTATGTGTTTTGGCCAAAATAATTTGAAACTCAGAAAAGTAAAAATTGGGATATCTTTTTAAGACTTTAAACTGATCCCATGAATTTTTGGAAGATTTTTGGATTGAGATTTGGTACTCAAAAGACCTTTTGAAGTTGAGAGCCATTTCTGCCAGAATGAAAAAGGCAGTGGACCTTTGATTTTGAAATAGATTCAAGGGTCTTAAAACTTCATAATCTGGATAAACTCAGAGAATGAAAGTTGTTCCATACACCTTAAATAAGATTTGTGTGAAGGAATTTTCCATTTTGGAGAAGATTTGAGGGGTCAAAACCTTCTGGAAACCTCAGATATGAGATCTAGATTCCCAGAAGCTGATGAACTAGCCTCTGAAAGAAAATTTTAAAAGAGGAGTTTTACTCACCCAAAAAATAAAGTAAAAATATGTCTGGAAATATATGGATGTTGGCTACAAAAAGTGTTTTGTAGTCAACACCAAATTCCACATTTATCTGTGTCCAAAAAATTAGACCATGGACTGAGGTCTGAGAAAATTGCTACTGGACAGCAACTTCTCAAGAGAGAAAATGTGATTTTAAAGGGGGTTTTGCATCCATGCTTGTCCCCATTTCCCTAGGTTTTGGTTAGTGATCACTTGACATTTTAGTGGTGAATCAACTATACCAAACCATCCTTGGGGTACATTAGGACTAAACATTTCATTTGCTTGGGAAGGGGATTTTTATCCTTTGAAAATGAGATTTGATGCTTGAAAATGGTTTTTAGGGTTTTGAAAATGAGTTTTCTTTGCAAGAAAGTAAGAGAACTTGAAAATAATTTTGATCTTTGTAGAAGATCATCCAAGGAGATGGTCTTCCATGGTGATCTTCTTAGATCTAAAGCAAGAAGATGAAAGAACTACATTTTGTAGTTTACAAATGCATGCATGGATGAGAGACTTAGTGTAGGGAGAGGGAGGTTATACCTATCTTCCTTGTGTCTTGTGTTTGAATGGATTCAAAGGCTTGAATGCGTTTAGGATTTGAAAGTGTTTAGGGTTGATGATTTGAGTTGGTTAAAGAGAAAACAAGTAGATAACAATGAAGTCCTCTATGTTTTCTCTCTATTCCTCCTCCTAAAGGGTGATTTGAGCTTGAGTTAGTGTATGTATAAGAGTATGTATGAGAGTGATTTGAAGTGTTTGTGAGTGAGTGAGATTTGGGAAAGATTGAAGAGAAAATGGTGGCAATTCAAGTGAATTCCCACTGTTTTCTCCCTATATTTCGCCAGAGTTTCGTTGCTGTGATCAAATTGTGTTGTGTAAAATGAGAGAGGAGGGTTCAATTTATAGCCCTCTGAAATTGACAAACATGTCCGCGCGGATATGATTGACAGGCGTGCACTGTTCATTAATTACAGCCTTCAGGCTTTGGACCGGATGAATAAAATTCAAAAATCCAGTAGTTTATGTTTTTCAACTTGCCCAATTCGGATTTTTCTTATTTCTTTTGCTTTTTGAGATTCTTTTCTTGGTTTAACTTTAAATGGCAATGCCCATTTTACCCTTACTTTGTTAGAAAAGTTAGGAATGTTAGGAATGTTAGTAATGTTATAACTTTCGTTAATTTTCTAACGAAAATGCTAACAAGCTCAAATTGGAGCACTTACAAAGAGCCCCTGGCGACGGCGCTTCAAGGAAGCGGGGTCGTCGATAAGAGTAAGGCTCCATATTTTGGCAGGATGATCAAGTGATCGAGTGGCTGAACCTATTTAATAGGCTACCTACGTATCCTTAAGAGGAATCAAGCCGCCGTAGTTCGGGTCTTTCGACTATCTTTAGTTGTCGACCCCCGGAGTGACTGCTTTTAGGATGTCAACCCGGGCGAGCGAGTTCTACGCCGATTGCCGAAAGAAACTCGCCGGGGATAAGAAATGACCCTCTTCGGTCCGATGGCTAGGGTTGTATATCCGCCCGCCGGGGATAGGAATGACCATTTTGGTCTGGTGGCTGAACCTAATGATAGGCTACCTACGTATCCTTAAGAGGAATCAAGCCGGCCGTAGTTCGGGTCTTTCGACTATCTTTAGTCGTCGACCCCACTGTTTTAGGAAAGTCATCCTAAGATTTGACTATTTTTGGGAAGTCACCCCATGGTCTGACTATTTTTGGGAAGTCGCCCTATGATCTGACTGTTTTTTGGGGAGTCACCCTAAGGTTTTGACTGTTTTGGGGAAGTCACCCTATGATCTGACTGTTTTTGGGAAGTCACCCTAAGGTCTGACTATTTTTTGGGAAGTCGCCCTATTACTTGACTATTTTTAGGAAGTCGCCCTACGGTTTTGACTGTTTTGGGGAAGTCGCCCTATGATCTGACTGTTTTTGGGAAGTCACCCTAAGGTCTGACTATTTTTGGGAAGTCGCCCTATGGTTTGACTATTTTTGGGAAGTCGCCCTACGGTTTTGACTATTTTTGGGAAGTCGCCCTATGGTTTGACTATTTTTGGGAAGTCGCCCTAAGGTTTGACGTTTTTTGGGAAGTCGCCCTATGACTTGACTATTTTGGGGAAGTCGCCCTATGGTTTGACTATTTTTGGGAAGTCGCCCTATGGTTTGACTATTTTTTGGGAAGTCGCCCTATGACTTGACTATTTTGGGGAAGTCGCCCTATGGTTTTGATTTTGGTTTGTCAAATTAGGGGATGATTGCGTTTCCTCGTGATGATGGCGTCTTAGGTGCCTCGAACTCGATGATGGCGTCTTAGGTGCCTCGAACTCGATGATGGCGTCTTAGGTGCCTCGAACCTCGATGATGGCGTCTTAGGTGCCTCGAACCTTGATGATGGCGTCTTAGGTGCCTCGAACCTCGATGATGGCGTTTTAGGTGCCTCGAACCTTGATGATGGCGTCTTAGGTGCCTCGAACCTCGATGATGGTGTTTTAGGTGCCTCGAACCTTGATGATGGCATCTTAGGTGCCTCGAACCTTGATTTGAAATGATTTCCTTTGATGGTTTAGGATAGATGGTCCTCTAGTGGACTTCATTTGAAGGAATCGGTTTTACGTCCGCCGCCGAAGGAAAGGATGACCGTGCCGGTCGAGTGGCCGGACCTAATGATAGGCTACCTACGTATCCTTAAGAGGGAATCAAGCCGGCCGTAGTTCGAAAATAGCCGGGATGGTCTTTGATGGTTTGACAAAGATTTGAGGTTTGACTATTTTTGGGAAGTCGCCCTAAGATTTGATGATAATGTTCTTTTAGAAAAGTAGTTGATTAAGATATGCTTTCATACTCCGTGGCTGGCTTACCCGTAGCCGAGGCTATGATGTTGATGAAGAGTTGTTAGGTTGCCGTTCGTGGGACGGTTTCTGCTGACGATTTGCTGTCTTTGGAGGTTGACCTGAAGGAGGAGTTTGGTTGAGTCTGCATCTTGCTGGTGATCGTCAAACTTGTAGAGGTTTTTTGAGCTTGTCTTCACTTTGGGACTTCTTGCTTTTGAGAACTTGGTGTCTCTAACCGCATTGTATTTGAGAACTTGGCGTCCTTGACCGATTTGTATTGGAGGGCTTGGCGTCTCTGACCGATTTGTATTGGAGAACTTGGCGTCCTTGACCTGATTGTATTGTATTGGAGAATTTGGCGTCTCTGACCGAATTGTATTGGAGAGCTTGGCATCTCTGACCGGATTGTATTGGAGAACTTGGCGTCTCTGACCGAATTGTATTGGAGAACTTGGCGTCCCTGACCGAATTGTATTGGAGAGCTTGGCGTCCCTGACCTGATTGTATTGGAGAGCTTGGCGTCTCTGACCGGATTGTATTGGAGAATTTGGCATCCCTGACCGATTTGTATTGGAGAACTTGGCGTCTTCGACCGATTGTATTGGAGAACTTGGCGTCTCTGACCGGATTGTATTGGAGAACTTGGCGTCTCTGACCGAATTGTATTGGAGAACTTGGCGTCCCTGACCGAATTGTATTGGAGAGCTTGGCGTCCCTGACCGATTTGTAGACACTGGAGGCGGTCTTCATATGTTTGTGGATGTTGGGGACTATTTTCATCCATTTGAGGTCGTCTTTGGTGAAGATCATCCTTGCCGAAAAGGGGGATTACGTTTGAATTCCTGCATTTGTTAGTGAAGAGGAAGATGCATATATAGCATTCATGATGGCGGATGCATGCATAGAACCAAAAATGATTATGAGATGATGCGTTTATTTGCTTTCGAAGATGCACTTGGCCTACGATTTATGATTTTCAATCACTTAGGATTTTTCCTATTGATTCAAGTTTTGTGCATGCTACATGAGCCCTGGGGAGATTTTTGTGGGGATGCATGGTGATGAGAGGGGATATATGTGTTGTTGATCGCTTTGGGACAAGCTTTGAGCCGGTGGGGTGATATCCTTTAGTCGCGGACTGAATTGCATGTTATTGATGAGGTCAATTTTGATCTTGGGATGAAGTTGGATTTGAACCCCGGTCTCGATTGAAATTTCTTTTCGCCTCTGACATTTGAAGCCGACGCCGATGTGCTCTAGAATCAAAGCATGTTGACATGAATGAACCCTCTTTTGCTTGGGTTAGTTGTGATTTGACGAAATGCCGATATGAGGAGATTCCCAATTCTCAACTTTTGATGATGCAGGAGTTGCCATATGCCAAGTTCTAAAGCCGAAACTCCAAGACAGCTTGTTGAGGTGACCAGACCTTTCTTCCGAAGATAGGTGTGACTTGATAAAGCCCCATTCCATGGAAAAGACATGGCGAAAACCACGGAATCTTTCTCCGAATGATTTGATGAAGCCCTGTGTTTGACAAAGCGTCACTACAGAGGTCCAGCTTAAAGGTTTGACCGACATACCGATGAAGTACCGAGCCAATCGATCAACGTGAGAGCCTTCAAGGTGAAGTTGTCATGAAGGGAGAAACCCATCTTTGATACCGACTATGAAACTAGAATCCTCTCTTCGAAGAGTGTCTTCCATATGGGAACCGTTAGCCATAGTGGCACTTGGCTTGTTCGTGGCTTCAATCATATTCACCCTACTTTTTTAGGGAATGGATTGTTGATCGTATTGGGTCCTTGGGGTCCCCTTTTCGATCAGCTTCACACCGCCCTTTTTCAGAGTCGTGTTGGAGGTGGAAGAAACCCGGTATCCGTAAGGTGTGCGACAACTCGCCGCCGATTGTAAGCCCTCTCAAATTTAGCCCCGGAATTGATCATTGCCCGTAGATCCGGATAGGGGAAATTGCTAAGTGAGGCCCTCGATGTGGTTTCGGGCGTGACCGAAAGATGTCTAGTTGTTCCTCTTCAAAAGGAGGAGTTGCCATCTTGCTTGTAAAAGTCCCCGATGTTCTCGTCTGACGCCGCATTGTTGTCTCGCAGTCAAATCTATTTGCTTCCCACTCCAAGTTAGCTAGTAATCTGGTCCCATGTAGCCC
Organism: Adenophora triphylla var. japonica; assembly: GCA_022495995.1. Taxonomy (NCBI): domain Eukaryota; kingdom Viridiplantae; phylum Streptophyta; class Magnoliopsida; order Asterales; family Campanulaceae; genus Adenophora; species Adenophora triphylla. The sequence goes on along the minus strand of JAFEMH010004669.1, from coordinate 23,015 downwards.
CGGCCTCGGATTTTAAACGGAAAGAACCATTTTAGAGCACCGGACTTCAAAGAGAGATCAAATAGTCACCAACCGCTGATTGGCGCATCCTTTGACCTTCATTGCCAAGGTATACGTGTCCAGATGGGTTTTCGGGCATGCAAAGGCCATCAAAGAGATCCAAATTAGGCATCACGAATTTGTAGGGCGAGAGAACAATGGAGTCCGGTTCGCTGGTCGGAAAGCGTACTTCTTAGCGCCAATTCAAGAATCCGTGCTTTCATTTCCTTGTGTCGCTCCACGAACCAAGCCAAATGAGGGTCTTGTGGTGGAACCATGGCATTCAAACCAGCGACCGAGCTAGAGAGAGGAGCTACCACCGGCGGCATACATGTGGAGGGAACGGCCGATCTGGGACATAGGTGAAATCCCGTCCTTGGCCCGAATCACCCCGGGAGCTTGAGTAGGACCCCGGGCAAAGGGATAGAACCTCGCGGCTTGTTGTTGATTTTCAACCGGCAAAGAGGGCGAAGGCAGCCTTGATGTAGCCGGGTAACTCGGATTTCTGAGTGAGGCCCATAAGTAGGCTTAAGTGCGGGCCGCCGTCCCCGATTGTTGAATTGCATAGTCAAGGTGCATGACCAGGGGGTACTGCGGTCCCGGTGATTCTCGATGAAACCGGGATGGAGGCTTGGTAACCCATCGAAGCCCGAGTGAGGAATGGATTTGTGAAAGCCGTGTGAGGAGCGGCCGAGCTAGCGTCATTCCCGAGGAAGGGCTTCGACCGTTGCCCCGGACCCGCACCGTGGAAGCATTCCAAACCGTTGCCGCGAAGGCCCCGATAGATTGGTTCCAAACCGAGGTGGGATTCCAATTTGCCGTGGTATTCCGAGGTAACCCCAACCATGAGAAGACATTCCGTACCGATTTTGCCCCCGCCGAGGAGCCGTGAACCGATCGGTCACGTTAGACCGCATGGGTCCAAAGAGTCCGTATTTGGGGTTTGCCGTCCCGTTGAGACGGTCATGAAGGGATCTTGTGAGGCTTGTGCGGTGCCGGGATTGGATATCTTGAACCGGGTCACTGCCAAGGCATTTCAAACCGATGTAACCGAGAAGCTCCCGACCGATTCGTACCGAACCGCCGAGGCATACCAAACCGTCGTGACATACCGAGCCGACCCCGATCGCTTTGAGGCATACCATACCGGCCCAAATCGGACTCGAAGTCAATTTGTTTCCCAAACGACCGTCCTGCATCGAACTGTGGAATGTATATCGACCGAGGCCGAAAGGATGGCCGATTCGCAAGTTGAGAAGAGTGTGAGGAAGGTGGTGGTAGTCCTGTCTGGCCAAGATAGGGATGGGGATCCTTTTCCTCTTCTACCGTGAAAGTTCCATCGGGGTTGAGGGCAATCGTCAAACCAAAATTCCCGACATCTTCCAAGGATGAACATCGAAACCTCATTCTCGATTGGCACAAGGAGTTTTATGGACTCAGTTCCAATATTAGCCATAGAAATATGATGAATTTCGGGTCTTGGTTAAAATTCCGTCCTCGTCCTTGGACATCAAAGAACCGCACTTGACTAGCCCATGACCAACATGGCGATCAAATCTCATCTTGCTTGGTGGAGCCTTGGTCCGAAGAGATGTATTTGCGAAGTCTTGATTTGGAAGAAGTAACTTGGCAAAGCCTCGGTCTCATGACCGTGAATCCGACACAATTAGAGAGGCTTCAACCCGGTAGGCACCGTAGACCGATACCGAACAGACCCAACCCATCTTGTAGCAGAGTGAAGAACCAACGTTCTTGAATTATCATGTAGCAAAAGAGGCAACCCATCCTTCCATATTTACTTTATTATTTTCTTTATTCAATTAGTCAACCGGAAGAAAATGTAAAAGCAAGACAATTTTAGGAATGTATACATGCAGGGGCATCTATTTTTTTTCGAAAAGTGGGGATGAATCCCCGATTTGTATTATTTGATGGCCTCATTTGACGAAGGCACAAAAGAACTCGCTGGGTTTGACTCTTTTGAGAGAGCATAAGTTTAGAAAGGTTTGTAAAAGTGTATGGAAGCCCCCGCCGATTTAAAAATTAGTGTTTAGCTCTATTTTTCCTATAATGTAGAAAAAGAAGACTTGTCGAGACATTCGAAAATATGTTTTATTCAAAATGATCACAAGATTGCTTAAAACCCTTTATTAATGTTCGGGTTATTCAACCCCTAATCTCGATATGAACAAACATTTTGATTAATCATGAGGAGAAAGTCAACTGATACCAAGAGTCGAAGTTGGCGAATGGTGAAGAGGGATCGTGTATAGGAGAGGCTATTGGTGAGGCCGGATTTTCTGGGATTTGAATGTGTTTATGACCGGACCATTTCTGGTTGCCTACGTTCCCCTCATTGTGAGGAGCTCAGGTCGCCGTAGTTCGGGTCTGAACTGTGTTTGGCTTTAGAAAAGGGGTATGAACATTTGTGGTACTTTTGGTGAAAAGGCTCGGATAGGAAGTTTGGATGATAAGGTGCGGGCCTTGAGGTGATTCCTTGACAAGTCATTTTGAGCGATTCCGTTGCTTCTTGATCGTCGTCCTTCATCGGGGGAAAAGATTTTGGATGCAACTTAAGGGCTTATGATATGTTTTTGCCGTTGCTTTAACTGCTCCCTTGTTGTCGACAACTTCCGTTCTTCGGGCTTTAATTTTGCCCATATGTCAAACCTTCTGATCGGCGGTGCTAGGTCCTTGGCCTCATTTTTTTTTTTTTTGAAGCTTTTGTTTTTTTTTTTTGAAGCTTTTTTTTTTTGAAGCTGTTATTTTTTTTTGAAGCTTTTGTTTTTTTTTTGAAGCTTTTTTTATTTTTTTTTTTTTGAAGCTTTTGTTTTTTTTTTTTTTTGAAGCTTTTGTTTTTTTTTTTTTTGAGCACCTGAGGACGAAGGCAAGCTTCTACTTGCACTTTCTTGATGCATGGGGGCGGAGGCAAGCCCCGTTTTTTCGATATGGGGTCGATCTCCCGATGCTGAGTGACCTTTTGTTGTCCCTTGATGTTGCCGCCTTCGTTGACTTGATCAAGGTGATGATGGGGATATGTTTTGGAAAGTGTATGGCTTGATGGAGGCCTTTGTGAGGTGAGGAAAGTGTATAGGAGGGTATTAGTTGACTTTCTCGCACCAATTAATTAAAATCTTAATCATTTCCAGAGATTATTTGTTGAGCGATGCGAGTGATCATTTAAAATAAAACCATTTCATTAAATGTAATGTAGGTGTGCAAATAATGTCTCAAGTCTAGCGAGAAAAGAAAAAGACTCTTTTATAGAAAACTTAAGATTAACTACAATGTCCAAGGAGGACTTGATTGAACGAAGAAAGTACTAGAACCTACGAAGGTTGACTAAAAGACTGCTTTTAATATTAAAGGATGGGTAGCCCCTAGTCTAGCTACTCTTTGTTGTTGACCGCCAAGACGCTGAGCTTTCCATCTTTCTCGTTAACTTCGATTCCATTACCGCACCGAGGCAGTGATCAGCTTACGTGCCCATGATACCGGTGGGAGTGGAGGAGTTTGAGGCCATGGAGCAACCGGGGCGAGCACAAGTTGTCCAAAGAAACGGGTCGGAAAAGTCACGGGACGAACTTTGTCGATCGAGCATATTGATGGAAGGAAGTGAACCCGAGAGGACCTTGAGGGGTATTGGGCTCTGTTTGGGAGGATTCAACGATGCGCCGGTTGTTTTGAGTGAAAGGGGTGATACTAGCCGATTGTGTCTTCGGGCCTTTCTCAAGCTTGGAACCGGCATTAGACAAGTGTGCTCAAAGGTGTTGTCCTATCGGATTCTCTCACTTCGGGCACTTGAATTTTGCGCGACGTAATCATTTCTTTGCCTCGGTTCGACATCTTGGGTCAAAGGAGTGCTAGTACTTATCATAAGATCAAGCTTCTCCCGCATTTGTTTCACTTGCTCTATCAATATTGCCACATGGGGATCAACGGGAACATTCGAGTTCATCGGAACTCGCAACAAGACTCTTATCACAGAGGGAAACACAGCGCAGACCGGTGAAACCGACGAGTGAATTCACTAAGTCCGGTAGATGACAACGGAAAACTTGTGGCATCCGGATTTTCTTTTAGCAACTCATGATCGCATTCAAAGTGGGTGTAGAGGCTTTAACATAGCCACATAGCTCAAACCGATTATGTGAAGCCGGAGCATAAACCGGCAGTGTATTGCCGAAATTGAGGAACATGTGTGATGGAGCCCAACTCGTTCGAGGAGCCGAGGGCGATGGAGCCCTAATGGCCCGAGGTGCCGGAAAGGGTCAAGAGGAATTGTCCTTGGCAAGGGATCATATGTGGATGGAGGGAGGTGTTGGCCGTGGGATGGAGAGTTATAGGATGAAGGGACCGAAATCACTGCTTCAAGTCTCATCTTCGACCATGACCAGGGAACCATTCGCCTCAACTGTTACTCCGAACTCCATGGCGGCGGAGAGCATTGATGAGCAGGTGGTCACTGCTTCTTCATGAATCTTATGGGCGTTTCCAAAGTTAGGACTAACTCTTCCTTCCTAATCATCGGATTTCTTGTATCCTTACCGTTTCGCCAAATCCGCCATCGATCATTATCATCCCATTTAACCTTGGCGCGCCGTGAACTTATCGGAGGGCGAGAGTTCAAAGCATTTCACCAAATCCAGCTTTGCCATGGCCACATGCTTGTTGCGGTCAAACCATCCATTCTCAACATTTGTTGCGACTAAATCATCCGGCTTGTCGTAGTCTATTGAATTCACAGAGTTTGAATCATAAAATTCAATCATGTTTACATTCGCGTTGTTTGGGAAATGATCATTGGCGGGGTTGAGATCACCGAGGCGCCGAGTTTGCCCTTCTTAATTAATCCCCGAATCGCCTTTCTCAAAGCCGTACAGCTTGTCGGCCGTATGACCGTGGTACCGGTGGAAAGCACAATGCTTAGTGGTGTCAAAAGGGATTTTGGGATCCTTGGGCCGATAGTTTCTCATGGGTTCGAGGAGACCCCGCTCTAGCAAGCTATTTAAAACTTTGCTTAAGGGAACACCCAAATCCTCGGGATTCGAGATTTGGTCATTGACTTGGTCACCATTCTCGAATGTGGTTTGCCGGTTTTGGTCCATTGGGGCGCCTGCTTGCCCGTTTCGATTAACCTTTGAACCGCTCTCTTCAAGACTATGCAGCTTGTCGGTCGTGTGGCCATAATGATCATGGAAGGCGCAAGTGCTTACTCATGTCGAGAGGTGCATTTGAGCTCCTTGGATGGTAGTCCTTGAGAGGCTCCAAAAGGCCTACCCTTACTAAGCCCTTGAAAATTAAGCCCACGGGCATCCCAAGATCATCAAAACGTTCGTTGCCTTAAAGGACCACCATTTCTTGGTTGCTTTTGGGGGCCGTCAATTGTACACAATGCCTTCTTTCCTTTACCGGATGTCGGAGCCGTGTTGGAAGGGTAAGGTTTATAGCGGCGAGACATGTTCAGTACTCGTAGTCTTTTCCCGTGCACGAACCCTTTTGATGTAATCATCAATGTAATCGTCGAGATTCGACCTTTTGTAAACTTCATTCGTGTCGATACACAAGATTGATATGGTGAGATGGCCCGAGTCGAGTGATCGTCGATACTCTCGTTGCTAGGCTTTTCTTGTACCTTCTTAATTGGTTCTACCAATAATCCATTGGACGAGTCAATAGGAACATTAGGATTGCATGACCCCGCCACAAGATTGGCATTAGCAAACGAAACCACAGTAGGAAGTACTCTAGTGGGAGGAATGACAGCCGAGCATTAAAAGCGTGACCGTAATCTTCCTCATAAGGCCTCGGCAGCTTGCCGAAGATGAAGATATATGGCTCGTAATGGGTGGATACCAGTGGAGCAGCTGAGTGCGGATCCGTAAGGCCGCGAAAACATGAGGTTTGAGGCATCGTAACAAGCAGGATTGAATGTGTCTTGACCGCACCGAGGAACATGACCGCAAGGGAAATGTGTATACTGTACTTGATGAGCAGGAGCAGCTTGCGTAACGGCCGGGTGGAGAATTTGATGAGGAGCATTTGACCTTGTCGGACTTCCCAACCTGAGGGGCGGGGTAGAGCCCGATGAAGTGGTGATAAAAGCCTCGGTGGCCCACGTGATCTTGCAGCATCATAGGGGCCGGTGTGCTTTGAGAATTGGAGGAAGCAAGCCGGCCCTCTCGAACCATGGAGCTCGAGAAACGAACCGTCCCATTCCGAGATGGTGACCCGAGCGACCGATGCGGTGAAGTAGTAAACCGACCCCTTCCAAGCCGATGACCCGAACCAGACCGATGTTGTGAAGTAGTAAACCGACCCCTTCCAAGCCGCGGGCGAAAGCCAACCGACTCAATCCCGGTGGTGAGACCCGAGAGGCACCGGGGCAGGTTGACCTAGATCGGACTGTCGAGGAGTATCGAGCAAGAAGGGCCGAGATGTACCGAATCGACCAATTCCTGCATTGATGACCCGGCCGACCGAGGTTTTGGAGTAGCGAACCGACCCATTCCAAGCCGATTGAAACCCAAAGGTGAAAACCGGGAGGTGCCGGGGAAGTTGACCAAGATCGATACGATGGGGCCGAGAGGCAGGCTGAGTGATAGGCTTGGGGATGCTTGGCCCATTAGTAGTTCCACACGAAAGGGGACAGGGCATTTGATGGTAGTTGGCATGCCCGGGAGGGTAATTAGCTCCACCTTCGCATCAACCGTAAAGGTTCCATTAGGGTGGTGAACAATTGCTAGCCCCCGGGTTCCGATACTTTCCAATAACCGACCGATCCGAGCCTCTTGATTTTGTCTTATCTCGCTCCAACATCCGATTCCACCGTTCGGCATTTTGCGGATTTTCGGGGTGTGGAGTTGTACTTCCCCACCGTTCTCCTATCGAGTTGGTCATTCCAAACTTTGAGCCGAAGCGAAGGAGGAAACCGATGAAGTATCTCGACTCTCGGAATGACCGAACCGAACAAACGATGACCCGGGGGCTTGATCCAAACTTTGCGTATTGTGGAAGGCACGAAAGGGTGTGGTTCAGACTCGGGAAAGCGAAACAGGTTGGTGTTTGGGCTTAGGGCTCATGCAACATGCGATTATTTGTTTAAATTTACTTAAAACATGTTTTATTAAACCTAATCGGTTGGAAAAGATTGCTCTTCTTTTTCGCAAACTACTCGATTCCCGGATCGCTGGGCCCCGTCACTACGTCTATAAGCCCCTCGTATTCCACCCGTATTTCGACCTCCCAGGTGGACAGCCCCGGCGAGGGTCCTATAGGGCAAGCGGGTCCCACCGACCGAAAGAAAAACGATCCTAAAAGTCCGGCGGGTAATCGAGTCTTAACGAGCATTCGATGTAAATTACGGACAAAGCCGACGTCAAAAGTCAAGATCATGTCCGGGGCTCGACGAAAAGTCGGCATGATTTGGACCGATAAGCGTCCACAATTGATCTTGACTTGTCGTCGCTAAGCCGTAATTAGGCATGGAATAATCATTAATCCTTGATGACTCGGTGTCAATGCCGGGAGTCAGTGTATAATTTGTGCCAATCGTAGCCGAAGTCAAGGCGCCGGTCAATATCTTGGTCAAGGTCCGCGGCGGAAACCGGCATGACTTCGACCGATTAGGGACCCGAAAGATATTGAGTCGGTATGCCGACAAAGGCTTGAAAGGAAAGGTCTATACACGAGACAGTGGCATGACACGTACTTGACTAAAAACCAACCGGGTCTCGGACAAAGTGTGTCACGGACAAGTGCATGGTCGACACGAGGCTCCATGGGATGTTTGGGTAGTCCTGTGCTCATCCGAGAGGCGTAATAAGACCAAACGGACCGCGACAAGGATTTCCCCGGGTTAGGGACGTAGTGTGCAGTGTAAGGTCACGTGCGCGTAGTGTGCAAGCAGTCTATCTTCTTTTTCTGAGAAAAATAGAAATTTTTTATATGTCTTAAAAAGGCATGATGCATGATTTTTTTTTTGAATTTTTTTTTGAAATTTTTTTTTTGAAAATTTTATGAACACATGAGCACATAAGCACAAAAATTCCGACAGTTAGGGACATTATTCCGACGGTCAAAATTTTGACTTTTCCGAGGCGGCCAAAAACAAACACGAAAACTGTGCAAAATCAACACACACAAAGCAAAGGATTTTCAAATGCTGAGACGGAAGCTTGACCCTCAAAAGCTTTTCTTTTTTTTTTTTGAAAATAATGATACCGGTACGTGGGATTGTTAGACCACAATTTATCCCCGACTCGTGTTAGGAGGCGATAACGGGAAGTTTAATGGTTTCCACCAATATACCAAATATCATTTTTTTTTTAGAAAAAGCTTATTTGTCCCCAGCGGAGTCGCCACTGTGATGAATGTGTGTCCGAAAATTTTCCCATTTTTTATTTGAAAAAATCAACGAAACGGAGTCGCCACGCCATTTTTATTTTGAGGGCCAAAACTTTGAAAAAAGCCCGAGATCAGAAATTTAGGTTCGGAGGTCATGTTACACGCCGGGAAGGACGTTAGTGTGCACCCGGAATGCCTCGTAAAACGAGTCTTCCAAGCTGAAAATCATTTGTGTGTGTGTGTGTATGTGTTTTGGCCAAAATAATTTGAAACTCAGAAAAGTAAAAATTGGGATATCTTTTTAAGACTTTAAACTGATCCCATGAATTTTTGGAAGATTTTTGGATTGAGATTTGGTACTCAAAAGACCTTTTGAAGTTGAGAGCCATTTCTGCCAGAATGAAAAAGGCAGTGGACCTTTGATTTTGAAATGGATTCAATGGTCTTAAAACTTCATAATCTGGATAAACTCAGAGAATGAAAGTTGTTCCAGACACCTTAAATAAGATTTGTGCGAAGGAATTTTCCATTTTGGAGAAGATTTGAGGGGTCAAAACCTTCTGGAAACCTCAGATATGAGATCTGGATTCCCAGAAGCTGATGAACTAGCCTCTGAAAGAAAATTTTAAAAGAGGAGTTTTACTCACCCAAAAAATAAAGTAAAAATATGTCTGGAAATATCTGGATGTTGGCTACAAAAAGTGTTTTGTAGTCAATACCAAATTCCACATTTATCTGTGTCCAAAAAATTAGACCATGGACTGAGGTCTGAGAAAATTGCTACTGGACAGCAACTTCTCAAGAGAGAAAATGTGATTTTAAAGGGGATTTTGCATCCATGCTTGTCCCCATTTCCCTAGGTTTTGGTTAGTGATCACTTGACATTTTAGTGGTGAATCAACTATACCAAACCATCCTTGGGGTACATTAGGACTAAACATTTCATTTGCTTGGGAAGGGGATTTTTATCCTTTGAAAATGAGATTTGATGCTTGAAAATGGTTTTTAGGGTTTTGAAAATGAGTTTTCTTTGCAAGAAAGTAAGAGAACTTGAAAATAATTTTGATCTTTGTAGAAGATCATCCATGGAGATGGTCTTCCATGGTGATCTTCTTAGATCTAAAGCAAGAAGATGAAAGAACTACATTTTGTAGTTTACAAATGCATGCATGGATGAGAGACTTAGTGTAGGGAGAGGGAGGTTATACCTATCTTCCTTGTGTCTTGTGTTTGAATGGATTCAAAGGCTTGAATGTGTTTAGGATTTGAAAGTGTTTAGGGTTGATGATTTGAGTTGGTTAAAGAGAAAACAAGTAGATAACAATGAAGTCCTCTATGTTTTCTCTCTATTCCTCCTCCTAAAGGGTGATTTGAGCTTGAGTTAGTGTATGTATAAGAGTATGTATGAGAGTGATTTGAAGTGTTTGTGAGTGAGTGAGATTTGGGAAAGATTGAAGAGAAAATGGTGGCAATTCAAGTGAATTCCCACTGTTTTCTCCCTATATTTCGCCAGAGTTTCGTTGCTGTGATCAAATTGTGTTGTGTAAACTGAGAGAGGAGGGTTCAATTTATAGCCCTCTGAAATTGACAAACATGTCCGCGCGGATATGATTGACAAATAAGGTAATCGTTCATTAATTACAGCTTCAGGCTTTGGACAGGAAGAATAAAATTCAAAAATCCAGCAGTTTATGTTTTTCAACTTGCCCAATTCGGATTTTTCTTATTTCTTTTGCTTTTTGAGATTCTTTTCTTGGTTTAACTTTAAATGGCAATGCCCATTTTACCCTTACTTTGTTAGAAAAGTTAGGAATGTTAGGAATGTTAGTAATGTTATAACTTTCGTTAATTTTCTAATGAAAATGCTAACAAGCTCAAATTGGAGCACTTACACATCTCGCGGCGAGATATTGCTCATGTGGACAGTTTTGTCCTTTTCTCATTATCTCGTATGCAGTTTAGTCCCAAACTAACGGTGGTTAGTCAAAACTTAACGAAACATGACGAAATGGTGGATTTCTACTTCTTGACTCAAAGCAAGACTTAGAGTGGTATAAGTATGATTCGATGTGTTCAGAATGGGGTGTCTACAGAGCCCCTTGGCGACAAGTCTTATGAAAGAAGTCATGTCGACGATAGAAAAGACATCATTCTGAACATCGGGATTTTGAAAATCAGACCATGACGTAGTTCGACTCCAAAACACAAAAAGGCTGCCTTAGGTATTTTGAAAATCATTTGAAAATCGCGGAGATTTTGTTTTTGAAAAGGTAAATTCATACTGAGGAATCAAATCAAGACCCAATTCAGAATATAGCTGCCTGTCTGAAGATTCGCCTGTCTGGGCTCCGAACCTGCGAGAACTATGTTAGAACACAAAGGCTTACCTATCCGGTCCTCTGAGTCCTGTTGGTTTTGTGACAATTCGCCTTTCTGGGCTCCGAATCGGACTTTTTGTTGTTCGGGATGACGATTCACCTATTTGGGCGTTGAATCGGGCTTTTGGTTCGACGATCCACCTGACTGGGCGTTGGACCGGGCCTTTTGGTTTGACAATCCACCTGTTTGGGCGTTGGACCGGGTTTTTCTGATGACGATCCACCTGTTTGGGGGTTGGACCAAGCTTTTGGTTTGACGATCCACCTGTTTGAGCGTTGGACCGAGCTTTTGGTTTGACGATCCACCTGTTTGGGCGTTGGACCGAGCTTTTGGTTTGACGATCCACCTGTCTGGGCGTTGGACCGGGCTTTTTCTTTGATGATTCACCTTTCTGGGCTCTGAATCATGTGGATTGAGTTGATCTTTTGACCACTCGGTTCTCGGGCGACTGGTGCCGTACCAGGCGATCGTGCGCATGTCACGTTTGGCTCGTTCCGTGACTTGCGGTGCCGGTTTTTCCATGTTTCCTTGCTAATTTGTCATTTCCAAGGGTAAATGTGTCAAAATTTTGAACTTTGACGTTGTGTAGACGCTTATTGTCGAGGACAATTTGGTCACTTTCCAGAAGGTATATCTCGTATTCGTCCATATAAGTGTATATGTCCGACTTCATCTGAACGTTTCTTTTCCTCTTGTTGTCAGGTCACTATGTCCGCGGCCGTTTACAATCGTGGCGCGACTAAGATGGCGGGACTGATGGCCTTGGTGTCGGACCTGTCTGAGAGGCTGTTCCACAAGGCTTCTTTGGCGGCCTCGACAGTGGCCTCGGCGGTGACCCCTACTTGCGGAGCCAAGAGATCGAGGAGGGATGGTAGCCCCCAAGGTGGTGATGGCGGAGGTGCCGGCGGCTCGAGCGACTTGATGGCGTGATCCCCTCCTTTTCCCTTTATCTGATTTCTGATGGTTTGTACATATTGGCCGGGTGGGCCCAGACAATTTTTCTTTTTTTCTTTATTTTCTTCGGTACCTGTTAGGAACAAGTAGGTAGCACAAACAATGGTTTTTCTTAACCCCTAATCCTAGGTCTAATTAGTTAATTAATTAACTTTCTCGACTTTCCATGTTTTTGGAAATGAAATGGAATGGCTGTTAGGCCACAATTTTGAGCTTGATCTTGGCGTTTTATTGCATGTTATGAACTGTACACGCAGGTTTTTCGAGACTTGCTTTGTCAAGTCGGGGCTAGATTGTTGTTTGAGCAGAACTGTTGCTGTTTTGCCGTAGGGATATCTCGCGCGAGATAAGGTGTCTCGCACGAGACACGCTATACAGGCAGAAATCTCTTCCTTTTTCGAACAGGATTTTGTCAGTTTTCCTTATAAAATCACCCTGTAGTCCGGCCAGATAACTCATTCTAGCCTTTCAAACTCTGGAGATATTCTGTGAGGGTGAAACTCTTGTCTTTTTCTTCATCCTTGTGATCCATGGCTTCCAAGGAGATTCCCCCAACGTCCATGATTGTCGATAATTTTTCCCTGTCATCTGAAGTGATTGCATCTTTCAAGCAAGCATCAAGGGATTTTGTGAGGTCGTTTCGCAACCGGTCTCGCAATAGGTTTATTGCAGAATTTGGATTCAGAATTCTTTTCACTTTGAAGAACCTCCAACCGGATTGGAGTCTTTTGCAGGGTGCTGCTCGATTTTGGGATCCCTCTGTTCACCTTTTCAATTTTTCTTTGAATGAGATGGTGCCTACTGTGGAGGAATTCGCCATTATCTTGGATATGCCTTTGACTGGTGAGATTGCTGTTCCTAAGTACCATAGGAATCATTCTGAGGCTTTGAATGAATTGTTAGGGATCCCCCTTGAGACTTGCTATGAGTTGGTTCACCGCAAGTGGGTTGATTGCTCTTCTTTTCCAGGACGCTTCAGCGGTAATTCAGATGATGATGCTTTTCATGTCTATAAACGGAACTTTCTGGCTCTTTTTCTTTTCGGAGATGTTCTGTTTACATGTAGGGACGGCTTGGTTGACTCCCAACTGGTGGAAACTGTTCTGCAGGCTAGAAAACGTTCTAGGAACATTATTCCGCTAATCTTGGGTGAGACCCTGCATGGTCTTGATGAGCTGCATAGGACCGGTGTCATGACTCAAGGGAGTCCTCTTATGTTAACCATTTGGCTTAGGGAGCATCTCAAGTTGGTAGGTCCCCCGTTGGAATATTCCCCTTTCACATATCATACGCGAAAGTTATTGATCAAGGATCTTTCAGCGAATGAATGGGCTGAGTTGATTGCGAAGAACGGAACTGCTGACATTCTTTGGTGTCCACCTTATTGGAGGTTGAACAAGTATGTTGCCAATATCGAGGGTTTTGACAGGGTTGTTCTTTCGGGTTTGCGAGATTCCTCCTTTTATTTCCCCAAGCGGGTGCTCCGTCAGCTTGGTCAGCAGCAGGACACTTATCTTTTCGAAGGAGCTTCTCGTGAAGTGTCTTATATTGGTGTAGAGTTTGCGCAGGCGCTAGCTCAAGCATGGGGTGAAGGAACTAGTCGGGACCGCTGGTCGAACCTTCAGACTTTTAATGCAAGTATCTTCTTATCTGATAAGTACTTGGATTGGTTCCTTCATACCGGTCACCCGAGTGCAGAGAAGATTGATGATCTGCGGCTTTCACTGCTAGGAGATTCTTTTGTAGCTAGCAGTATTTTGCGAAGGAGAGAGGCTCAGTCTGATCCTGCTAATGTGCGGACTGATCCAACTCAGGATTTTCTCGATGGGGATTGGTACGAGAGGCGAGGCAAAGGGATGCCTGGAAAGACGCAAGGTTTAGATAGGCCACATGTCTTCAAGAGGCTCTCGGGATCTGTTTTTGATCGCCTTGACTCTGTTTTTGATCGTCTCGAGGGATGCTCTGCTTCGAGGGGCTCAAAGCGCAAGGAGGATCACGACGACGGTGGAGATCATGTCCGCCGGCCTACCAAGTCAATGAAAGGCTAGATCTTTAGGAGTACCAAGAGATTGCTTTGATAGATCAATTGTTTTGCTTTTATTAGTATTTTTTTTCGAGATTGTTAGCTTAGCAAATTAGTCGCTGTGGTTAGGATTTCTCTTTTGTCGTTAATAAAATGCATTTGATTAATAAAGGACAAAAGTAGATTTATTTATTTGATTAGACCGAACCCGAAGGTTGCCTACGTTCCTCTTTTACAACAATTACATAAGAGGCTCAGATCTAACGTAGTTCATTTTTGAGAAAAGGACAAATTGCGGCTCCGTGCCGAGGGGTAATCTCGCGCGAGATAAGCCTCCTTTTTTTTTTTCTCTTTTCATGCACACCCTTTCTTTTGCCTAGACCGCCCTTTCGGGTTTTCAATCTAGCGGGCTTCTTTTCTTGTGCTAGCTCTAATTTTTGTCTAGGCCGTCCTTTCCGAGATTTTCAACCTAGCGAGCGATTTCTTTTTAGGAGGCCAAGTCACGCGAAGTACTTCTTGAGCTTGTCCATGTTGACCGGCTTCGGTAGTTGATCTCCGTCTAAGTCCACCAGCTGAAGGGCTCCCCCAGAGAATATCTTCTTCACAATGTAGGGTCCTATCCATCTTGGTCCCCACTTGCCTAGCGGGTTGAAAGGTCCAGGACGGTGCTCACGGAGAACCAGGTCACCTACTCTGATGTTCTTCATCTTGACCTTTTTGTTGAAAGCTCTTGCCATTCTTCTTTGGTAAGCTTGAGTATGTTCGGCTGCTTTCAACCTTCTTTCGTCCAACAGGCCAATTCTTCGTATCCGCTTCCTAGCCAGCCGACCTCGTTCACTTGGTTTTCTAGGAGAACCCGTAGTGATGGTATTTCCAATTCTATCGGTAAGACGGCCTCCATTCCGAATGTGAGGGCGTAGGGAGTCTCTCCCGTAGCCGTTCGACCGAAGTGCGGTATCCCCACAGTGCGAAAGGTAGCTTGTCGGGCCAGCCTTTTCCAAAGTGACCGCCATTTTCGGATGATAGTCTCGATTGTTTTGTTCGCGGCTTCAACCGCTCCGTTCGTTTGAGGCTGTAAGGAGACGACTTGTGCCTTGTGATTTTGTATTCGGTTAGTAGGCGATCGGTTTCTTTCTCGAAGTGGGACCCATTATCGGATATCATCTCTTGCGGAACCCCATACTGGCGAGATGATGTTGTGCTTGATGAATTGCAACCTTTCTGGCATTTAGAACTTTGTAGGAGGCGGCCTCAACCCACTTAGTGAAGTAGTCGATGGCTACTAGGACGGCAAAGTGTCCGCTAGCTCCTATGGGTGTGACCTTTCCAATCACGTCTATCCCCCATGTAGAGAACGGCCAAGGAGAAGTCATAGGGTACAGCAAGGAAGGCGGTGCATGCTGAAGATTGGCGTGTATCTGACACTTGTGGCACTTTTTGACCATTTTAGTACAGTCGGCTTCCATGGTCAGCCAAAAGTACCCTTGTCTGATGATCTTTTTGGCGAGCATGTTTCCGCTCATGTGGGTTCCACATATGCCCTGATGAACATGGTCCATTATTTCTTGGGCCTCTTCCTCGGTGGCACAAAGGAGGTTTCCTTGGGAATGCTTCTTGAATAGACGGCCAGCGGTGATGACGTAATTAGCAGCCAACCTCTTAAGGGCGATCTGAGTCTTCGGGTCTGTCTCAGGTGGGATGGTTCCATCTAGGATGAAATGCCAAATGTCATGGTACCATGGTTTCTCTTCGGAGTTCCCAACAATGGCACATTCGGATAACCATTTGTCTTTGCAGTCATGGAGATCTATAACGGCGCAGTATGCAGGAGTTGCACGTCGTGTTATTTTGAAGGGTTTGACTGCTTTTCCTTTAGGGATTTCGACCAAAGAAGCAAGTGTGGCCAATGCGTCCGCAAACCGATTTTTGTCTCTGGGGAGGTAGTGAAATGAGACATCTTGGAATTGTTGCGCCAACTCATGGAGATGGGCACTGTATCTTTGAAGGGTTGGATCTTGGACCCTCCACTTCTTCAATGTCTGATTGATGATCAATTGGGAATCCCCGAATACCTCGAGTTCAGTCACGTTGTGTTCTAGAGCTGCCTCAAGTCCTGCTATGCAAGCCTCGTATTCTGTGGTGTTGTTGGTGGCGTCAAAGTCAAGACGTATTGCCAGTGGAGTATAGATGTCGTTAGGGTCTACCAATAGCATTCCAATGTCGAACCCTCTCTTGTTGGCTGCGCCATCGAAAAATAATTGCCACTTATTTTCTTCTTCTATACTCATGATATCCTCATCAGGGAATTGCGGGTCTTCCCCCTTCGCTTCGTCGCAAGGAAATTCGGCCAACTGATCTACGAATACACTCCCCCTGACGGATTTCTGAGTGACGTAAGTGATATCATATCCCGCGAGCATGAAGTACCATTTGGCCAGTCTCGAAGACAAATTTGATTTGTCTAGGATATATTTCAGTGGATCCATTTTTGCAATGAGACGGACCGGAAAGGCTTCCATATAGTGCTTCAGCCTTTGTGATACCCAAACAAGAGCAGCGCAGGATTTGCCGAGTGGAGAGTAGTTGATTTCGCTGCCTTGGAATCTGCGGCTGACGAAATAGATGGCATTCTCTGTGTGGGAGGCTGGCTGTTCTTGAGCGAGCATAGCCCCTAATGCGTTGTCTGTAACTGTGAGGTACAACTTCAAGGGCTTCTCCTTGTGCGGTGGAACCAGGATAGGTGGGGAAGTCAAGTAGTGCTTAACTTCCTAGAATGCTTCTTGACATTCTTCGGTCCACTCTTGAGGTGCGTTTTTCTTAAGTAGCTTGAAGATAGGATCGCAAATTGTAGTCAGTTGATTGATGAATCGACTGATATATTGAAGCCTGCCCATGAATCCCTTTACTTCTTTACGTGTTGCTGGGTGGAGGCATGTACGTAATGGCTTTTATCTTGGCGGGATCTCGCTTCTATGCCACGCCCGTGACCATGTACCCTAAGACTTTCCCTTTGACCACTCCGAATGAGCATTTGGCGGGGTTGAGCCTCATCTTGTGTTGTCTCGCCGTTTGAAAAATTTTACGAGATCTCTCGAAGTGTTGACCATCCGTCCCTTTTGAGTGAATAATCATGTCGTCCACATATACCTCTATTTCTTTGTGTATCATGTCGTGGAATAGTGTCGTGATCGCACTTTGATAAGTAGCCCTTCTTGAGACCAAACGGCATGACCGTGTAGCGTAACGTTCCCAAGGTGTGGTGAATCTTTGTTTTGTGCCGATCCTCCTCTGCCATGAGGATTTGGTTATACCTCGCGAAACCGTCGACGAATGAGCGAACTTCGTATGCAGCTGTGGCATCGACCAACATGTCTATGTTCGGTAGCGGGAAGTCATCTTTAGGGGATGCCTTGTTCAAGTCTCTGAAATCAACACAGACTCGTATTTTCCCGTTTGACTTGGCTACTTGCACCTTGTTTGCTAACCATTACGGATACTCAATCACTTTGATGAACCCTACATTCAAGAGCTTCATGATTTCCTCTTTCACTTGCATTGACCATTCCGGCTTGATTCTCGCATAGCTTACGCTTGACCGGCTTGGCGTTGGGTAGCGGCGGTATCTTGTGCTCTACAACCGATCGATTCAACCAGGCATATCTTTGTAGGACCAAGCGAAGACGTCGACATATTCTCCGAGGAGCTGCGTCAAGGTTTCTTTGTCTTCCCCCTTGAAGAAGCTACCGATCTTTGTTTCTCTGGGGTCTTCTGTTGTCCCAAGATTAACCGTTTGCATTTCCTCGTCGTCAACAGGGCCATTCTTTCCACAACGACCTACTTGCTTAGCTAATTCTTTTAAGATTTGTTCGTTTTCTTGATCTATCTCATCGTATGATTCATTATTAACGTGTTCGTTATATTGATTGTTATTAGTTAATTCATCATTCACGATGTTAGCAATCTCTAGGTACTCGGAAAGATCAAAGTTTTCATTAAGGAAGTAAGGGAATACATGTTCAGCCACCGCCTCGATTTCCTCTTGAGTGAGTTCATCGGAGGTGGAGCCTGCTTCTAACGTAAAAGCTACGGGGCCTATCTTCCTGCGGGGATGGGGAGTGCAACCAAGATCTTTGATCATGAAGTCTTCATCAACAACTGGTCCTCCGGTGACGTGCCAGTTTAGAATTGGCTCATCACATTTCTGTATTAGTCTTGTGTAGTCAGTATTTGGAGCGTCCCCCTTGGATATTGCATGGATACGTCGTCTTATAACCGGCACGGAGTCTTGGAACTGCCGCAAAGATGTCTTCTCCCAATACAAAGTCCCATTCACTTGTCATTTCTGCCTTCGTGCCCCACAAATCATTAGGGATTAGTGGGACGGATTCTGTTTCATCTGGAGAAGCATCGCAGTCGCTGAAGATCTCAAAGCCCGCTTGGCGCTTTCCTTTATCATCAGTCTATGGTTCTGAAAAGATAAAGTAGGGAATACTTTCCCCTTCTAAAACGAAGTAGCCATTGAGTGTCTTTCGATATGGCTTGAGGTTGTCATTCTTGGCCTTTAGGTCGTCGTAGCCTTTGTATGTGGTTCCTTCCCACTTGATTTGAGTGAAGCCCCACTCTTCTTTGTCATCTTCATCGTGGATGGAGATGATGTATCCTAGGCCATGCTTTGTGTGAAGCGGGGGGACCGGTGGCGGTTCCGTTATCCCTTGTAAGTGCTTTCCAAGCCCCAATCCAGGAAAGTACCCTTTTGCTAGCATCATTCTCCAGACAGGAAGGCTTCCGGAAAACCAAAGTGCCTTGGAGTAGTCATTTTCGTTGCAAGTTTCTATGACATTCACAGTGTTTTCTTTCTCGATCTCAAAGCCACTGAACAGGAAATCAGAAGTGCTATGTTGTACTTCGAGGATAGGACTAGCAGTAACCATTTCTCCGTGTATGGTGACTATCGTATTGTTGTGTCTGAACTTGATGCATTGGTGCAGGGAGGAGGGCACACCCCCTATGTCATGTAGCCAAGGGCGACCAAGCAGCAAGTTGAAGGATGCCGGGATGTCGATGACTTGAAATTCGATGCTCATAGTGACTTGCCCCATTTCTACAGGTATCACGACTGATCCCAGAGCAGTTCTAGCAGTACAATCGTACCCCCTTACAGTATGCCCGGATGGCTTGAGATCTTTGTGGGTGAGGCCTAAGGATGATATGGCTTTCTTTGGGAGGACATTGATTGCAGAACCATTGTCGACCAAAATGCGTGGCATTCGGTACCCGTTCACCTTAGCAGTTATGTAAAGGGCCTCGTGATGATTGTTTCCATAGGACGGGAGGTCCAAGTCAGTGAAAGTGATGACGTTACCAAATTGCACTTGGCCAATCATTTGAGTGAGCTCTTCGGGTGTTGCTTCCGAGGAAATGGTCATTTGAGCCAATGCCTTTTTCAACATCTCACGGTGCTTGTGAGATGCTCCTATGAGATCCCAAACTGAGATGTTTGCTTGTGTCTTCTTTAACTGAGTTAAGAGAGGGTCCTCCGGTTTGCTTGGCGATGAGGTTTTGGCTTGTTTTGGAGGATTTTCATCCCTTGGGTCTTTGTTGGTGATCACACGACCGGATCGTGTGAGTAGGTTGACTGTTTTAGACCCTTTCTCCTTTTGTTCTAAGATTTCCTCCCAAGACATCATATAACAGAAAGAAGATTTATTAAATTCAAGAGGGCTCTCGTCCACAATTGTGGCTAGACGAGTAGGGTCCTCGAAGCTACTTTCTATCTCTATCAGATTGACCTCATTGTTTGGCAAAGGATTAGTAACAACATTAGGTAATCCTATCTCTTTATCATCAAACAAATCTTGGATGACATCTTTCAAGTGGAAGCAAGAGTTGGTGTCGTGACCGGTGAAGTTGTGGTACTTGCAGAAGAGGTGATGAGCATGGTTGGCAGGAAGATCTTTCTTTGGAGGCCCACCTTCTCTTGGTTTGATTTTCCCGTTCTTGACAAGCACTTCGAAAAGTTCTTCTTGGGTGATTCCTTCAAGCTTGTCATAATGTCTATCCTTCTTCTTCTTTTGTGGTGGAGGTACTGCAGAGTATTTACCATTTCCGGGATGATTGAAGACAATGGCATTGACATATGCATCCTTGGGATTGGAAGAGGAAGAAGAGCTCTTGTTGTAACGGAATCCACTTTCTTTCTTGACTTCCCTTTTCTGTTTGATGAGGTCATCTAACCGTATGCCCGACTTGTGAAGTTCGGCGAAGCTAGGAAAATAGTTGCCGGCTAGCTTGTTTTGATATTCCTCTCTAAGGCATTGTATGAGGATGTGAATTTGCTCGTCTAGGCTGGGCCTATCAACGATTTCAGTTAATTTGGTTCTCCACCTTTTGACAAAATCTGTGAAGGATTCGTTTGGAAGCTGCTTGGTTTGCTCAAGATCTCTTCTAGTGGTGCGATAAGTGGAGTTGTCCTCGTATTGCTTTTGGAAAGTACAACTAGCGAGTGGCCAGTCGAGTCTGTGATGTACCTGATTTTTTTTGAAAATCAAACGGAGTCGCCACGCCATTTTTGTTTTAAGGGCCAAAACATTGAAAAATGCCCGAGATTAGAGATTTGGGTTCGGAGGTCACGTTACACGCCGGGAAGAACGTTAGTGTTCACCCGGAATGCCTCTTAAAACGAGTCTTCCAAGCATTAAAAACCATTTGTGTATGTGTGTGTGTGTGTGTATTTTTTGGCCAAAATAAGTTGAAACTGAAAAGTAAAAATTGGGAACTCTTTATTAGACTTTGAAAAAATCCCATGATTTTTGGTGTGATTTTTGGGTTGAGTTTTGGGACTCAAAAGATTTTTTGAAGTTGAAAACCAATTCTGCCAGAATGAAAAAGGCAGTGAACACTTTATTTTAAAATGGGTTTAAGGGCTTAAAAATCTCATAATCTGGGGAAAGTCTGAGAATGAAAGTTGTTCAAAACACCTTAAATAAGGTTTCTGTAAAAGAACTTTCCCATTTGGAGGTGATTTGGTGGACCAAAAACTTCTGGAAATCTCACATGTGAAATCTGGATTTCCAGAGACTGAGGAACTGACCTTTGAAATAAAATTTGAAAAAGGGATTTACTCACGAAAAAAATAAAGTAAAAATATGTCTGGAAAGCTCTGGATGTTGGCTACAAAAAGTGTTTTGTAGTCAACACCAAATTCCAAGTTTATCTGTGTCCAAAAAATTAGACCATGGACAGAGGTCTTAGAAAACTGCTACTGGACAGCAACTTTCTTAAGAAGAAAAACATGATTTTAAGGGGGGTTTTGCATCCATGCTGTTAGAAAAATCTTGAAAATATAGAAAGGAAAACAAATTACAACATTGAAAATATAATATACAACAATTCTGAAAAACCATAAAAAGAAAGATACAACCGTATTTGATCTCTTCATTGGGTTTGTCCATCTTTAATCTCTTGTATCCGAGTCGTGTGAGAACACACTCTCCTTAAGACTAATTCGTCCTCCTCTCTACGAGTGCTTGAGGTTTCAACGGGCGTTAGTCTCCCAGGATAAAACGGATTAACCGGAACCACTTCGCACTTGAGCTTTCCGGCGAAATGAACTAATATGCTTGGACAATATCACCATTCCAATTATTCAAGGAGGGCAAAGGAAGAAGATGAACGAATTGCAAGAGGATAGAAGAAGATTGATGGAAAAAGCTTCTTTTTGTGTGTTTTCCTCTTATCTTTTTCTCTATTTTTTTCTCTCTTTTCTTCAAAGAGTTGTGGGTATTTCTTTTATAGCTCAAAACTCCCCAAGGATTAACTCTCCAATTAATCCACATATTGATGATCATCTTAATTCAACAATTAACATTGCCATCAATTTATTCTTGGAGTTTCATTTGCCAATCATAAATGGACATTAACTTTGAAAGTTATTCTTGGAATTAATCTTGAATTAAAAGAATTATAATTCAATAAAAAATGGCCAAAACTATCAACTAGTTTTTCCATTCTTTTCACATGTGAGACAAACTCACATTTCCAACTTTCATCCATTTATTTAAGCCGTAATATTTTTATCATCCAATCTTCAAATTGAACAAATAAAATATCATTTTCATGTTCTCACGGAGTAGAATATGAACCCACAATAATCTTTGTCCAACGACAAAGCGATTTTTCCAAGGAAATGTACACAATTTTCTTCACACACAACATACTTTTCCAACAATCCCCCACATGAAGGAAATTGAGGACGAGATTGGTGATAGAGTCAAATGAGACAAAAACATGCATACGAAGGTGTGGGGATATTGCCCATTGAACCTCCGCTCGAACTAGCATATTTACTCTACTCGCAAGTCTATAGACGCGATGTCCTTAGAATCGATATGCTTTTGTGTAGCCGATCATATACTAGACACAAGTAATGTCCTAACATACTTCATTTCTCATAGCTATGTTCGTTCATGGCCCTGAACATAATGCCTGGTTCTGTGAGAGGGTCTAAGAATTGAGCCTCACACAATTCTCCTCGAAGCGGCCCCACTTCTCTTTCACATAGGTGATTTCTTAAAGGTAACCCGTTTTACCCCGCTCGAATTTTCGACGCGTAAGAATCATTAAAAGCCTTAAGCTTATCCTTGTCCTTTCGGGATGTCACTAACAGGAATGGACTTGGGGTTGGTTCCCCCACAATGACGCTGCAAGTCTTTTAACAGTTAGGTTGTCCCATTGAATCTAGTTCTTGGGATCTCCAGTCATCTAGATTGGGTTTTCCGCTGTGTTTAACTTTTAAGAGGCTTACGTCTCATTCCCCTCATCGAACTTTCAACTAACTCTCTATTTAACCCTTTGGTTAACGGATCCGTTTATTATTTGACTTCACATTGTCAAATTAGTTGAGAGTAGTTATTTAATGGTATTATGTCTTAGATATAAATGTCTAGACTACCATTACACACATTGATATATGTCATGTCAATCATAAATTGACTTTAGCAATATACCATCTTGCTAACACAAGATTTATCCATTTGATAATTCAGTTAAATCCCAGCTATTTCATATTGATCCTTTCAAATAATTCAAGAATATCCACCTAATGACTTGTTTAATCACGAGTCCATTAGTTTTCCTTGAATTTGAATCAACATATCAAATTGACTAGAATTTTTCTTAGTTAACATATCTTTTTTTTTGGATTTAATAAACAAAGTGACGTAGACACTCTTGTTTAAATCCACACAATCAAACCTTTGATGTCTTTATCTTTGTA
>JAFEMH010004668.1:0-197717 GCA_022495995.1 Adenophora triphylla var. japonica | reverse complement strand
ATAATGCCTTGAAAATGGTTGAGAGGCAATTATGGAACTTGAACCAAAGTTTATAAAACTTGGTAAATGAACTTGGAACCTTAAGAGAAGGTGCTTAATATTGTATTGTGAACTCGTAGATTTACTTATATGATATTTTAGCCTTATGTGATAACCTATGTAGAGATTTGTTTGCTTTTATAGTGTCTCTAAATGTATTGTGCGCTATTGCCAGTTTAGACGAGAATCTATTTACTTGGTTTGGACAGGAGGTAGTAGTATCACATTCACTTGGTTTTACATATTGTGTAATGAATGTGTATGACTTACGTGATATACTTTGTGTCCTACGATGTTACATATTCATAGCTAATTGTGCACATAGTAGTTAAATACGTAAGTTCTTTGAAATTGCACCCGGATCCGAGCAGGCCTCGCGGCCCCGGCATCGGCATTTTCGCTTTGCGGCGTTTTTCGAGGTTGGAGGTGTCTCGCCGTTTGTTTTCGCATTTGTAGAGTCGCCACGCCGTTTTTATTAAGCCCAAAACATTGAAAAAGGGCATCGGTTTAAAGATAATTTTAAAGCTGTTTTTGTG
Organism: Adenophora triphylla var. japonica; assembly: GCA_022495995.1. Taxonomy (NCBI): domain Eukaryota; kingdom Viridiplantae; phylum Streptophyta; class Magnoliopsida; order Asterales; family Campanulaceae; genus Adenophora; species Adenophora triphylla. Next base: position 197,142 of record JAFEMH010004668.1, on the reverse strand, counting down.
TGATGAGATTTTGAGTTCGGAGGTCGAGATGACTCCCGGGAAGAGAATATTAGAATATTAGAGCTCACCCGAGTAGCCTCGTAAACGAGTCTTTCGGATACCCCTAATATCCTTTAAATGTTGTGTGTGTGTGTGTGTGCTTTTAAAAATGCATCTTTGTATCGGATGTCTACATTGTATGCTATGTATGGAAATGTATTGAAATAGTATAGGAAGGAAGCCTTACCAATGTTGGTTCGTGTCTACGTCTTCGGCTTGGGAATAGTGTTTGAGGTCGGAGTAGCGTTCCGGTACGGATCGGGATTGCTTCGGGAGATGCCGGTTGTGCGCGGACGAGTTTCGGCGTGAGTTGAGGTTGTAGGCTGCGTTCGGGCGAGAGGTTCGGCGTGCGTGGGGATCGTCGGGATCACTCGGGCGAGAGGTTCGGCGTGCGTTGTGGTGGCGAGTCACTCGGGCGGAGTTTCGGCGTGGTTTGGGATCGTCGGTTTGACTCGGAAAGAGCCGGGACAGGTGGAAAGACCGACGAGGCCTCGGAGTACCACGAGGGGCCTCGAGTACCTCGAGAGTGCCTCGGGGCAGCGCGGGAGCGTCTCGGGAGCGCTCGGGGAGGCTTCGGAGCACCACGAGGAGCTCGGAAGGCCTCGGAAGGATCCGAAAGGGCGGGAGTGCCTCGAGAGGACTTAGAGGAGCCGAGAAGGCTAAGGGAGGAAGAGAGAAGAGGGAGGTGTGTGAAAATGAGGAGGGGAGCCCTCTATTTATAGTAAAAATTTCGGAGCAAAGAGGTCCGTACGGACCTTCTTGGTTATCCGAATTTTGGATTTCCTCGATTTGAGGAATGCGCAATGATGGAGAATATTACGGAATGATGGTGTTCCACTGAGCAATAAGGTCAGTACGGACCATCTTGCATGCAAAGAGGTCCGTACGGACCAACTCTGCGAGGAAGTAATCATTTTCCCGGGATTTGAGGAATATTGTGGACTTTAAGGGGATTTAGTAATCATTGAAACAAAGAGGTCCGTACGGACCTTAATTGCTACGATTTCTGAAAATTCCCAAAAGGTCCTTTTGTCCCTTTTTATCCCGAGAAAGGCTCCTCCGCTTGGTTTGGTTGGGGGTTTGAGAGGGTTTTGAGAGGGTTTTGAGTGAGAGAGGTCTACAGAGGCTGCGTGGATGAGTCTGCGGTGTTTCCCGTGTGTTTGAAAGGGGTGATCAGTTGGGGTACTTACGAAGCCCTCGACGGCGTCACTTATGAAAGAAGTGGGGTCGCCGATAAGATAAGGGTCCTAATCTGGATCGCGTCTTTGGGAGAGGAAGTGGCCGTGAGGGTCAATGTGAGGACGTGGTGGTGTCCTTTTGTGTGACCGTTTAGGTCAATAGGTGGACCTGTGATAGGATTCCTACGTATCCACAGCGGGAATCAAGCACAGTCGTAGTTCGGGTGTGGGGTGAGTGTTTTGTGAATGCGGGCGTGGTGGTGCCACTGAAGTGTTGTGTGACCGCCGAGGTCGGTGGTGAGGACGTGGTGGTGTCTGGGTGACCGTATAGGTCGATGGGAAGGGCGTGGTGGTGTCCTAGGTGGCCAGTATAGGTCGATGGGTTTGGACCTGTGATAGGATTCCTACGTATCCACAGCGGGAATCAAGCACAGTCGTAGTTCGAGGTCGTGAATTTGTGAGTGCGGGCGTGGTGGTGCCACGAAGTGTTGTGTGACCGCCGAGGTCGGTGGTAGGACGTGGTGGTGTCTAAGATGTGGTGACCGCCGAGGTCAATTGTGAGGACGTGGTGGTGTCACGGGATGGAAATTTTACGATTTTCCTAATCGGGTGGTTTAAGGCCTTAGGGCCGGATAATCATTTGGGAGGTTTATACGGTCTTCGGACCGAGTGGTTTAAAGCCTTGGGGCAGAGAGTTGGAGGACTGAATCGTCTTCGGCGGTTGGTGCCATGGAGGACTTTGAATCGTCATCAGCGGCGGTTGGTGCCTTGTTGGAGGACTTTGAATCGTCATCGGCGGCGGTTGGTGCCACGGCCGGAGGACTTTGAATCGTCATACGCGGCGGTTGGTGCCACGTGGAGGACTTTGAATCGTCATACGCGGCGGTTGGTGCCACGTGGAGGACTTTGAATCGTCATACGCGGCGGTTGGTGCCACGGCCAGAGGACTTTGAATCGTCTTCGGCGGCGGTTGGTGCCTGGCCCAGAGGACTTTGAATCGTCTTCTAGCGGCGGTTGGTGATGTGCGCGAGGACTTTGAATCGTCTTCTAGCGGCGGTTGATGTAATGCGCGAGGACTTTGAATCGTCTTCTAGTTGATGTTATGCGAGACTTTGAATCGTCTTGCATTTGATGTAATGCGCGAGGACTTTGAATCGTCTTCTAGCCGCGGTTTGATGTAATGCGCGAGACTTTGAATCGTCTTCTAGCCGCGGTTTGATGTAATGCGCGAGGACTTTGAATCGTCTTCTAGCCGCGATTTGATATAATGCGCGAGGACTTTGAATCGTCTTCTAGATTTGATGTAATGCGCGAGGACTTTGAATCGTCTTCTAGCCGCATTTGTGGAGCGTGGCTGCCTTGTGCTTCGAGAGCGTAGATGCCTTTGTGTTTTTGCATGTTGAGTAGAAGGTTGGACTTACGATGGCTTGCCGGTGCTTGCGTTGCCGTTGAAGTGGGCGAGGATGACGGCGGTGATTGCTTCCCCATTTGGCATTTTGGAGCGCTTCGTGCCTTGGGACTTGTACTCGGAGGTGTTGGCTCCTTCTTGTGCTTGTTTTGCCGTTGAGTGGGCAAGGATGATGGTCGGTCTTTGAGGATATGCGATCTTGTATGACTTCCCTTTGACTTGTTGGGGAGGAGCTCGGGCTTACTTTGATGGCCGGTGCTTGCGTTGCCGTTGAAGTGGGCGAGATTCGGAGCTTACATCGGCTGCCGGTGCTTGAATTGCTTTGAGGATGCGTGACCTTGTAGGGGCCCTTTTGTTGGGAAGATGACTTCGGACCTCCTTTTGAGGGCAGTGGTTGAGTTGTCGTTGAGCGTTTGGAGCGTCTTGTGCCTTGATATTCGTCTTTGGGAGGTGTTGGCTCCTTCTTGAATTGCCGTTGAGCGGGCGGTGGTTGAATTGCCGTTGAGCGTTTGGCGTCTTGTGCCTTGGGATTCGTCTTTGGGAGGTGTTGGCTCCTTCTTGAATTGCCGTCGGCGGCGTTTTGGAGCCGTCTCGTGGCGAGACCGGTCTTACGGTGTTGGCCGGTGGTTGAATTGCCGTTGAAGTGGGCGAGCCGGTCTTACGTTGATGGCAGTGGTTGGTGCCGTTGAAGTGGCGAGGTGTTGGCCGGTCTTACCGTTGAGCGTGGCCGGTGGTTGAATTGCCGTTGAAGTGGGCGAGGACCGGTCTTACGTTGATGGGCGGTGGTTGAATTGCCGTTGAAGTGGGCGAGGACCGGTCTTACGTTGATGGCCGGTGGTTGAATTGCCGTTGAAGTGGGCGAGGACCGGTCTTACGTTGACGGCCGGTGGTTGAATTGCCCGTTGAAGTGGGCGAGACCGGTCTTACGGCGATGGCCGGGGTGTTTGCAAGTGTTGCTGTTTTGACTTTGCTGGAGGTATGAGTTTATTCTTTGTTTTTGATTTAGCGACTTGTCATTTCTCCATTGTCTTTCTGTTGAGCCTTCGTTTTTGTCGGTGTGGTTTTACGAGGTTTTCGGTGCTTCCGTGGGATAGAGATCCGAAGTGAGCTTTGCGTACCTGCTATCTTTGGGAGGCTCGTACGGCGAGAAGAGGAGGAGGGAAGCTCACCATCGCCTACGGGGATGTGCGGGAGCGTCTGGAGAGATAGCCGTGAGGGTTTGTCTTGTTCCCGTGGACTCGGTATGAGGGGATGAGTTTGAGGGCTCCAGAGGTGGCAGCGGCGGAAGATCTTTGCGGGGGCTTGACTTGTGATGTCATGTATGCAGGGAGCGGGTCTTCGCGGCATGGCCCCGGTGTGCTTCCCGTGGCTCGAGGGACCCTCCCTTTGGGATGCTTGATTCCGGGACATGGAGCGTGCTTGATTTCGAGAGGTACCTTGGCGGTGTCGGCGCGAGGAGTTCATCTTGTATGGAGAGGAGTACGGGGCCTTCGTGAGGAGGAAGGCGGGGGACGCCGCGAGTGCGGCGCGGGAGAGAGGCTGGCCGCGAGCTCCCGAGAGGTTCCGATGCGGACCGGATTTCACGTACGTCGCGGGGACGGATCGAGAGGAGTGTATGCATGCCGTTCGGAGCGAGCTCTGCTTGCATACGAGTGGATCCCAGATAGATCGGTGAGTGTGCGACTCTTTTCCATCTTGGCATCTTTTACGTATTTTTCTCTTTTTGTTGTTGAGTATAAGCGTATTCTTTGAGCGTTTCCTTAGGCTTGCTTGTTGGTGCGAGAGTCAGGGGAGAGCCTATGATATCTTGACTCGCCGTTACGTGGCGATGCGCTCCTTCGCTAAGAAGATGGCGTCGAAGATGTCTGCCGGTCTTCGCGTCGTGTGCCGGCGTACGAGCCTATGCCTTCGAGGCATTACGTAGGCGTTCCTCCGCCTAGAGCCGAGCCGGAGCCGCAGCGGGGAGAGGACCTTTGAGGCGGCATAGCATGGATGCGGGACATCTTCGGGAGGCTGCGGGGCCTTCGAGGAGCGGCCCTTTTATCGGTTCATGCCTCCGCATGGCGCACGGGGTGAGGGTTCCTCGAGCCTTCTTTCTTTGATCCTTTCGCCGGATTTGATCCTTCGAGTACTTTTCGTGGGAGCCTCGGGCGGGTGCTCGGTATTCGACGACGAGGATGTGACGGGCGGGATTATTTGGCAGGATGCCCGACTTCTCTTTGGAGGACCTTGGCGAGGATGATGATCTTGAGGATTCGATTAGTATTCATTTGCTTTCCCTCTTTTCATATCCCTCTTTTTTTTTGTTTAGCAACAGACATTTATGGGTAATTTTTGTAATAAAACACATGTATTTGCACGGCAAACGGCATTTTATTTTAAGATGTAATGTCATTTATTTTGTGATTCAGGAATTGTCCTAGAAATTGTTGCTATTATTATTTTTATTTTGTGCATGCCACGTGGTGAGAGTGTGTTTGTGGGTAGTGTATGTTTGCGGGAATGGCTTTGGCAGGTGTTTGGGCGATTTGGAGCAAGGTTTCTTTGAGGACGGTGGCTTTTATGCTTGTTCTTTGGGAAATGGGTTACATTTGCAAGGAGGTCCGTACGGACATACTTAGCATGCAAAGAGGTCGTACGGACCAACCTTGCTTTGGGAAGGACATAAATGCTTTCCGGTGCACAGTTCTTCCTCATTTCCCCATTTGCGGCCATTTTCGAGCTTTCTTCCCCATTTTCTCTAGGAACCTCCATTTTTGCCATGGATTCTTCGTACGTCCCTAGAATTTTGCCGAGGCTTTCGCGGGAGAGGCAAGCACACTTCCTTGAGCGGTTGAAAACGTGGATGCGGCGCCGTATGAGGCATCGAGACGGGCTTTCGAGGTAAGGTTTCGTCTTTGCTCGGTTTGGTCTTTTAAGGAGTTGGTTCTGATTGGGATTTGTTGCGGGCTGCCGCGAAGTTGCAGGATGTTAGGAGGCACGTGTCTTTGTTTCTCCTACAATGAAATGGTGCCCACTTTTGAGGATTTTCGGGCTTTGATTGGAGGGCCGGAGGTGGAGGCCATCTCGCTTCCTTTGATTGGTGGTCTGCGGTGAGCGTGAAGCTTGCGAGACTTTCTTCGTACTTCGTTGGAAGAAGTGCGGGGCATGATCCTTGATTCGGGTCATATCGACATTTACGAGCTGCCGGAGCGGTTCATGGTTGATGATGAGTGACGTCTCTTGGGATGTATTTGCCTTGTGCGTGATGGCGACAGCTTTTACGAGTCGGTTCCCTTGGCATTTGTGATGGCGCTTTGCTAGATGTGGTAGGGCCTTTGCGAGTGGAGAGGATATTGTCCCGTTGGTCTTTGGGGAGACTCTTCATGGTATCGGCCGTACGCGGCCAGGGATCGTTTTATGAGAGGGAAGCCCCGCTTTGCTCACCTTGTGGCTGCGAGAGAGACTTCGAGCCATGCCAGAGGCTCAGACGTCGTTTAGCCCGTGGTCATTTGCTCGGCGACCTCTTGTGTTGGATATGGATCGGTCACTTTGGGAGAGATGGATGGCACGGCTTGGTACGCATCGAGATCCGGCTGGTGGGTTCCGCCTTTGGAGGATTGAGACCGGGGAGGATCTTGCGGGAAGGGTCCTACGTTGTCGAGTTCCGGGTTTGTCTTGGTCCTCCTTCTATATTCCGTCGCTTGTTTCCGGCGGTTTGGGATGAAGCGGGAGCCTTTGTTGGGGCAGGATGACCTTGCTCTTTGCGGAGGTAGTTCCTCTTTGTATGGCGGCTTCAGGTGCCTTCTTGTATTTTACGAGGGTATGGAAGTATTCCGCTTTCCCTCTGTGGTACTCCTTAGACGTCGGGAGCGTTGTATTGACGACTCGGTATACGGCTTTGGTATGAGCGGCGTGTTGGGCGATCCCAAGTGGTCTTGGAGAGCGGGCGTGTAGCGATGCAGGACCCGGTTGCCGTAGTAGCTATTGCCTTAGGAGTTCCGAAGCACAGTCGACCCTTTGGATGTGACGGGAGACACTTTGTTTGACTACGAGACTAGAGTTGACCGGCGACGGGGAGAGGTCCTCTTTTACGGACTCGCGGGGAGGAGATCCGAGCCGAAGCACGGGCGAATGAAGCCACGAGAGCTCTTGGATTATTTGACTCTACGGGGAGGACCCCGGATCTCGGGCGAGAGACGCGAGTTGGTTCACGTGGAGCGAAAGAAGACTCGCCGGGGACGAGGGAAGAAAGGAAAGAATGGCGAGGGGACAAGCGCGAGATGGCGCGGAATGACCTCCTAGGTATCCATTCATTGCATTGCAAACACATTATTAGTTAAATGTATTAAAGTTTGTCTTTTAGCATGTTGTGAACTTGAGAGTAGACCGTGCTTGAACTCATCAAGAAATGTTGTAACCGTTAGTGATTTGTGATTTACTTTTAAAGCTTTGTCGAGACGCAAGATCTTTTGTTTGCCTTTGCTTCTGTTGTGCACTTTGTCGGCGTCCATCTTTGGACTTTTACATTGCATTTGCGGGCTGACGATGCAGGCCACTGACGGCAATCCCCTTTCTTTGAGGCTTTGTGCTTGGTGAGAGGTTGAATGCTCCACTTGACAAGTCGTTACGACGGTCCTTTTTCGTAGCTTCCTTGCCTCTTGTTGGCGTCGGGCTCTTGACCTCAATTTCGCAGCTTCTGCTTTGAGCTTCTTTTGTTTTATTGTTTTTTTTTTTGTGAGTCCTTGCTCGAGCTCTTTTTTTTATATATTTTTTTTTGTGAGCCCTTGCTCGAGCTCTTTTTTTTTTTTTTGAAGCGCGTGAGGCGAAGCAAAGCCCTGGCTTGGAAGCGATCATGAGTCGGTCGTTTGATCTTTGAGTGACCCTCGGATGTCCTTTGATGTTGCCGCCGTCGTTTGACTTGGTCAAGGTGGCTTGGGCGTGTTCTTGAAAAGTGCGGAGCTTGATGGAGGTCTTGATTGACATTCAAACTTTTGACTTTTGTGTATTTTTAGGCCGGACCAATTAAGGTTGCCTACGTTCCCCAGGACTAGAGGGCTCGGAGTGCTGCGTAGTTCGACACTACATGGAGTGCCAAGAGATGCACATTGTTCTTCTTTAGGCGAAGTATCTGCGAAGTTTGCTTCCGTTGGATTCATGAAGGGATTGCCGTCTAGGTGCTGTAGCTTCATGGCGCCTCGGAGAAGATCTTTTGAACCACGAAAGGGCCGATCCATGTGGGTTCCCATTTTCCCGGTGGGTTGGTTCGAGTGGGAGGCTTTTCTTTGAGTACAAGGTCACCTTCCACGATGTCTCGGGATTTGACTTTCTTGTCGAAAGCTCTAGCCATCTGCTTTGATAGGCTCGGACGTGTTCCATGGCCTTTAGTCGTCGCTCGTCTAGCGAGCCAATTCGTCATGTCGGCCGGAGCCATTCGACTTCGTTGATGTCATTTTCCGGCGGCACTCGGAGTGAGGGAATTTCTAGCTCGATGGGAAGGGCGCTTCCATCCCGTATGTCGGGGCAAATGGGGTTTCTCCGTGGGCATTCGGCGGTGTGCGGTAGCCCCAAAGTGCAAGGTGCGGCTTCTCGGGCCAATCTCGTCCTCGGGTGGTCATTTTCGGATGATCCGTTCGAGGTTTTGTTTCTTTGCTTCCACGGCGCCGTTTGTTTGTGGCCGGTAGGGAGAAGATTTGTGACGTGTGATCTTGAATTCAGGCCCGGCGATGCGTCGAATTCCCCTTGAAGTGTGAGCCGTTGTACGATATGACCTCATTTGGGATGCCGTATCGGCGAGATGATGTTTTCCTTGAGGAAATGCGCGACCTTCTTGGAGGTGAGTACCTTGTAGGACTTGGCTTCGACCCATTTGGTGAAGTAGTCGATGGCTACTAAGATGAACTCGTGACCGTTCTTTGCTGGCGGAGCGATTTTCCCGATGACGTCAATTCCCCAAGTGGCGAAAGGGCGAGGTGTAGTCATGCGGTAGAGATCGTGGGGTGGTAGATGATTGAGGTTGGAGAACCGTTGGCACTTGTCGCGGCTTCGGACAAAGTGGATGCAATGCGCCTCCATGGAGATCCGGTAGTAGCCCATCTGAGAATGATTTGCATCGGGGCTGCGGCGTTCATGTGGGGACCGCAAGCCCCATTGTGGACTTCGTTCATGAACTTGCTTGCTTCTTCTTGGGCGACGCGGCGTAGGAGTGGCCCGTGGTAGCGTTTCTTGTATAGCATGTCCCGAGGATGACGAAGTGAGAGGCGAGGCGTTTTAGGGCCATGATGCTCTTGGTTTGACCCCTTACGTGTGTGGGTCTTCCTTGTTCATGAAGGTGGTTTCCCGCTCTTGAGGTATTGGAAAATCTGGTTATACCATGGCTCATTGACGGGCTTAGGTTACGGTTCGATCTCACAACGGTGGCGGGAATTTCCTTTCGTCCAGAGCTTTGAAGGGTTTGATTGCTTTTCCTTCGGGGATTTCCACAAGGGAAGCCAAGGTGGCTAAGGCATCTGCAAACTGTTTCGGTCTCTTGGCAAGTAATGGAAGGTGACCTCTTCGAATTGTGTGATGAGGTCCTCTATGCGGGCATGGTATTTTTGCAAGCCGGGTCTATGGTTTTCCACTTGTTGGAGACTTGGTTGATGATCAAAGGTGAGTCCCATAAACTTCGAGTTTACGGACATTCCTCTCGAGTGCGGCTTGTAGTCCGGCGGCGCGAGCTTCATATTCGGCGGCATTGTTGGTTACCTCGAAATTGAGCTTTATAGCAATTGGGGTGTGCTCGTCCTTGGGATCCACCAAGAGCATACCGATGCCGTTTCCCTTTTGGTTGGCCGCTCCGTCGAAGAACGGTTGCCATCGATTTTCGCCTTCGATTGCGAAGATTCCCTCGTCTGAAATTGTGGTTCGGGGCCTCGAGCCTCGTCGGTTGGGAAATCGGCCGGTTGTTCGGCCATGGCCCGTCCCTTGATTGACTTTTGGTTTACGTACTTGATGTCAAATTCCGCTAGGAAGAAAGACCATTTGGCGAGCCTCATTGACGAGAGATGGTTTGTCGAAGAGGTACTTGGTGGGTCCATTTTGGAAACCAAGTGTGCGTGTGCGGTGCATGTAGTGCCGTAGTTTCCCGACAACCCATACAGGCTGCGCGAGGTTTTCTCGAGGGTGAGTAATTGAGTTATTTGCCTTGAAACTTTCGGCGAAGTAGATGGCGTTTTCGACCCGTGACTCCTTCTTTTCTTGACGAGCATGGCTCCAAGCTGCGGTGTCGGTCACGATTAGGTATAGCAGCAGTGGCTTTTCCTCGTGGGGAGGACGAGAGAATCGGAGGACTCACAAGGTATGCTTTTATTTTTCAAAGGCATCTTGGCATTCGAGTTCCATTCGATGTCGGCGTTCTTCTTCATCGGCTTGAAAGATTGGCTCGCACATAGAGGTCAATTGGTTGTGAGCGGGCGATATATTGCGGGCGGCCCATGAAGCTTTTCACCTCTGTACGAGTTTGCGGTGGTCTCATTTCGATGATAGCTTTGATCTTTTGAGGATCCACCTCGATGCCTCTCTCGGTGACCATGTATCCCAAAACCTTGCCTCGGCTAACCCCAAATGTGCATTTGGCGGGGTTAAGCCTCATTGAGTGTTTTCGGAGGCGATTGAAGAATTTTCTCGGGTGCGTGAGGTGTTGTCCGTCGATCCCTTTGAGTGAACGATCATGTCATCGGCGTACACTTCGATCTCTTTGTGGATCATATCGTGGAAGAGGGCGGTTCTTGCCCGTTGGTAGAGTAGCCCAGCGTTCTTTAGTCCGAACGGCATTGCGTAGCGATAGGTTCCCAGGGGTTGTGAAAACTGTCTTTTCTTGGTCTTCTTCGGCCATCTTGATCGGTGTAGCCGGCAAAACCGTCCACGAAGGACTTGACTTGAAATTGGGTGTAGTGTCTACCAACATGTCGATGTTGGGTAGTGGAAAATCGTCCTTGGGACTTGCTTTGTTGAGATCTCGGAAGTCCACGCAACGGCGTACTTTTCCATTGGCCTTGGTGACCGTGACGATATTGGAGAGCCATGTGGGGTACTCGATCACCACGATGAAGCCGACGCGGAGCATTTTCGATCTCCTCTTTGACTTGTAAAGACCATTACGGCTTGATTCGGCGTAGCTTTTGCTTGATGGGCTTAGCCTCGGGATTCAAGGGGATCCGGTGCTCTACAATGTTAGGATCTAATCCGGGCATGTCTCGGTAAGACCAAGCGAACACGTCCACGAACTCTTTGAGCGGTGCGGTCAATGCGTCTTGCTCTGTGCCGGTGAAGAAACTTCCGATTTGCGTCTCTTTTGGCTCTTCGGCGGTTCCCAAATTCACTTTGGTTAAAACCTCCTCGCGGCTTGGGCCCGGTTTTCTCTCGTTTGACAACATGCTTAAAGATGTGCTTAATGTATTGTTCGTTTAATGTGTACGCTTCTTTATCAAGTGAATCGTTATTAGCTTGTTTGTGTGTTAGTTAATTTATCGGTTGTTAAAGATGCAATGAGAGGATACTCGGAAAGATCGAAGCATTCATTAAGAGCATACGGGAATACATTATTGGCAATGAGTTCGTAATCTTACGGCGTGAGGCCATCGGATGACTCGAGAGACTCAAATTCAAAGCTAATGGACTCGGGATGAGTTTTGACACTAGACTCTAGGACTCGAGGTCGAGACCAAGTTGTTCGATCATGTCCTTTTCTTTGGCGGTAGGTCGGAGAATGTGGCCCGGTTATTGAGTGGCAATGAGCTTGATAGGAGATGGGGCTTGAAAGGCTTTATGTCACCGTTCCCGATCATTGCTATCACGAGTTATCGAAACAAAATCGATTAGATCCGGCATCTCGATTTCTTCTTTGAAGAAGCGAGGTGGAGCGGTGGCTCGTCCCAAGCATCGTCTGCGGAGTCTCTTGCTTTTGTCTTGGGCATTACTAGCTCGAATGCGGACTCGTCCCGTTTGTTGAAGGCGGGGGTGTTGACGAGAGAGTTTTCGAGTTCTTACGCGAAGAGGGGTTTTCTTGAACCAAAATTCATTGTGAATAGTGGTGGTTGTGGATCCGGCGGGGGCGGTGTGTCGAGGAATGCTCTTCGGACGGGATTTGGCTTGAGGCCTGCGAATCTTGCCGAGGTTCTGCTGGAGCTTGTCCATGGTTGTCGGCCGGCTTTGTTTGGCGCGATTAACTCTGTTCCCTTTTACGGATCTTCTTCCAAGTTGCCGGCCTTCCTTGTGAAGTACTTGGTCATGTCGAAGGCTGTAAGGACGAAGATCGGAGATTGCGTGCAAGCCTCTTTTTGTTATACGTGGAGCGTTTTCGTGCGGCTCGCTTGTCCTCCGCAATGTGTTCGGGAGTAGGAGAGTATCCCGAGCCGTGCGGGGTATTACGTTCTTTGATATTGATGATACGTTGAGTGCCACGATGGCGTTTTCCCAAGCCGAGCCCGGGATGTAGTTCATGTGCTTCATCATTTTCATCGGGGGAGGATCTTGTCCCAAATCAAAGGCAAATCTATGTGGCACACTTGGGCCTTTGGGCTTTCGATGGTGAACCTTGTGAGCATCATGCCGTCATCATCGTGTTTGATCTCTAACCGGGACGCCGTTGGTGTCGGTCCTTTCGGTGACTATCTTTGTCGCCGTAGATGATGGTCGAGATCTGTTCCTTGGATGAACTTTACGCATTGATGGAGAGTGGATGCCACCCCATTGATACGATGTAGCCAAGGGCGTCCCAAAATGGCGGTGAATGTGATCGGGATGTCGATGACTTGGAAATCTGTCGGGACCATTTGTTTTCCGAACCATAAGTTCAAGGTGGCTATTCCCAGGCTGGGCGGGATGTTGAGTCGTATGCCTTGATTGCACAGTCGAGGGTTTTAGATCGGTTGCTTTGATCCCTAGCAAATCCATCATTTTGAGTTTGGAAGGACGTTCATGGATGATCCCCATCTACCAACACCCGAGGAGACGGCGCTCGTCCGGTTGAGCTGTTATGTAGAGAGGCTCGTTGTGGTCGGCCCCAAATTTTGGAAGATCGAGCTACGTGAAGGTGATGATATTGCTTGTAATTGACGTTGCCAATCATACGGGCTTCATCGGGTGTCATTTGTGATGGGAACCATAGTGCAGGCCGGGCTTTCTTCCAACTTGAGCTTGTGCGGGTAAGATGAAGTGAGTAAGGACCGGAGTGAGATGTTAGCTGAGTGCGCTTGAGGCTGTGTCAAGACGGGATCTTCAACCTTTGGGTCCAAGGTTTCGGCTTCTTTGGCGTAGGGCCCCTTTTCAATTCGTGGCTCGGGTATGGCTGGCCTTTTGTCTGTCCGTGGAGGATTATTTGGGATTTGGCCAGGAACGTGTCGAGAACATTCACCTCTGGACTTATGGTTTTGCTTGTCTCTCCCGTTTACGGAGTGGGAGGAGCACGATTGGCGTAAGGCCGGGCTGCGCATTTCAATTCGTTCCTTTGTCATGGCTTTTCTTGAAGCATCAATAGTGGCTTTGAGATCTTCCCAAGACGGGGTTGGATTATCTGGACCTTCGGGCCTTCGGTGGCGGTGCGAAGCTCGTCCCGGTGATCATGGAGCAAACATTGCCGTGGCCTGTGCGAGAACTAGGTGGGGAGATTTCTTTGGAGTAGATGACATAGTAGTCAAACTTTCACGAGGGTTCTCGAGGGTTCCGGCCGTGGGATCACCCAGATTCATACCTCTTTTCGGTTTTTGTTGAGAAGATAGCTTCTTCTTTCGTCGAGGATGGCCCTCGTTCATTGCATACTGGAATTCCATTTCCGGACAAGCACTGCAATCGCGAGCGTCCCACAGATGTGTTCGTTGTTCGGCGGTGGTATCGGGACCTCGGGAGGCTGGATGGGCGAGGCTTTCCTGCGGAAGGTCTTGTGGTCTTACGTCATAACTGCATGGCTCGTACGAGGGTAACGGGTTGACTTACGGGAGACAATGAGAGATGTTAGAGGCTGTAGGAGCTTGATCATGGCTTAGGAAGCCCCGAGGTAGTTGGGTGGCTAAGGTTAGAAGTGGTGCATGGCACCTTCGATCCGAGCTTGTTGCTCACCTTGACGTTTCTCAATAGCCATGAGGACTGCCAAACTTCTTCCGGTGTTGGGAAATTTCTTGGGGGTAAGGTCCGTTCTCATCCTTGTTATCCAGACTTGGCCATGGGAATTGACGGATTGTCTGGTGACAGAGGTGGGAAGGAGGTAGGACCTTGTTGTTTTGACACTTTGGGAGACGGGTTCCGGGTACTCTCGACCACTCTCTGTTAGGTTGGAGGGTGATGGGCAAGGTTTAGACACGGGAATGGCCTAACGGGATAAAAGGGGAAAGCTCACGTGGCACGCGGTTTCCGTTTCTTTTATTTTTGATTTTTTGTTGTTTTAATTTACTTAAAACATATTTTCTCGAGAATCCTAGGTAGGTTGGAAAAGATTGCTCTTGTTTTTCGCAACTATGCTAGATCTGGGTCGATGGAGACCATACGTGCGGCTATAAGCCCCTCGTTTTGCACCTGTATTTCGACATCCCGGGGTGGACGGCCCGGGCGAGGGTCCTATAGTGCAAGCGGTTTCCACCGGCCTAAAGAAAAATCGAACCTAAGGACCGAGCTGTCATGTTCGTTTTGATGCGTTAGCCATGTGAATAGTGAACCGAGCCGGCCACTAAGTCAAGATCGGAGTCGAGAGTTCGGCATGACCTCTCTTTACCTTGCTTGCGCAAGGGATGCGTGACGTTAGGCGTTAGGCTGGGTCATATTGTCATGGGCGACGTATCAAAGCGCTTGATGACATGGTGTAAATGCGAGAAACATGGATGTATATCCGGGACGGAACATCGTGCAGGTGTAGCTTCGGAAATCAAGATCGAGTCAAGATTTTAGCATGACCTTTCATCGCTTTGCTTGCGCAAGGGATCTTGAGTTCCGAGCCTTGACTCGAAAATGGCCGGCATGGTATATGTATCCAGTGTATGACACGGGCAGGTAAAAACCAACCGAGTACGGACGAGTGTGACTCAAGACTCAAACGTGCGGGGTTGACGCTTGGCTAGGATGCGATGTTTGGAATGATCCCGTGCGCGCCCAAGAGGCCTAGGAAGACCAAACGGACTGGCGAGACCACTCCGGGTTAAGGGTTGTAGTGTGCGGTGTATCAGGCGGCGGTGCGCATAGTGTGCGGTGTAACGCATAGTGTGCGGAACCGGCGGCGGTGCGCGTAGTGTGCGGTCTCTAAAATTCTTTTACGAGTAAAATAGAAGTTTTTGAAGAATTTTAAATGTATGCACGAGATGTATATTGATGCATTTTTTGTATTTTTTTTTTTTGTAAAATAAAAACGAAGCACGTGCACACACACACAACAGTTAAAGGAAGGGGTAAAATGAAAGTTTGACCCTCATCATCGTTTTAAAAATCTTTTGTTTTGTTTAAAAGTTTTTAAAACAAAATGTCCCAGCCGGAGTCGCTAACTGAAATTACCCGGATCCGAGAAAGGCCTCGCGGCCGGCATCGGCGTCTTTCGCGTTGGAGGTGTCTCGCCGTTTGTTTTCGCATTTGTAGAGTCGCCACGCCGTTTTTATTAAGCCCAAAACATTGAAAAAGGGCATCAGTTTAAAGATAATTTTAAACTGTTTTTGTGTGATGAGATTTTGAGTTCGGAGGTCGAGATGACTCCCGGGAAGAGAATATTAGAATATTAGAGCTCACCCGAGTAGCCTCGTAAAACGAGTCTTTCGGATACCCCTAATATCCTTTAAATGTTGTGTGTGTGTGTGTGTGCTTTTAAAAAATGCATGCTGTATCGGATGTCTACATTGTATGCTATGTATGGAAATGTATTGAAATAGTGTAGGAAGGAAGCCTTACCAATGTTGGTTCGTGTCATCTTCCGCTTGGGAATAGTGTTTGAGGTCGGAGTAGCGTTCCGGTGACGGATCGGGATTGCTTCGAGAGATGCCGGTTGTCCGCGGACGAGTTTCGGCGTGAGTTGAGGTTGTAGGCTGCGTTCGGGCGAGAGGTTCGGCGTGCGTGGGGATCGTCGGGATCACTCGGGCGAGAGGTTCGGCGTGCGTTGTGGTGGCGAGTCACTCGAGGCGAGAGTTTCGGCGTGGTTTGGGATCGTCGGTTTGACTCGGAAAGAGCCGGGACAGGTGGAAAGACCGAGGCAAGGCCTCGGAGTACCACGAGGGGCCTCGGGAGTACCTCGAGAGTGCCTCGGGGCAGCGCGGGAGCGTCTCGGGAGCGCTCGGGAGGCTTCGGAGCACCACAAGGGAGCTCGGAAGGCCTCGGAAGGATCGAAAGGGGCGGGAGTGCCTCGAGAGGACTTAGAGGGGAGCCAAGGCTAAGGGAGGAAGAGAGAAGAGGGAGGTGTGTGAAAATGAGGAGGGGGAGCCCTCTATTTATAGTAAAAATTTCGGAGCAAAGAGGTCCGTACGGACCTTCTTGGTTATCCGAATTTTGGATTTCCTCGATTTGAGGGAATGCGCAATGATGGAGAATATTACGGAATGATGGTGTTCCACGAGCAATAAGGTCCGTACGGACCATCTTGCATGCAAAGAGGTCCGTACGGACCAACTCTGCGAGGAAGTAATCATTTTCCCGGGATTTGAGGGAATATTGTGGACTTTAAGGGGATTTAGTAATCATTGAAACAAAGAGGTCCGTACGGACCTTAATTGCTTTACGATTTCTGAAAATTCCCAAAAGGTCCTTTTGTCCCTTTTTATCCCGAGAAAGGCTCCTCCCTTGGTTTGGTTGGGGGTTTGAGAGGGTTTAGGGTTTTGAGTGAGAGAGGTCTCCGAGACTGCGTTGATGAGTCTGCGGTGTTTCCCGTGTGTTTGAAAGGGGGTGATCCAGATTGGGGTACTTACAGTTGCGCTGTTTCAATTGTTTAACATGAGTTGCAGTACCATGTTATATATATATGTGATGTCCCATTGGGTGGACTTATTTTCAAGTATCTGTGATGTGCTTGAATATGGTATACCAATTGATCTTTGGGGGTATAGGGAATGCAACCACTTATGAGAAGATATTTCATAAGGTGCTTGGATGTCCTTATACTTGTACCGTTCACCCCCTTCTGTGGCCACGGATTGAGGGGTTCAGCTTCTATGGATATGTGCAGTCATGCCATAAGATAGCGAGGCAGCTTATATGGATCTCTGAAAGGGGTCATATAAGATGTGAATGTGCACTAGCAGTTCACAAAATGAGAGGAGTATGACTCCCACTGTTGTACTACATATGATTCAGATGGAAAAGGTAAAGGGAAAGGTAACGTAAAGTGTTCACTGTTTTCCCAATGTGGTTATTGAGCAACCTATTTGGTGTTGCATATTTTATGGCATATTGTTGCATACATAATAGCTTGCTGAGATTTTATCTCACCCCTTCTCCCTTTATTGTTTCAGATCCCGCTGAGACAGGAAGACCGGACCAGTGAGGCCGGGGCAGGAGTTTGGACATCTTTTGGTTGTCGGGGTATGTGTTGTCTTGGGGAGTTGGGATGGTTGGTTGTTTTTCTTTTGGGAAAAGGTTTTGTATATAAAACTTTCATAAACATGTTTCAGTGAGTATGTTGTAATTCAGTTGGGATTGGTTTGTGTTATGGTTGGCTTGTGTAAGCCTTACAAGTTGTATACTTTGTATAAACAGGTTGTGTTTGGTTTCAGACCGGTGTATATATCGCCTCCGTGTAGAGAGGTTATGTTGAAATTGTTTTGAAAATGAGTTGTATCCATTTCAAGTTAAAGTAAAGAAAAGATTTTGAAAGAAAAGGGTATTTTGGGACTCTCCATCCTGGGACACGAGTTTATAGGTCTCGGGAGTTAGGAGGAGCCCACAGTTGGTATCAGAGCTTTGGCTAGAAGTCAAGGGTGGATGTCTAGTCTAAGGGGGAGTGTGTGATATCTGACGCCGAGTGTTAATGCAGGGATCATTGAAATGGCTGGGACTAGTGGTGACCAGCAGAGAGAACAGGGAAACATTGGTGATTAGGGTGCTGGGGGAGATCAGAATGTCGAGATGATGGCTATGTTTCGGGTATTCCTCCAGAATATGGCAGCTCAGGGTAGAGCACAGCAGCAACCTGAGGCAAGGCCAACACAGGGGTTAGAGAAGTTTATCAAATTGTCTCCACCAAGCTTCAACAGAGATCCAGATCCATTGGTAGCTAAGAGGTGGCTGGAAGCCATGACAAAAATCTTTGTTGCAATGGAGAGCACAGATGAAGAAAAGGTCAGATGTGCAGTGTTCAAGCTAGAGGGTCCTGCTGAGCATTGGTGGCAAATTCTTAAGGAAAGCTGGGAGCGGGATCATACGCCCCAGACTTGGGACAACTTTGTTGGGAAATTCAAGGAGCACTTCATTCCTGTGATTACCAAAGACAAGAAAGAAGTAGAGTTTCTGAAGTTTGAGCAGGGGGCAATGACAGTATCTCAGTATTCTGCAAAATTTACGGAGTTAGCCAGGTATTGTCCACATCTTGTACCAGATGAGAGTAGGAGGGTTTACAGGTTTGTCAAGGGATTGAGGTTGGAGTTCAGGAAACAGTTGTTGACTCACGATTTTCCTAACTACCAGACGGCAGTGAATATGGCCTACAGAATTGAGAATGACATTGAGGAGCATAGAGGTAAATCTGAAGGTAGTGGAAGCAAGGCTAAGTTCTCAGGACAGAGTTCAGGTCAGAGCAAGAATCACCCTAGATCTTCAACTTCTGGAGTGGCTAAGGGTGGAACGGTTACGGTTTCTACTCGACCTGTATCAAGCAAGTTTGACACTATTTGTAATTAGTGTAAGAAAGTGGGGCACTCAGAAGACAGTTGCTGGAGTAAGCAGGGAAAGTGTATGAGTTGTGGTGAGATGGGGCACTTCAGAAAGGATTGTCCTAAGTTCAAAAAGGGTCAAGCTACGGGTGGTAGACCACAGGGTGACCAACCCAAAGGTGGGGTAAAGAGAGATGTTGAGGGGAAACCCAAAGAGAGAGTCCAAGGTAGAGTGTTTGCTTTGGATAGAGGCGCGGTAGATCCCACCACGGTTATTAGAGGTATTGTCCCTATCTCAGGGGTCAGGGCTCGTATTCTTATCGACCCTGGATCATCTCATTCTTATGTGGCATCTCATTTTGCATTTACATTGCATAAGTTGCCTATGTTGTTACCTTATGTGTTAGAGGTTTCTACTCCTGTGGGAGAGCACCTCAAATCCTCTTTGATCTATCATGGCTGTGAGGTGATTATATGTGGGCATGTATTGCCAGTGGATTTGGTAGAGTTACCAATCCAAGATTTTGATGTTATTTTAGGCATGGACTGGTTGAGTTCTTGTCATGCCTTGGTGGACTGTCGCAGAAAGCGAGTCACCTTTTCTATGCCTGATGTGCTTGTATTTGTCTTTGATGCTGATAAATCTTTATTTGGCATTCATGTTATTTCTGCAATAAAGGCTAGAAAGTTGTTATCAAAAGGGTGTGAGGGTTACTTGGCTTATGTGGTAGATTCTGGTAAGAAGTCTCCTGAATTATCTTGTGTTCCAGTTGTGAATGAGTTTAGTGATGTATTCTCAACTGAGTATTCCATGCCTCCTGATAGAGAAGTGGAATTTTGTATTGACTTATTGCCAGGTACTTCACCAATTTCTAAAGCACCCTACATAATGGCTCCAGCTGAGTTAAAAGAGTTAAAAATTCAGTTGCAGGAGTTGTTAGATAGAGGTTTTATTCATCCCAGTGTGTCACCCTGGGGAGCACCAGTGTTGTTTGTTAGGAAGAAGGATGGTACATTGCGCTTGTGTATTGATTACAGACTACTGAATCAAGCTACTATTAAGAACAAATATCCTCTTCCTCACATTGATGATTTATTTGATCAACTCCAAGGTTCCGTTATCTATTCTAAGTTGGATTTACGTAGCGGATACCATCAGTTGAAAATCAAGCCAGATGATGTGTCTAAAACAGCTTTCAGAACAAGGTACGGGCATTATGAATTTCTTGTTATGCCATTTGGATTGACTAATGCACTAGCAGTCTTTATGGATATGATGAACATGATCTTCAAGCCATATCTTGACAGTTTTATGGTAGTTTTTATTGATGATATCTTGGTATACTCAAAATCCAGGGAAGATCACGAGAGGCACTTGAGAACTGTTTTATCCGTGCTTCGTGAGAAACAGTTGTTTGCAAAGTTCAGCAAATGTGAGTTTTGGCTGGAACAGATTTCTTTCTTGGGTCACGTGGTATCCAGTACTGGTATTGCAGTGGATCCTACAAAGATTGAGGCCATAGTCAACTGGAAACAGCCTTCTACTGTGACAGAGGTTCATAGTTTCCTTGGCTTAGCGGGGTATTATCGAAGATTTATTGAGGAATTTTTGAGGATTGCAACTCCGTTGACCAGATTGACTCGGAAGGATGTACCATTTATATGGGATGCTAAGTGTGAAGCTGGCTTTACTGAACTGAAGAAGAGATTGACTTCAGCTCCTATTCTTACCCTTCCAGAGGGTTGTGAGAACTTTGTTATCTTCAGTGATGCTTCTAAAGAGGGATTAAGTTGTGTACTT
Organism: Adenophora triphylla var. japonica; assembly: GCA_022495995.1. NCBI lineage: Eukaryota > Viridiplantae > Streptophyta > Magnoliopsida > Asterales > Campanulaceae > Adenophora > Adenophora triphylla. Next base: position 176,928 of record JAFEMH010004668.1, on the reverse strand, counting down.
ATGCAGAATGGGAAGGTAATTGCGTATGCTTCGAGGAAGTTATCACCATCGGAGCAGAATTATCCTACCCACGATATGGAGTTAGCAGCTATTGTGTTTGTATTGCATAAGTGGAAGCACTACTTGTATGGGGCAAAATTTGAGATATTTACAGATCATAAGAGTTTGAAGTACTTGTTTACTCAGAAGGAACTGAACAACAGACAGAGGCATTGGTTGGAGCTTCTGAAGGATTATGATTGTGTCATTTCTTATCATCCCGGGAAAGCTAACGTGGTGGCTGGATGCTATTAGCCGTAAGGCTCATTTATCGTCCTTAGTATCTCGGGAATTGAGAGGTGATATGTTGTTTGCTAATGTCAGAGAAGTTCCTACTCTATATGGAGATCTTCTGGAAGCTCAGTTGAATGATGACGAGTTGAAGAAAATCAGGGAGAAATTGCAAGATGGAAAGTCTGGGGAGTTTTTATTGAACAAGGATGGAATTCTAACCTTCAAAGGCAGGATTTGTGTACCTTCTTCCCCAAAAATCAAAAGGCAGGTATTAGAGGATGGCCATAAGTCCCGATTTGCTATTCATCCAGGAAGTACCAAGATGTATCAGGATTTGAAAAGGGGTTATTGGTGGAATGGTATGAAAGGAGATTGCAGAATCCGTGTCAAAGTGTTTGACTTGCCAACAGATCAAAGCGGAACATTAGAGGCCAGCAGGATTGCTACAACCCTTGGATATTCCAGAATGGAAGTGGGAGGGCATTTCTATGGATTTCGTGACTGGATTGCCTCCTACTCCGAGGAAGATGGATGCTATATGGGTAATTGTGGATAGACTGACCAAATCAGCTCATTTTCTACCAGTGTCAACCAAGTATTCCTTGGAGAGATTGGCTCAGTTATTTATCCGTATGATTGTGAGATTGCATGGAGTACCTGTCAACATTGTTTCTGATAGGGATCCGAGATTCACCTCGCGGATTTGGAGGGCTTTACATGAGGCCTTGGGGTCTAAGTTGAGTTTCAGTACAGCTTTTCATCCTCAAACTGATGGGCAGACAGAGAGGACCATTCAGATTCTCGAGGACATGCTACGGGCTTGTGTGATGGACTTCCAGTTATCTTGGGAAGACTATTTGCTTTTAGTGGAGTTTGCCTATAACAATAGCTACCAATCCAGCATTGAGATGGCACCATATGAGGCATTGTATGGGAGGAAATGTAGGTCCCCAATGTGTTGGGACGAGGTTGGTGAGGCTAGACTTTGGGGTCCATACTTGGTTAGAGATTCAACTGAGAAGATCAAAGTGATTCGTGACAGATTGAGGACAGCCCAGAGTCGTCAGAAGAGCTATGCCGACACTAGAAGAAGAGAGTTATCATTTCAGGTTGGTGACTTGGTATTCTTGAAGATCTCACCGAGAACGGGGATCAAGAGGTTTGGCAACAAAGGGAAATTGGCTCCTAGGTTTGTTGGTCCTTTTGAGATTTTAGAGAAGGTAGATGAGTTAGCCTATCGTTTGGCCCTACCTCCCTCCCTTTCTTCTCATCATGATGTGTTCCATGTGTCCATGTTGAGGAAGCTACTTGGGAATTGGAATCTAAGATGAGGCAGAAGTATCCTAAGTTGTTTGATCATTTAGGTAAGTGAAGTCCAAATTCGGGACGAATTTTATTTAAGGGGGAGTGAGTGTCACGACCCTAAACCTAGGTACATTTTGGTCACACGTGAAGCACATGGGGTTGGGTTTGCCTTGCATATCATCCTTGCTTTGTGTCATTTGAAAAGATTATGTGTTCATTTTGGCAATTGTGATGAACTATGTGATGTTAGATGTTGTTAAAATGATTTTGAACCATATAATGACTAAGTAATAGAAATGTGTAGTAATGTGTTAATACTTGAAATGTTGCATTGAAAGTGTTATGAAAGTGTTGAGGAGCTTATGTGTAATTCCAAGTTCAAGGTAGTTGTTTGTTGATTTGTAATCTTGGAGGAGCTTAGTTGTAATTTAGTTTATATAAATATCTTAAAGCTTCTTTAGGAAGCCTTATTCTCTTCCTCAGTATTCTCAATTGTTCTACGTTATTGAGAGAAGCTTAAACCCTAGCTTAACTTCCAAAAATCCCAGAAAATCAGAGGTTGCTTGGTTGTCGATTCCAACTTCGAATGATTGTAAAGGAAGATGTTTAGAGCGTGTACAGCCGATTATATCTTCTTTTTAATTTGGTGATAATTAGTATGTTGTTATGGTTCCTTGTTATAACTGCTCATAACATGTGTAATGATGTTATTTTGATGTTGTGAATCATTTTAAAAAAAGGTTGGATCATTCACTTGGGGTTTGGAATGAAAAGAAACTAAGTGGGTGAAGAACATGGGAAAAGGTTGTATAATATGGGTTGAATTGGATGGGAAACTTGTTATAGATGTGTTAGGGGGTATAAAGGGAGTGTAATAGGGTATAAAACATGTGTATAGACTGTTATAAACTGATTTGCATTGGCTGGGAACAAGACTTGTAGTTGTGGGTGTTGTTGTTGATGTTATGCAGCAAAGAACAACATTTCTAGGCTTGGGCACGACTCGTGCCCTGACGCACGAGTCGTGACCTTGCTTGGTGAAGTCGTGCGACACTTCAAGCCTGGTGGGCACGAGTCTTGTATAGGAAGGGATAATGTGATCTGGTTGGGGTTAAATGGACACGAGTCGTGCACTGGTGCACGAGTCGTGTCCTACCCTGTAGACTACGAACCTTTTTCTAAGCCTTGAACACCTAGTCTAATGGGTATTAATGAAGTCACTCTTTAACTAGGATTCTAGTACAACTTTAATACTACATTGTGGAACTTGAAATAGTCCAAATGGATATGTGGAAGAGCTTTAAATAATGCCTTGAAAATGGTTGAGAGGCAATTATGGAACTTGAACCAAAGTTTATAAAAATTGGTAAATGAACTTGGAACCTTAAGAGAAGGTGCTTAATATTGTATTGTGAACGCGTAGGGTTACTTATATGATATTATAGCCTTATGTGATGACCTATGTAGGGTTATTTGCTCTTATAGTGTCTCAAATGTGTTGTGCACTATTTACTTGATTTGAACAGGAGTGGTAGTATCCTGTTACTGGTTTACATATTGTGTAATGAATGTGTAGGACTTACGTGATATACTTTGTGTCCAACGATGTTACATATTCATAGCTAATTGTGCACATAGTGTTAAATACGTGTTGCACTATTTCAATTGTTTAACATGAGTTGTAGTACCATGTTGTATATATATGTGATGTCCCATTGGGTGGACTTATTTTCAAGTATCTGTGATGTGCTTGAATATGGTATACCAATTGATCTTCGGGGGTATAGGGAATGCAACCACTTATGAGAAGATATTTCATAAGGTGCTTGGATTTCCTTATACTTGTACCGTTCACCCCCTTCTGTGGCCACGGATTGAGGGGTTCAGCTTCTATGGATACGTGCAGTCATGCCATAAGATAGCGAGGCAGCTTATATGGATCTCTGAAAGGGGTCGTATAAGATGTGAATGTGCACTAGCAGTTCACAAAATGAGAGCAGTATGACTCCCGCTGTAGTACTACATATGATTCAGATGGAAAAGGTAAAGGGAAAGGTAACGTAAAGTGTTTACTGTTTTCCCAATGTGGTTATTGAGCAACCTGTTTGGTGTTGCATATTTTATGGCATATTGTTGCATACATAATAGCTTGCTGAGATTTTATCTCACCCCTTCTCCTTTTATTGTTTGAGATCCCGTCGAGACAGGAAGACCGGACCAGTGAGGCCGGGGCAGAAGTTCGGACATCTTTTGGTTGTCTGGGTATGTGTTGTCTTGGGGAGTTGGGATGGTTGGTTGTTATTATTTTGGGGAAAGGTTTTGTATATAAAACTTTCATAAACATGTTTCAGTGAGTATTTTGTAATTCAGTTGGGATTGGTTTGTGTTATGGTTGGCTTGTGTAAACCTTACCAGTTGTATACTTTGTATAAACAGGTTGTGTTTGGTTTCAAACCGGTGTATATATCACCTCCGTGTAGAGAGGTTATGTTGAAAGTGTTTTAAAAATGAGTTGTATCCTTTTCAAGTTAAAGTAAAGAAAAGTTTTTGAAAGAAAAGGGGTATTCTGGGACTCTCCATCCTGGGACACGAGTTTATAGGTCTCGGGAGTTAGGAGGAGCCCACAAATCATATTGCCCTTCTTCATCTTTTAGGCCTTCCTAATAAGCCTTGCAACTTTGCTTCCAATGACCAATCTCATTGCAATGGTAGCAAAATGCATCCTTTTGAGACATTTTGGGTTTAGCCTCTTCGGCTTTGGCAACTTTTGCCCTAGGTTTAGCAACCTTTGCTTTACCTTCTTTACCTTCCCTTTTGAACCCTTTCTTGTGTTAACTATTAACACAATTAAACCTCTCTTGCCTAGCTTACACTTGGAACATTTCCTTTATGCGTTGTGCTAGAACAAAAGTGACTTCCATATGTTCAAGGTTTTCCATAAGAGCCTTTAAACATGGTAGCAATTATAAGGCAAGCAATATTATTAGAGTCATCAATATGTTTCTAACGTTGCTTCTTATTTGCCCTTTGCAACATTTGCAGTAGGTTCAGCAGGAATGGATTCATCAAGAACGTACACATTTGCCTATGAACCATTCTTTAGGCTTTTGATCCAATCAGAATTATCTGTACTGTTCCTTTCGAACTTTGTCCTTCATAAGGACGAATCGCAATTTATTGTGTAATGCTACTTCTACAACAAAATATGCAAACTATATGAATACATATTAATATCAACACATTTATCATCTAAGAGCAAATAATGTATTTCACCAATACTCCCACTAAATTATACACCTTCCAATGCAAATAAGCATAATATACATTTAATGGGCTAAGATCCAACTTTAATTTAATCTCAAGTACGCTATGGCGCACCGATCAAGATTAAAATTAATTAGGTAGAAAACATCAATCATATCATATATGACTCTTAGATCTTTTATGAGATTTATTTAAGACATCATATGTCTAAGCATATTTTAATCTCATCTTATGCCTTGGGTCCAAAACCATTTTGATAACCCAATTAAGTTCATCCACTTTAAACGTATAGGAACCACCATTTCCTCATCTTGCTCGCAAACGAAATAGAATCAAAGTACCTTGCTATGGCAAGCCCACCTAAAACTATCCGAGTGGTCTCAAGTGTTTTAATCATGGATTGGCATAAATAACTTAAAAGTTAAATGAAGGTTCTTTAAAGCAGATTATAAGTATATCAGTAAAGATAATCATAATCGCTCACCAGGTAACTTCTCAGGAAGATAGGTGAGCCACAAGGACTACTTAAGTACCAAATCTCTCCTTCGATAGAACTCTCCTAGATATGCAAAATTAGAATACCAGCTCTGATTTGCAGCATAATCAATACTTTGTGTACTGACTTGTTTCTCACAAACAATCAGATTCCTTTAAATTTTGCATAAACTGACTTATTTCTCATAAACAATCAGAAAACCAAAATTTTAATGTTTCAATTTAAACATTCAGAAAATTACAATTCAATGTTTCAACTAAACATCTAATGAAGTTCTTAACACATAAGAACATATAATTCATGCATCACAACAATTAATAAAATCACATTTAAATTAATTAAGCATGCATAAACAATGAATTAATCTAGCATAGCCCTATAAATTTAATTTCCAGAAATTTATAGCATCCAAATTAAGACAGAAACATATCAGATTATAAACATAATCACAGATTAGCAAGAAAAATTAACAAACTAATTCTGCCCATATTTGGCAAGGTTTGTCGTGTGACAGAGGCCAACTTTGTCGCGTGACACAATGTTACCAGATTTGCAGATTTTTCCAGCTCTTAATTAATTCAAACATAGAGCAATTAAATCAAATAAACAGCTTTTAACAGATTTAAATAATATGAATAGAACACAATTTAGGCATATTGTTTCAAAAACAATAAAATTATCGCATACAAAACATGCAAGGAACATATAAACAATTTATATCTTTTTCTTAGCATGTTAATTCAAACTTAACCATACTAACGGGGCTCTGATACCACTGTTGGGTTTTATGGGTCCATGCGCAGAGGAATTAAGCATCTAATAACACAAAACCCAAGAGCCCTAAGATCTGTTCTATACAATTAAATTGAATTCCTATGAGATATAATTTACCAACCTTAATTGCTTTCCGTTCTTGAGCAATCGAACAATTATCAATGTGATTTTGAATCACAAACTTCGATCTTCAAGACTTGAATCTTCAGATTGCTTGAACAATAGAACTCTAGGCCTTGATCGTCGTACGAGCGAAGACCCTCTAGTAGTATCCACACTTTAGAATGAACCAAGAACAGTTCTTGAATTGCTAGATTCTTAAACCTATGGAAGAAATATTGAGAAACCTTTGTTGTAATTTTTCCTTAGAAAATTCGGCTAGACAATTAGGGTTCACAGACTTAATATTTATACTACATTAGTATTGGTATTTGTTTCCTAATCGAATTAGGAAACTCTGTAAACCGCCTCTGTGGCTAAAGTTGTCGCGTGACAGAAGCCAACTTTGTCGCGTGACAGAGTCCAACTTTGTCGCGTGACAACTTAAGCCAGATCAGGAACTCTCAATCATTTCTTCCTTTGGTTTAACTAATTCATTCCAATTGTGTGTGACCCAATAGGATTATATTATGTTGGCAATGATCCCGATCATATCGACCCTCATAAAACATAAGCGGACTCTAGCAAGCCATTATGTCTACCCAAATAATATAACGTAAGAGTTCGCGTTTCCAATGGTACACTTCCATTTCTCCCTTTGTCTCACGATGTTATATTGAACACAAGTCATGGTCCACGTCAACTTGTATTTGTTCAATGCTTTCTCGATACTGAGTATAATGATAATCCAATCGTATTGGGGTATGGCCATACACTTTCTTCATTATTACTCATCGAGGGGCCCAAGCAAAACATCTCTCTTTCGAGGGACAAATTCCATCTTGACTTATCATCCTTCCCATCATGAATCCGATCATGCCAAAGATAGCATTTATAAATATCGTGTTAAGATATCGTTTGACTAAAATCAAACATAACTTTCATCATATGTAAGGTCATGATAATCTCAGGTCTAGGGACTAAATGAAGTGACCATATGAGATTTAATTATGACATTTGACCATGACATAAATCTCATACGGGTCAATTCCAGTCACTTCTTCACTAACAAGTACCCATAAATTTAATGTGCATCTCTATGCATATAATCATCATATGATTATCCATTAACATTTATACTAATTATTCACTTAATAATTAGGGACGGAGATTATTACAATAAATATGCAAAATATATAATAATCAAATAATAAACTTAAACAATAAAGATGATACATAACGGTTTAAAGTTAAACATAACTAAAGCCTAGGGCATTACACCAACAGGTGTGAGTTTGAGGTATTCACCCCCGTTATCGGAGTAGACTTGGATGATAGGACGTTGGAAGTATTTTTTGACTAGTGTTTTGAAACGAAGGAATGTGTTGTAGGTGTCAAATTTGTGTTTTAGGGGGTAGAACCAAATGTATTTGTGTAAGTACGCCAATCCAATTCGCAACCTTTTCGATGCATTTTAATATAATAAAACTGCATTAAGGGGCGTTTTGGTAAATTCCCGGCCTATCCCGAGACTTCCGGAGACGTTCCATGAGTTTCCCGCGAAGGAAGTACCTTTTGGTACATCATTCATGCCAAAGGACCCCTTGGGAATAAAACCTGTTGGACCTTTTGGGTATTTTCCCGGAATGTTCCAGAAACTGGTTTTTGGCGCCAAAAACGGTTGAGCCACCTTGTGTCACGCGACAGCTTGAGGCATGGAAAGTGGACGCATAAGGTCGTGCGACATACTAAGGCAGCCAACTGCAGCCTATAAATAAGACCCTCCCCCTCATTGAAATGAATCCGAATTCTAGCCTACTGTTACTCTGCCAAAATAGCATTGTGACGAACATCCCAAACACCAAACCTCTCTCTCTCCTACCTTTCCAACCCACTAATCCCTCTCATCCAAACCCAATTCTCTACCTACACCAATTGGAACCCTTGGATCGGAAGCCGTGAGATCTACAACGAAGAATTGAAGGATTCTATATCTGACTAGATATAGAATTCGTGGAATCAACAAGGGTAACAATTCCCTAACCCTCTCTCTCTCTCTCTCATTTAATTCCTTGCAATTTTATAATTCTATTTTGTTTGGATTCGGTAATCGGATCCTAGCTATCTCGAATTACCGAATCCCAATCGCAATCTCTGTTTAACTTGCATAGATTGTGTAATTGAGCTCATATTGATTGATTTGGTTGAATTTGGTGTTTGAGCCCCCAAGGGAGTGTGGATCTACCCATATCCACACTCCCTGGGTCGATTTGATGTTGATTATGTTTTTCGCTCATAATTCAGCTTGTTAATTAGATCTGTATAGCTTCTGTTAATTTCTGAATTCATATTGTAAGGTTTCTGCGGAAGGCTCATATGTGTCACGCGACACCTTCGTCCCCAAGTGATCCTGTGTCACGCGACACATGTGGTCACTGGTACGATGTGTCATGCGACACACATGACCCATCTGCAGTAACTCTTTTCCTTTGTAATCTGTTCTAGTTTGTTTGTATCAGGGATGTGGCCTCCCTAAATAATGGGCTCACAATATGTAATTTCTCGTTTCATAATTAATAAGATGCATTTTATCACATTTCGTTTATTATCGATATTTGCACACACTTTGGATTTACTTGGATGTGTTTGATTGAAAGACTCGTCTATGGACGAGGCGTGTTGGGTGAACTCTCGGTTCTTCCCAACACGTAACCTGACCCCCGAACTCATGTTTTCTCTCTAAAATAAAGGTTTTCAATGTTTCCTCTTAAAAACGGCGTGGCGACTCCTTTTCACATATTTTTTTCGGGCGAGCGCACATTCAGTGGTGACTTCGCTGGGGAATTCACTTGAAAACCTGTTTTTCAAGTGTTAAGAGGGTCAAGCTTTCGTTTAGTCAAAAAACATCCAATGCATCCATGTTGTGTACATTATTCGATAATCATTTGTGATACCTACATTTTGTTGATTATGGAACTTGTGAGCCCTTTGTGCTTGTGGTCATTTGTTGTGCATTGGTACCTCTGTGTTGCTCTTGATATGGTAAAGCAGGGGCTGATTTGATGATTTGAGGAGCTGCTGGTTCAGTGACCACCCGAGTCGTGCGACACCTTTGTCTCTGGTTGTCCTGTGTCACGCGACAAAAGGTGGCCACTGAACAGATCATCAGAAGACTGGTTTGAGGGCAGTCCCTTGGACCAAAGCGTGACTCATTTGGTTATTGTTCCCTGTTTGCCTTGTGTGAGGGTGTGTGTTTTCTTCTTAAAAAAAAAAAAAACAAACAAAAAAAAAATAATAAAAAAAATCTTGTTTTTTGCAAATAAACGAATTAGTCATCCGCACACTACATCACTTAGATTTAGAACCCTCGGGTGCGATTGACGGCATCGCGGACGGCCATGAAATTCGCCTACGCTTGAGCGCCTGAAATCAAACCTAAACCCCTAGTGCGTTATAGGTGGCACCACACTAAACCTTACCCACGGTTGGTTTTTGATACGATGTTTTCATTACAACAAAAATGAATTATTTTTGAAAAATATCATAGATTCTTATACCTTCTCCCAAAACCTCATACCTTGTGGGCATGTTGCCAAATGCAACATGATTTCACGTGGGAACATGTCACTCTCGTGGCGTGTTCTAAACGAGAGGTCATGCCGCATTGCCAACATGTACCGACGAGAGGTCATGCCGGATTTTTCTTCGAAATTCTTCGAAAAGACCCGTTATGCTGCCCAAATTTCCTTAGAAATTTGTTCCTTAGAAATTTGGACGAACCTCTTCGTTCCATGAAGATGTTAGGGTTTGGTTAGGTATCATTACCTATTATATGTTTCAAAACAAGACATTTGATGTAATTCGAACGCCGCGTCACTGTAAGTACCCAAATCTGGCTCATGCCTTCCGGTTAAAATTCCTGGCAATTTCGGTAAGTTTCCCGATAATTCCCCGGACCTTCCTAGTGTTCCGGAAATGTCCTGGAACAGTCCCAAATTAAATTAAGGGCTGAAGGGAGCCTTCCTAATTAAGAAACACGTTTTTCTTAATTAGGAAGAAGGTTCTAGAATAATGCCACCTTGCATGGTTCTAGAATGCTGAGTCATTGTGGATAAGTCCGCACGGCTGCATTAGCTCGCTGCCCCTAGCCGCACGGCTTCATTAGCCTTATCCAGACTGCCTATAAATAGAGCCCTCCTCTACCCATTTCAACACACAACATTACCACCCCAAAAACAATACACCCACAACCAGTCACTCCCAAGACGTGAAGAATATTGGTGAAGGCTCAAGAAGGTGAAGAAGAAGGCCAAGAAGCTCCCTCCCTCCTCCTTGAAGATCCAAGACCAATCTCTCCTCCTAGCTCCGACCAAAGAAGCAAAGGAAGCAATTGGTAACCTCGCACGCCCTAACCTTGCTTTTAATTGATATACTTGCTCATTGCATTCATATATCTTGCTTGGGACTTGGCATTCATAGTTAAAGATCACATCTTTATCACCCCCTTTCCCTTTTTGCATGCATTAAGACCTCATTTGTCATAAAAATGTAGTCTTTTTTCATAAAGGTGCATCCTTTGCACCTAAAACTCCCATTTTCAAATAAAAATGTCATTTTTATGCATCATTTGCATATAAAAATCCAATCTTTTCAATAAAAATGCATCCTTTGTATTCAAAACCCCTTGTTCAAGCATCATTTGCTTTAAAGACCATGTCTTTACCATAAACTAGCATCATATGCTTTTCAAAATGCAATCTTTATGCATCATTTGCATAATGAATGTCAATTTCTTCAACAAAAATGCATCATTTGCATAAAAATCAAATCTTTATGCATCATTTGCAACAAAGATTATTTCTTTAAACTAAGTGCATCATTTGCAACCCAAAAATGTCATCTTTTCATTAAAGAGTCATTTTTCATCATGCATTTTCCCCTTTCCCCCAACCTTGGAACGGACCGGTGTAAAAGATCCTATCTTTACATCGTTCCTTCCATTAAAGGTTCCATATTTCTTTAGAAAGGGATACCTTGAACCCTATATCTCCGATTATCGCTTAAGAAAGAGTATGAAGCCTCTATACGAGCTCGACCGTCTTAAAGCGTAGGATTGATGGGCTAAGGACCCACCTTTTCTAAAGAACCTCATCTTTGACCAAAAGAGAGTCATTCTCTCGATTACGCAAGTCCCGAGGGTCCCGAGGTTTAAAATGCGATGATCACAAGTCATAAGATGAGGACGGGATCATAATCCCAAATACATAAAATTCCAAGGAATCCCGAGCGACAACCAACAAATGGTTTGTACGTCCGGAAGACGACTTGGGACATTCCCCCCTTATTTTCAAACACATGCACACAAGAAAGCACGCAAGCAAGCACGATTAATGAAATCTTGGGAGACTTGCTCCGGCAAGGCACTTTGGGTGAACGCCAAACGTTCTTCCCAAGGGGTAACTTAACCTCCGAACCCAAGTAAAAACCTTTTTTTCAAAGTTTTGAGGTAATCAAAATGGCGTGGCGACTCCGTTTTTCAAATAACTCGGATGTCTTCAAACTCGCGTGAATCCAAAACACAAAATTTGGGCACCACATTCACAGTTTGGCGACTCCGCTGGGGATAACCCAAAGGAGAAAAGCTTTTATTTTCAAAAAAAAAAAAAAATCGATACTCGGTATATAGGTGGAAACCACTTACCCTTCCTGTACACTCCCTGACGTGGGAGTTGGGATAACCGGTGGTTTAACAATCCACGTACCAGTATCCCTTTTCGAAAAAAATTTTGAAAAAAAATAAAAGAAAGCTTTTCCCTTTGAGCGGGTTAGACTCCCGTCGCCGATTTCATTAATCATGCTTGCTTTCTTTATCATGCATTGCATCATTTGCATCTTGGAATCTGTGCATACTTTGAACGGGAAACAACCCGAAAAATAGCAAAAGGAGTGGAACCTGGAAAATTGATCCATGCAGTCGTACGGCTCAATCCTCCTTGGATTCGGCCGGGCGACCTCGGTGGCAATTCCACCAGGAAAAAATCATGGTTAATCTGGGCGATCTAGCGGCTTGGGGCTATTCAGCTCCATGACCGACCGGGGCTCCTTAAAATTTACGTGCTTATGTGTTGCATTTTCCCCCGTCCCGAAAATCATTCCTTTAAAACACATTATGAAAATCTCTATTTTAACTCAAAAAGGAACATTTTTAGGAGACCGCACACTACGCGCACCTGATATATCCTGTACACTTTTGCACGCACGTCCTTCAAACCCGAGGGTGGTTCCACCCGATCCACGGACAGCCTTACGATGCTCCCGGGCGCGCACGGAATCATCCCAACCTCCCCATGGCAGCCAGTGTCGACCAATGCACAGTCCGTGTCACACGTTTCAAAAAACCGTGACTTTTGGTTGGTTTTTGGTCTAGTCCGTGTCATATAGCCCAGTTGCATACCCACGTAAAGGTCAAGCCTTAGCTCATAACGGAAGCCAAGATTTTCGCTCAAGCGAAATTCTGCCGAAATTCCGACAAGGAAAAATCGGTGGGATCTTGACTCCGACATTGACTATTGACCTTGACCCGCACGGAATGCGTAAGAGTCAAGACCGAGTCTTTGCCAAAAATCAAAAGATCTTTCGCTCAAGCGAAGCTCTGCCAAAATTCCGACAAGGAAAAATTGGCAAGATCTTGACCGGCATTGACTTCGATTTCGACTCACGCACTGCGTATGCAACGAAGTTCAATGTGACACTGTGTCATCCGGCTTTTTACCGCCCAACCCATGCCTATTATTCTCTCGGACATTACCGAAAGTCAAAAACCGTCATTCGCTCAAGCAAAACTCTGTCAAAGATCCGTCAAGGCAGAGAGACGAGACTTTCCCGGTATTGCCTTGACTATAATCCGCATCGCTCGTGCGTTGAAAAGTCCTATGACCCGCTAGACCCGATAGGAGCGTTCTTTACTCTCGGTCGGTGGGATCCGCGTGCCCTATAAGACCCTCGCCCGGGGCTGTCCACCCTGGGAAGTCGAAATACAGGTGGAATACGAGGGGCTTATAGACGTAGTGACGGAACCCACTGATCCAGGATCTAGAGTAGTTGTGAAAAAAGAAGGGCAGAACCCCTTTTCCAACCAAATAGATATTAATAAAAGACACTGTTTTAAGTAAACTTGAAGATTCTAATTTGCATATTGCCCGAGCCTTGACCTAAACACCTACCCCGAGTCTAAACCTTTCCTATCCCTTGCCCGCAGCGAGAAAGAAGTGGGTGAGAACACCGGGTCGGCGACTTGTTAGTGCGGAATCCTCGGACGGTTCGCTGTAATCCTCGGTTTTGTCGGCTTTTCGGTGTCAAAATGACCAACATGGTAATCCACAACGGTAATGACCAAGCAATTGGAGGGGCTATCCCGGTTCAACCCAAGCCTCACATACGGTATGATGTATGTGATTGTGAAGACTTGCTTAGAGTATGAGTATCAAGAATGGATCAATGAGGACGCTCCTTCAAGGAAGAAGAAGAAGAGAAAGTCCACACGGCGAAGCTTAAGGAAAGATACGAAGCTAGGGACAAGAGCGTAGGAACTTTGGGAGAGCCTTCGGGCAAGTTCGACTACTATGTCGGTTATGCCAAGGAACTGTCAAGGAACCCGTCACCCCAAGCACGATCCGGCTCGATATCCCCATGTATAGTGATCCTCTTGAAGCGAGAAAGTGCTAAATTTGTGGCCATCGTGAAGTTCAATGAGAAGCTAGCGAGATCTAGAAGCGAGAACACGAAAGCCTATTGAATACATAGCCGATCAAGGAAGAATTAAGATCCCCTCTGAAGAAGACTTCATCAGCATTATCCAGGCCAACCCTTCTGTTAGCTACACTAACAAGGTCGTGGTGTCCAAGATCAGTAAAGAGAAAATGAGTTATCAGCAGTGCATTGATAAGATGAGTCAGACCCTTCAGTCAATAAGTCCATTCGCTACGGAAGAGCTAGCTGAAAGATTGCAACAAGTTACTTTTGTTCCCCTCACCATCTTTCCACATTATCGGCCTGTCAATGATTTCCGGCAAGCTTTTGATCAGTTCGAAGTCTCCAATTTTACGAAGAACGGCGCAAGACTGCTACTCCCCAGGGCAACAGCAAGAAGGAGTGAGATCCCGGTCCAACCCTTGTCAAGTCCCCCTCGAGTCAATAAGTAGCGTAGGGTCCAGAGTCAGTGTTGTCTATTCAGTCAAGTCAGGAAACTTTGAATTCCAGTCCTCAGAGTCATCCGAGGGCCTCACGCCTGAGGATTATGAAAATGTAATCGATGTCATCTTTCCCCTTATTTTGAATGAAATGACAAATCTTTCTGATTATCCTCTTATTGCCAACTTAACAAATGATAAATTAACTCAAAACTTAACAACAGTTAATAATGAATCATTTGAACAAGATGCAAACACACTAAACGAACAATACATTAAAGAAATCTTTAAGCGGGTTTCGGAAAAAGAGGAAAACCGGGCCCGAGGCCGAGGAGGTTTTGATAAGTGTGAACTTGGGTACTATTGAGGAACCTAAAGAGACACAAATTGGAAGCTTCTTCCGGGGGTTGAAAGGGACAGATTGATCGAGCCGCTCGAGAGAATAAGTCGACGTGTTTGCATGGTCATACGGGGATATGCGGGGCTAGACAGGTTCGATAGTAGAGCACGAGAATCCCTCTAGCACCGAGATGCTAAGCCGGTAAAGCGAGCGAGAAAGATTAAGCCGGAATGGTCTCTACAGGTCAAAGAAGAAATTGAGAAGCTCTTGCGGGTAGGGTTCATCGAGTCATTGAATACCCGACATGGTTGTCCAACATCGTGGCCGTAACCAAGGCCAATGGGAAGGTGCGGCTGCGTGTGGATTTCCGAGATACTGAACAAGGCCGGCCCAAAGACGACTACCCTACGCAAACATAGACATCTGGTGGACTCCACCGCCAACTACGAAGTCAAATCCTTCGTTGATGGTTTTGCGAGCTACAACCGGATCAAGATGGCCGAGGAAGACCAAGAAAAGACGGCCTTCACCACACCATGGGAACCTCTTGTTATACGGTAATGCCATTCGGGCTCAAGAATGCCGGGGCTACTTACCAAAGGGCGGCGACCGCGCTTTTTCATGACATGATCCACAAGGAGATTGAGGTCTACGTAGATGATATGATAATCCACTCCAAAGGAGAGGGTGGGCGGCACTTTGTTGACCTACGAAAATTCTTTGAGAGGTTGAGACGGCATTCCATGAGACTAAACCCCGCCAAATGCACCTTCGGAGTGACAAGGGGAAAAGTGCTTGGGTATATGGTCACGGAGCGAGGTATAGAAGTTGACCCCAGAAAGATCAAAGCCATCATGGATATTGGGCCACCTCAAACCCGGATAGAAGTCAAGAGCTTCATGGGTAAATTGCAGACATCGGCCGTTTCGTCAATCGGTTGACCACTATGTGCGAGCCCATCTTCAAGCTCATGAAGAAGAATGTGGACCTGAGAATGGACCGAAGAATGCCAAGATGCCTTTGACCATATCAAGGCATACTTAGTACATCCCCGGTACTATGCCCCCACATAGACGAAGCCTCTTCGCTCTATCTCACCATCGCTGAACACGGCGGTTGGGGCTATGCTTGCTCGGGAAAAGAAAGACTCTCGGGTAGAAAATGCCATTTACTTTGTCGGCGGAAGCTACGGGGAGTGAGCTCAATTACTCGGCATGTGAAAAGACACATGCGGGGCCAGTGCAGGTAGTCGGCAAATTGAAGCATTATATGCAAGCCCACCTGTGAATTTGGTCTCGAAAATGGACCCCATCAAGTACATCTTTGACAAGCCTTCCCTCTCGATGCGTTTAGCGAAGTGGTCCTTCTTCTTGGCAGAATACGACATCAACTATGTGACCAAAAAGGCCATCAAGGGTCAAGCATTGTCGGATCACCTGGCGAATTTCCCAGTAATGAAGATAGAGGGCACGAACCCCAATTCCCGGATGAAGGGATCTTTGCGGTTGAGCACGAGAATAGATGGCAATTGTTCTTTGACGGAGCCGCTAACAAAAGAGGAAATGGTGTAGGAATGCTATTGGTCGATCCGAAAGATGAGCATACCCCATAGCCCTCAAGTTGAACTTTCCTGCCACGAACAATGTCGCCGAGTATGAAGCCTTTGCATTCTTTGGTTTGGAGGCCTTAGAAAGAAATGTCAAGGAGCTCGAAGTTTACGGAGACTCGGCCACGATCATCAACCAAGTCTCCAACAAGTGGAAGGCTGTGGACCCTAATCTGCAACGGTATCATGCCCATATGGAGGAGTTGATTTGGACGGTTCGGAGAAGTGACTTTCCACTACTTGCCGAGGGAAAAGAACAGATTCGCGAGATGCCCTAGCTACTCTAGCCTCATTGGTAGAGATCCCCGAGGAAAAGCCATAAAGCCCTTCAGAGTGGGTAGAAGAGAAGCCGAGCCTTACATTTGTGAAGTGGACACGGGACCCGAGCCCATAAAGGAACCTTGGTACAATCAGTTACCAATTCCTCAAAGACGGAGAGTCGGCTTTCGAGACGAAGAAGGTAGACCAAAGGAAGGAGTCGAGCCAAAAGCTTGCGAGCCACGAAAGGTCGGCCTCCCATTATGTCATCCTAGGAGGCAACTTTGTACAAGAAGCGGTATCAAGGACCGCTCCTCTTATGTGTCACTCAAGAAAGAGCCGAGAGAGTTGATGACCGAAGTCCACAATGGTCCTTGCGGTCCTCACATGAATGCGAGCCACGATGCAAGTGATCCTCGGAATGGGTTACTCTTGGATCTCCATGGAGACGGTTGCGCCCAAGACGTCCGAACCTGCGACAAGTGCCGGCGGTTTGCCAACCTCAACCATCTCCCACCTCATGACACATGTCTTGCATGATGACTCCTTGGCCGTTTGCAACTTGGGGCATTGACGTGATAGGGAAAATAGCCCCGACGGGAAGCAATGGGCACGAGTTCGTGTTGGTAGCCGTCGACTACTTCACCAAGTGGGTAGAGGCCAAGTCCTACAAGGTCCTCACTTCGAGAAAAGTGGCCCGGTTCATGTGCGAGATATGGGGTGCCCAACGAGATCATTTCGATAATGGGTCACACTTCGAAGGAAGGCTGCGATAGGCTGTCGAGAATCGAGTTACTCGCCACAAGTCGTCCCCGTACGGACCTCGAGACCAATGGAGGTGGAAGGCTGCTAATAAGACACTCGAGCGGATCATCAGGAAGATGGCCACCCGTGGTCGTGATTGGCCCGAAAAGCTGCACCTAGCACTGCGGGGCTACTGAACGTCTGTCAAGACGGCCACGGGAGAAACTCCTTTTGCCTTAACCTACGGGATGGAAGCGGTGTTACCGGTGGAGTTGGAAATCCCGTCATTAAGGGTCCTCCTGGAAAACAGGTGTCAATGAAGTGGAATGGTTGCGCGGCGGCATGATGAGTTAGCCACCTTGATGAGAGAAGGCTCAAAGCCATGGAACACACCCGAGCCTACCGAGGCGAATGGCCAGAGCGTTTGATAAAAAGTCAAGGCCCGGAGACATCAAAGAAGGTGACTTAGTCTTTGAAAGTAAAGCCCCCTACCGGAGACAACCCCACAGGAAAATGGGAACCCGTTTGGATCGGCCCTTATGTGGTGCGAGAAGATGCGTCGGGAGGAGCAATGAAGCTTGCGAGACTTGGATGGCAATCCCTTTGTCCACCCAGTCAACGGTGATAAACTCCGAAGATACTACGTCTAATAATAAAAAAAAAAAAAAAAAGTGCAAAAAGAGTAATACCCGGCTAAGTGAAAACCCCAAAAAGGGCGGTCTAGGCAAAAGACGGGGTTGCACATATAAAAAGAAAAGAAAAAAAATCTTAGTGCAAAAAGAGTAATGCCCGGCTAAGTGAAAACCCCAAAAAGGGCGGTCTAGGCAAAAAACGAGTGCACATGAAAAAAAAATTAGTTCACCAGAATGAACTACGTAGACCTGAGCCCCTTAGCCTTTCTTGTAAAAGGGGAACGTAGGCAGCCATATATGGTTCGGTCTAAACAATAAAAAGGACGATTAAGTTTCCATGAAATATGTCCTGATCAATAAAAAAAAGACATTTGAATTTCCATGAAATGTGTCTTGACTAATTTCTAAAATAATATTTCTTGTTCATTACAAGTTAAAAACTTCTTGATGAGTTCAAGCACGGTCTACCTCTTGACTCTGCTAACCTGCTACAAAGATCTAAAATACAATAAAATGCCTAAATAAACTAATGTGTTTGCAAAATGGCAATAAGGGAATCCTGAGAAAAGACTTGTCAGTCGTCATTCGCTGAGTCTTCTTTGATCTTCTTCCCTTTTCCTTGGCCTCGTCGAGTCTTCTTCCTTTTCTTCTCAATAATGTCGGTATCCCTCATCCCGACCTCTGGTATCCTCACTGGAGCCTCTACCAATCCCGTGTCAATAAGCGCTCTCTCTATCCGAGCACGAGTCCGTACCTCCTCCCTCTGAGCCTCAGTCAAAGGAGCGACCTCGGACAACCTCTTGTACCGAGCCTCCATATCTCGACCAAGTCACACTGGTTATGGCAACTCGCCTTAGCCTCGGTCTCCTCGAGTCCTACTCGAGTCGCAGTCGGCTCCCAATAAAGCTCGACGTCTATCCTCCAAGATAACACGAGTCGCTCCCGTCTCCCTCTCGTACCGGTCCAAGTAGACGGTGGTCAAGATGGTGCTCTTCCTGCTCTGAAGATAGCCACGGGTGGGAAAGCGGCATATGTCCAAGCCCTCGAGACGAAAGAGAAGCTGGCTGGATCCCTCATGTCCGATGACACCACCTCCATGGTCCGGATGTCCTCCCAATCACTCAATGGCTCCTGTAAAGCCCCAAACTGCCTGGATACCAAGCAGGGTATATAAAAGGATGACCAGCAGAATCCTGGAACCCTCACAACATAAGACTCCTGAAATATCCTCTGATGCGCAACCTCCAATGTGGTATCCACCAACGGATGTCCGAAGTGGATAGCCTAGCCATCATCAGCTCCCAGCTACCCTGTTCCTGTTGCCTAGGCGCACCTCTCCGAGAAATCACCCAAGGGCACTGAGTCGGCAAAGCCCCAGGCAAAGCCCCGAGCCTCTCCTGCAGCCACAAAGTCAACATAGCCGGACTCCCGGACCTCATGAAATGGTCTCCCCGAGCCATCCTGTCAATCCCATGAAATGTCTCTCCCAAAACCAGCGGGACAATATCCTTCCCAGCCTTGCAGTCTCTGACCATGTCCAGGAGACCACTATGACAGATCCCCACGGACTCAGCAGTGAACAGAATAGAGAATACGCAGAGAATGAAAGCATCCATAGCCACCGTGGTCGCAGCCATATCTGGAGACCCAAACCTGCCCGGGATATCAGAAAGGTCAATCCTATCCGGGGCTACCATCATCCTCTCAGCCTCTCCCAGAGGAATCTGCAGAAAAGATGCAAGCTTTACCACCACCGGCACGTCTCCGATCAACGGAATAGATATAGCCTCAGTCTCGGGACCCCCAATCAAGGCTCTGAAGTCTTCGTGCGTTGGGACAATTTCGTTGTAAGAGAAGCAGTAAACATGTCTCCGGACGTCCCAGAACTTTGCTGCGGCTCTCAACAGGTCCCAATCGGGCGGGAGATCCCTCAAATGCCATAAAGACTTGATCTTGAAGGAAGAATCAAGCAGCCCCTTGTGATTTTGGAAGTTATGTCTCGCCCAAGATTGAAGATCGGACAGAAAATGGTCTCGCTTCCCCCTTTGCAATCTGACGGGCTTCTCCATCGCAAAGTGATCAAAGATGGTGCTTTTAGGTCCAAAATATGCTCTGGGAACAATTGGGACAAGTCTAGAGTGAAAATGAAATGAAATGGCCAAGCCTTGCTTTTATTCAGAAAATAACCGGCTCGAGACAGGCGCCCAGCCGCACGGCTTCATTTTCCCTCAAGGCCATGCCGCACAGCTACATTAGCCCTCTGCGAAAAAAATTCTGCAGCAACCAAAGTTGCTGCCCAAGGGAGTTTTCACCCCACTTTTTCAACCAAAACCTGTACAAAAACATATCCAGAAGCCATTCAAGCATTTATATACCATTATAAATCATTTTGGCCCAGTTTCAGCCCCAATTCCAAGCAAAAAAGTCGCCCCAAGGCTCAGATAATATGCAAATTGAAAAAGCATAAATTAGAAAAGAAAATAAAATGTAAATACAATGTTTTCGCCCCATCGGCGCCCAAATAAAGCAAAAAATAAACAAAGTGTGCATAAAAATTGTAAATTGTTTGTTTTTTTGTTCCAAATCTATTCTAGAGACCTCCTAGGCCTCAGATTCTTCTTCCTCCTCATCGCTGCTCAGCTCATAGATGCTAGCCTCCCTCATCAAGTCCTCCTGGTCGCTCACGTCAGACAAATGGACATTATCGTGCCCGTACTCAGCCAGTTTGCTCCAGAATGTCGGCGTTGGGTCCCCGCCCGAGGCATGGCACTGGAAGAGTACTCCGAGGCCGATGAGGTAGGCTGTGCCCCGACGTGCCGTCTCTTGCGCCCGAGGCTCCTGTGCATCCGCTGCCGCCTTCGAAGCGCGAGCCGGCTTCCTCGAAGAAGAGGCCGGCACATGTCCTTCCGGCCCTATTACGCCTAACCGGCCTATCGTAAGTGCGACTGGAACCTGAGAAAAGAAGAGAAAATCTCGAGAAAAATCTCGGAAAAATCTCGAGAAAATTGCAAAAAGCGAGAAAATGCGAAAGCTGAAAAGGGAATAAGACCCTAAAAGTATACTCACGGTGCTATCGGGCGGCAAGGTGTCTTGGGGCTCCCTAGCATCGGGGACAGGTATCCTCATCCTCCTCGGCACTCCATGGACCACATAGGACGGATGCGCGGGAGGGATCGGCGGAGTCGATAGGCTCATCCTCCCCATATCCACGAGTGACCGCCGGCTTCACTAGCTTCGTGTGGCGTCCTCGGCGCTCCACAAACACGGCGTAGGGGTGTCCATGTCAAAGTACTCCTCTGCAGCCACGCACGCTGGTACCTCGCTATCTCATCCTCGGCCAATCCACTGGGCTATAGCATCCGTCTTTGGAGGATCTGAGGAGTAATGGCGTCCAATGGAGGGACATGGCCATCTTTGCCTCGAGAAGCGGTCCCCCAAGTAAATGACATCACATGTCGGCCAGGTGAGCCACCTCCTGCGCCTCGTCACATCAATGGCATCTCCCGGCCAAGATCTCAGGATACACCTGCCCCAAGGGTAGAAGTCCACTCCGTCATGCCCATCCACGGTTGATGGTGGCCTCACCATTTTGTAGTCGAAAGTGATCCGGGTCTTCCCTGAATTTATCCCTCGCATCTCCCCTCCGGCGAACCATAGCGGGGAAGATGGTGACATCACTGCTTGGTTCCAAGGAAAGAACCCGATCACCTCGCAGAACCAGGCCTGCATGTTCAAAACATCAAAAGGTCATTCTCTCTCTCATAAAAGTCTCAAGACAGGAAAAGAGAAAAGAAAAAAGGAAGGAGACTACCTCAAGCACAAAAAAGAAGTGTCAGTCCTTCATCATTTTCAAAAGCATGCATATATTCACAAAAATGCACATATTTTCAAAAGAAAAGCATTCACAAAAGTTTTTCTAGCATTATTTGCATCAAAAAAGCGTCTTTCATCACTTGAAACGCGTCATTTTAAGCACGTTGCTTTCCTAAGGCACAAAATCACAATTTTCACGATTCTTTGCACATAAGCATTATTTTTTCAAATAAAATGGCATGCATGAATCATTTTCATCTTCCAAAATCATGTTTTCTCATTGAAAATCAGAATTTTGACCTAGTTCTAGCGCAAGGCAAGAACTCCGTCTCATATTTTGAAAATTCTCATTCTTACTTCATTTTGCGAGAAAAAAGTGAGTCATTCTCATAATTTTCATCAAATAAGTTGCACATTGCATATTCTTAGCCTTATAGGTTATTCATCAATGTCTCAAAGTCATTCAAAAATCCTAAAAAATTCCTAAAATTCGGGTCAAGCCCTAAATCATTCAAAATTCAAGCAAAATCATCGGATTTGAGCAAAATGAGAATGCTTACCCCAACCGATCGCGGGTTCGTTGATTTATGCTCCCTTCTCCCCGGGTAAAGCTCCGATGGAGGCGTAAGGAAGTCATACTTCCTCTCCGTTCGAACGAGCTCCTTTCTCCTCCTTCTCGCAGCCGCGGAGATGTTCCTTCTTGCTTGCCTCGGTATGGGATTGCCCTCCGGATCCATTCCAATCGATAGAAGCAAAGGGAATTGAAGAATTTTGAAGAAATTCTCTCCTTTCTCTCTCTCTTCCTCGGCAGTTCTTGGGCGGCAATAATGCCCAATGCCCGTTCAAACCTGTTTTAAATAATCTGGAAAAAACAGGTCTCTAGCCGTACGGCTCCTTTTTCTCCATCTCATGCCGGGCGGCTTCATTCGCTACGAGCGAAATTACAATCCCGCCTTTGGACCTTCCACTTGGGCATGCAATTTCCGTTATCTTTTAACCAAGATAACATCTTTTTCAGAAAATATCCCTTATCTCTTTAGCAATCAAGCTCTATTCCCAGTCGCCTCCGTTAATTCCGTTATAACGGGATAATGCTAGGTGACAACCTCCGAATTGTCAAAACTCTAAACTGAGCCTACCTCTATCCCGAATAGTGACGTATGCTAAGTTTCTATCAACTTAAGCTACCTCTATCCCGAATAGTGACGTATGCTAAGTTTCTATCAACTTAAGCTACCTCTATCCAGAATAGTGACGTATGCTAAGTTTCTATCAACTTAAGCTACCTCTATCCCGAATAGTGACGTATGCTAAGTTTCTATCAACTTAAGCTACCTCTATCCCGAATAGTGACGTATGCTAAGTTTCTATCAACTTAAGCTACCTCTATCCAGAATAGTGACGTATGCTAAGTTTCTTTCAACTTAAGCTACCTCTATCCCGAATAGTGACGTATGCTAAGTTTCTATCAACTTAAGCTACCTCTATCCAGAATAGTGACGTATGCTAAGTTTCTATCAACTTAAGCTACCTCTATCCCGAATAGTGACGTATGCTAAGTTTCTATCAACTTAAGCTACCTCTATCCAGAATAGTGACGTATGCTAAGTCTCTATCAACTTAAGCTACCTCTATCCAGAATAGTGACGTATGCTAAGTTTCTATCAACTTAAGCTACCTCTATCCAGAATAGTGACGTACGCTTAAGTTTCTCTCAACTTAAGCTACCTCTATCCCGAATAGTGACGTATGCTTAAATCATTCAAACTTTGGCAACCCATATCTCTGATTCGAAAGAGATTGAGACGTATGCTCAAGTTCACCAAACTCTAGCTACCTCTATCCACTCGATAGTGACGTAAGCTCTAGTTTCAATCAGGTGACATCCTCCAGTAATTGTCAATCAGGTGACAGCCTCCATTAATTGTCAAAATCTCAAGAATCCTAGACATCGTTCCTAACTATCTAGTGATGCTTGAACTACGATCAAGGCTTGATTCCTCCGGGATACGTAGGTAGCCTTTTATAAAAGGTCCAGCCATTCGACCACTTTGGTCACCCTGTTTCTTTGTCACCCCTTAGTGATAAAGCAGCTCCTCATAGAAGTTCAGATATCCGACCACCTTGGTCACTCCTAGAATATCCCCAGTAGGATCAATTGCTTGACCTCCTCAGTCATTTTCTCTTCTTCCTCCCCCAGCGGATCCTAATTCCGAACTACGGCCTGGCTTGATTCCTCCGGGATACGTAGGTAGCCTTCCAAAAGGTTCAGCCACTCGACCACCTTGGTCACCCAATCCATCTCGGCATTCACCAGATCGGATCCTTTTCTATCGACAACCCCACTCGCCTTGTAAGTGACGTTGCCGAGGGGCTTCTGTAAGTACCCAATCGGCTCATGCCTTCGGTTAAATTTCCGGCAATTTCGGTAAGTTTCCCGGTAATTCCCGGACCTTCCTAGTGTTCGAAATGTCTGGAGCAGTCCCAAATTAAATTAAGGGCTGAAGGGAGCTTCCTAATTAAGAAACACGTTTTTCTTAATTAGGAAGAAGGTTCTAGAATAATGCCACCTTGCATGGTTCTAGAATGCTGAGTCATTGTGGATAAGCCCGCACGGCTGCATTAGCTCGCTGCCCCTAGCCGCACGGCTTCATTAGCCTTATCCAGACTGCCTATAAATAGAGCCCTCCTCTACCCATTTCAACACACAACATTACCACCCCAAAAACAATACACCCACAACCAGTCACTCCCAAGACGTGAAGAATATTGGTGAAGGCTCAAGAAGGTGAAGAAGAAGGCCAAGAAGCTCCCTCCCTCCTCCTTGAAGATCCAAGACCAATCTCTCCTCCTAGCTCCGACCAAAGAAGCAAAGGAAGCAATTGGTAACCTCGCACGCCCTAACCTTGCTTTTAATTGATATACTTGCTCATTGCATTCATATATCTTGCTTGGGACTTGGCATTCATAGTTAAAGATCACATCTTTATCACCCCCTTTCCCTTTTTGCATGCATTAAGACCTCATTTGTCATAAAAATGTAGTCTTTTTCATAAAGGTGCATCCTTTGCACCTAAAACTCCCATTTTCAAATAAAAATGTCATTTTTATGCATCATTTGCATATAAAAATCCAATCTTTTCAATAAAAATGCATCCTTTGTATTCAAAACCCCTTGTTCAAGCATCATTTGCTTTAAAGACCATGTCTTTACCATAAACTAGCATCATATGCTTTTCAAAATGCAATCTTTATGCATCATTTGCATAATGAATGTCAATTTCTTCAACAAAAATGCATCATTTGCATAAAAATCAAATCTTTATGCATCATTTGCAACAAAGATTATTTCTTTAAACTAAGTGCATCATTTGCAACCCAAAAATGTCATCTTTTCATTAAAGAGTCATTTTTCATCATGCATTTTCCCCTTTCCCCCAACCTTGGAACGGACCGGTGTAAAAGATCCTATCTTTACATCGTTCCTTCCATTAAAGGTTCCATATTTCTTTAGAAAGGGATACCTTGAACCCTATATCTCCGATTATCGCTTAAGAAAGAGTATGAAGCCTCTATACGAGCTCGACCGTCTTAAAGCGTAGGATTGATGGGCTAAGGACCCTCCTTTTCTAAAGAACCTCATCTTTGACCAAAAGAGAGTCATTCTCTCGATCACGCAAGTCCCGAGGGTCCCGAGGTTTAAAATGCGATGATCACAAGTCATAAGATGAGGACGGGATCATAATCCCAAATACATAAAATTCCAAGGAATCCCGAGCGACAACCAACAAATGGTTTGTACGTCCGGAAGACGACTTGGGACATTCCCCCCTTATTTTCAAACACATGCACACAAGAAAGCACGCAAGCAAGCACGATTAATGAAATCTTGGGAGACTTTCTCCGGCAAGGCACTTTGGGTGAACGCCAAACGTTCTTCCCAAGGGGTAACTTAACCTCCGAACCCAAGTAAAAACCTTTTTTTCAAAGTTTTGAGGTAATCAAAATGGCGTGGCGACTCCGTTTTTCAAATAACTCGGATGTCTTCAAACTCGCGTGAATCCAAAACACAAAATTTGGGCACCACATTCACAGTCACTAGGTTCCCCCGAGGCATAGTTAGCATGAATAAAGGCTTATCCTTTCCCAACTGTATTTAGGATTTAAAATACTGATTTATACTTGAACATAAATAAATTTGTGTTTGCGTGAGTCTGTCCCGTTTCTTTCCCTCTCCCGTAAAAAAAAAAAGAGAAAAAAGTTTTCCCTTCAAGCACCTTATAAACCCCTCTCTACACCTGCAGCTACGGCGAGTTGGGTCCGCTCATCTGTTTCTGGAGGTCGTTTAATCCGTGTACAAGCAGTGTCGGTTGGTTTAGAATCAGAAATGGCTGGCAATGGAGATGTTTTTTCTGCTCAGTCCGCTGGAGGCTCGCGACAAAGTGGGTCAGACAAGTTTGAATGAGATGACTACGGAAGAATTGAGGGTGATGCTGGAAGCCGCTCTAGCTCGGGAGCGTGAGGCTTGTCTCTTAGTTCAAAATGCCAAGTCTCGTGAAGAAGAAGCTCACAACCGATTCGTAGAAGCTATGAGAGCCAAAGGGATTGCGGTACTTCGTCGGGAGGATGGTTCCTATGAAGAGATTACGGAAGATAACCACAACGAAATCGGATCCGCTTCACTGCTCGCCCAAACCGGCCTAGCTACAATACGATGCCTCCCCCGTGAATTACGTTCGGCATTACGATCAAGTAGCTTCTACGGGAATGGTGGCAAGTGACCAAGGAAGACTCATTCCCCGTCTACTCAAGGGTATGGCCGGGTTATCCAACAAGGTGTCGGCGAAATGACGGTCGGCCCACAAATTTCTTTGATCTCATTGCTTCTCTAACTCCTAATGCTCCAGACCACGGTTTCAAAGCATGGACCTCGGTTTTGAACCGGCTTTTCCCGGCCTCGGTACGGTGTGTATCCGGATGGTTATCGGGGTGTTCGTATGGTGTTCACAGAATGGTCCGCACCGGCTCTCGGAAATCGGAATAGTTCAGGACGGTGTCTCAAGGTACCAGCAGGTTCCGAGACTCAAGACAGCTTTTCTCAACCGGTATGTTCCACCCTTACTCGGCATATTTATGGTTCCACCCCTTACTCGGCTCCGTGTGTCGGCTCGGGATTATCTTCTTTTGGTTAGTATAAAAGTCAGTCGGCGCAATACAACTCCCAGAATCTCGGTAGGCAATTCAACGGTTATGATATGTATGGGAACAAGATTCCGAGCGCGATTAGCTTGTTGGACAGCAATATTGGAATTCCTAGTACTTTTGGTCTTCCACCAACCGCTTTGCCCGTGGGACCTAATTCTGATTTCCCAATACCGTCGTCAACAGTGGCTCCTGCAATTCCTCAGACTTCAAGTTTGGCACCAGAAGTGGCAGTTTTGCTGAAACAGATGCAACAACAGATTGACAGATTAACCGTGGGTTCTAGTGGTCTTAAAGTCGTGGATCCCGCCCAAGTGACACCTTTGCCGCACAAGTTTAAGATGCCCAAGCTGGATTTTGATGGTACCGCCTGTCCAAAGACGCATGTAGACACTTATGTGATGACAATGGGGGCAATGGGCTGCACTCCCGAATTCATGGCTTCCCACTTCCACCTAACTTTGAAGGGATCGGCACTTACATGGTTTTTAGCTTTGAAGCAAGAATGCCATACTACTTGGAGCCCGGATAACGAAGCCTTCTGGAGAAGTACAAGGGTAATTTGGAGTGGCGTACCACGCGGGATGATCTAGTGGGGACAATTCAGAAGTCGGATGAGTCAATCACGAGAATTCTACAAGCGTTGGAATGCTAAGCTCAACGAGTTATCGGAACCAATCCCCTCCAAGACCGAAGGACATCTTTCTATCATGTGTTAAGCCGGCACTTAGAGAAGCCATTGGGAAAGGATGGTACCCAGATCTGCGAGAGATGGTGGGAATGGGAGCAAGGAGTGAGAATAAGTTGTTTAACCAAACTCCAAGTGCAAACACCACTAACAACAACTGTGGTGGAAGTTACCGATATCGGGCATCCAATCTGTCTCAAAGAATGGTGCCGAGAGGAAGAGAACCGGCCAAAGATAATAGTATCAATAATCTTCAAAAGGGAGGTAACAACATGCAGAATGTGATGAGGCTTCCCTTTAAGCCACAACCGAGGTTTGATGATTTGGGTATGTCAACGGAGGAAGTTTTTAACGGTTTGCTACGAACTGGCATGATAAAGCCATTGGAGAACTACAGTCCTGCTCGCCCTAATCCTCACATGGATGCTAGCAAGTATTGCCGTTTCCACCAATTTCCAGGGCACACCACGAACTCCTGTTTGACTCTCAAGAAGATAATCCAGGGCTTAGTGGACGACAAGAAGATAGAAAAATCTCCTCGCCCGAATATTGTCAACAATCCTCTGCCGAACAGCAATGTGAACCTTATTGACTTTGAGAATGATTATTTTGTTAATGTATTAGAATTTGGGGAACCCGTAGTTGGGGATGATAGCAATGGATGTAATGGGGTCGAAACTGATGTAATTTCCTGTTACGATGAAATGAAAGATAACTTCTGTTATGTTCTGTATCTCGATGATTGACATGATGTGAATAATATTGTTGAACTTGATGATTACGAAGAACGCTTGATTGTTAATGCTATATCTTCAATGACTCCTAGAGAATCCCCAATCTCCTTGGAGGAACTCAGAATAGCGGCTAGTTGGGAAACACCTTTGACCATTAATGAGATACGACAAGCGGCTTGGCCATACCGCAATCACTCTGTCCCGCTAACATTATCAGAACTCAAGGAAGCTAGCAAAGAGTTCGTGGTTGACGACCAACAAGAAGTTAATGATGACGCGCTCGGGAAGAATGTTGGGAGTAAGTAATCTAGATCCATGCGGAAAAGGGAAACGGGTTGCGAGGCTCTAACCCTCGGTCCTCTCGGAATCCTCACGAGGCTAGACGAAGAAGTTCGGGAAGACCCGATACCGACGCAGTTGAAAAGAACGCAAGCCGATATTTCTTTGTGGTCCCTACTTACATCCTCCTCCCCTCACACATTAAAGCCGGAAGAAGCCTTATCCAAGACAAAGGTATCCGTCAACGCTACCCCGAGATGAAGCATGTCGTTTGATTGGAACGGCTCGGTATGGGAATATCATTACTTTCACGAGATCTTGACTTGCACGCTTACGGTGCGAAACATAACGAATCCTTACACATTACGGTGCCTCTGGAGGGACGGTTGATTCCCATGTGTTGATAGATAATGGATCAGGCCATGAATGTGCTCCCCGCCAAAATGATGAGTATGTTGGATATCAACGCGAGAACCTCAAACCCTCTAACCAGGACCATAAAGGCTTATGATTCAACATCCCGGGCAGTGTTAGGGATAGTCTCCCTTAATCTGATGTTTGGAGGCAAGGAAATGATGGTGGAGTTTCGGGTTATAGACATTCTGTTACGTTCTCGGCATTATTGGGTAGACCACGGATCCACGAGATTGGAGCCGTAGCTTCCACGCTTCACCAATGCTTAAAGTTTGTACAAGAGGGAGTGCGACAACCATCTATGGTGATAGTGTTACAATCGGAGAAACCGGCGCAAATACCTTACCGTAATGGAGATCAAGCTTGACCAAGAAAATCCGATGCTCGGCGGATTTACAATCGAGAAACCTAAGGGGCAAGTACGTACTATAGACTTGACGACATCTTCGACAAGATTCCTCTGTGTTGAAAATGCTAAGAGGTATGAGCTATATCCACAGTGCAGGGCCGGGAAAATGCCAACAGGGACCGTGTAGGCTTGTATTGCCGCCAGCCCAAGAGAAATAGGCAAGGTGCAGGGTATGCCGTGACTAAGGAAGATAAGGTGTATGACAAAATCGAGGCTTTCAAAGAGAAGATGACCTCTGCAGGTAGAAAGTACAAGAGGCCTGAAATACGCCCATACGTTTGGTCTCTCGAATAAGCACTTTGTCGAGAGGATGGAGATATGTTTGTTTGTCTGAGCCAAAGCTTACTCCAGCGGAGAAAGAATGAAGATGATCCTGAGGTTCGCCAGTAGCAAGAATCCGATGAAAGAAATGTTTGATAATTTTCCCAAAAGACAATGTGTGACCGCCACCTACGAGAGCAGCTACCACTTCTAGGGACCCGAATGTGAGAATCGGTTTGAAAAGCTTGCCTTGGATGAACCCACAATATGTAAAATTCGCGGTGCTGACCACGAGATATTGATGGAGAGTTAGCGAGATTTGTTTGAAGAACAGGGGCTGTCGGAACTGCGAGCGGTACGTCTTTGGCGAAATGAGAGATGGTGCTAAGGAGCCGATTGATCGATTGACTTTTCCTCCGACGGTGAAGTGATAGCTATGCTAGAATTCGAGAAGGAATCTAATGTGGAGATAGTCAAGCCGAGACTCGCCGCAGAAGGACCGTTGCGGAACCGGACTTCGTTCCGGGACCGGTCGCCGACAAAGAGACTATGATTGAAAAGCTAGGGCTCAAACCCCGTCCTTGTCCTTCCAAGTCTAAATTCACCCCCGTATCTTGAGTCGGTCTCCCGAGTCTCTTGTCATAGAGTTTGAGTCTTCGACCGGTCGATGTCCTCACGGCGAAGACCGTCTTCGAGTTGTAAACACCGTATTTCCCTTTGCTTTAAATAAAGTGGTTGATCTTTACGAGTACCCCGTGATTGCCAATTTAACAATTGAATGCTTAACGAAAAATAATCATCAAGATTTAAAAATAATTAAGCTTAATTTAATTGAAGATAATGCAGACTTAATCGGTGAACAATTTTTAGAAAAAGATTCAAAACAGACTTGTGAGCAAATGGAAAGCCGGCCCAAGCTGCGACGAGGTATTAACAACAGTGAACTTGGGAGCAGCCGAAGTACCCAAAGAAACGCCTTGAGATTGGTAGCTTCTTCTCCGGAGATGAGCGGGTTGCTTTGATTGAATTGCTCAAGGAATTTGTGGATGTGTTCGCTTGGTCCTACAAAGATATGCCGGCCGGATGCTTCTATTGTGGAACACCGAATACCTTTGGATCCGTAAATCAAGCCGGTCAAGCGGAAATTGAGGCGGATAAAACCTGAATGGTCCTTACAAGTGAAAGAAGAAATTGAAAAACTCCTACGGGTAGGCTTCATCAAAGTAATTGAATATCCGACCTGGTTGGCGAACATCGTAACAGTCACCAAAGCAAATGGAAAGGTTCGAGTCTGCGTAGATTTCCGAGACCTCAATAAGGCTAGTCCTAAAGATGACTTCCCTTTGCCCAACATTGACATGCTAGTGGATGCAACCGCGAACTTCGAGGTCAAATCTTTCGTTGATGGTTTTGCGGGTTACAACCAGATTAAGATGGGTGAAGAGGATCAAGACAAGACGGCATTTACAACCCCATGGGGTACTTATTGTTACACAGTAATGCCATTTGGCTTGAAGAACGCCGGGCTACCTATCGAGAGCAGTCACTACCCTTTTCCACGACATGATCCACCGGGAGATTGAAGTGTATGTGGATGACATGATTATTCATTCGAAAGGATCAGGACGGACAGCATTTCATTGATTTGAGGAAATTCTTTAACAGACTCCGAGAACACTCCATGAGACCGAACCCGGCCAAGTGTACATTTGGGGTTATTCGAGGTAAAGTTAGGGATACATGGTCACCGAGCGCGGCATTGAAATAGATCCTGGAAAGTTAAGGCAATTATTGAAATGAAGCCGCCGTAACCGTCTCGAAGTAAAAGGATTCATGGGTCGCCCGCAATACATCGCAGTTCGTCAACCAATTGACCACCATATGTGAGCCGATCTTCAAGCGCTAAAGAAGAATCGGGAAGTGGTGCGGAACGAGGAATGCCGCCTAGCTTTTGAAAGGATCAAAGCCTACCTCGTCAATCCTCCCATTCTCTCGCCCACCTCATGGAGACAAGCCTTTACTTCTATATCGACGAGTCACGGACACGGCTCACGGGGCTATGCTAGCACAAGAAAAGAAGGATTCAAAGATTGAGAATGCCATCTATTTCGTCACCGTAAATTCCAAGGGAGTGAAGTGAATTACTACGCCCTCGAGAAGACTTGCGCAGCTTTGGTATGGGTAGTTGGAAAGCTAAAACACTATATGCTTTGTCCCACACCGTACACTTAGTCTCCAAGATGGATCCAATCGAGATATCTATTCCAAGGTGACAGAGGAAACATCTCCACCGAGGTTGGCAAAATGGACTTTCTTCTGGCGAGAATTCGACATCAAATATGTGATTCGCAAATCGATCAAAGGGCGAGCATTTGCGGACCCGGTTGGCTGAATTCCCGGTCTGAAGATTAAGGGCCGGACCTTCGGTTTCCGAGATGAAGGGATCCTCACTATAGAAAGCGGAAACAAGTGGCGGTTATTCTTTGATGGAGCGGCTAACAAGAAAGGAAATGGCATTGGAATGGTCTTGATAGACCCGAGCAGCGAGGCATACCTCCATAGCAATCAAGTTGAATTTCTCGGTCACCAACAATGCGGTGAGTACGAAGCTTGCATAGCCGGTCTAGAAGCTGCCCTTGAGCGACATGTGGAAGAATTGGAAGTGTTCGGCGATTCCCAATTGATAATCAATCGGGCCGCCAACAAATGGAAAATTATAGACCCATGTCTCCCGGAAGTACCATGCTTACATCGCGAGAACTTGTCGGCCAATTCAAGGAAGTATCATTCCAATTCTTACCGCGGGACAAGAACAGATTCGCGAGATGCTCTGGCTACCTTAGCCTCTTTGATGGAAATCCCGAAGGAAAATTAATCAAGCCTTTCGGGGTCGGCGAAGAGAAAATCCTGCATATTGTTGTGAGATTGAGATCGAGGCATCGGTGAACCGTGGTACAATCGGATCTTTCAATACCTCAAGTATGGGGAAGCATCCTTTCCTGTGGATCAAGAAGGAGATTCAAAAGAGTACGTGCCAAAAGCTTGCAGGCCCTAAAGAAGCCGTCGGCGCAATATGTCATACTCGGCAATGAATTATGGAAGAAAAGAAAAGGTTGTCCGCTCCTACTGCATCGGTAAAGAAAAGGCTCAAAGAGTAATGGAAGACGTTCACAACGGTGCTGCGGACCTCATATGAACGCTCGATCCCTCATGCATAGCATCATCAGTGGGTTACTCGGATCACTATGGAGACAGATTGCATCCATTTCGTGCGGACTGTGACAAGTGCCAAAGATTTTCCAATCTGAACCACATCCCGCCTCACGACTTATACTGTATGACAACTCCGTGGCCTTTCGCAACATGGGGTATTGATGTCATTGGGAAGATTTCTCCGCCCGGGAGCAATGGGCATGCATTTGTACTAGTGGCCGTGGATTACTTCACGAAATGGGTAGAAGCTGCATCTTATAAAGTGCTCACCGCCAAGAAGGTTGCCCGATTCATAAAAGAACAGATCTTCTGCCGCTATGGGGTCCCGAACGAGATTATTTCTGACAATGGCACTCATTTCGAGGGAGAAACTGATCGGTTGCTCACTGAATACAGAGTCAAGCGCCACAAATCTTCACCGTACAGGCCACAGACAAACGGTGCTGTTGAAGCTGCCAATAAGAACTTGGAAAGGATCATAAGGAAGATGGCCGAGCGAGGACGAGATTGGCCAGAAAAGTTGCACTTAGCATTGTGGGGCTATCGCACTTCGATCCGAACTGCCACTGGTGCAACCCCATATGCTCTGACTTACGGAATGGAGGCCGTCATGCCCATTGAGTTAGAAATTCCTTCCCTCAGGGTCTTACTCGAAAACGAGGTGAACGAGATCGAATGGATCCAAAGTCGATATAATGAGTTGGCTCTGCTAGATGAACGCAGACTAAAAGCCATGGAGCATAACAGGGCATACCAGAGAAGAATGGCCCGTGCCTTCGATAAGAAAGTAAAACCCAGGGATATCAAAGCCGGTGATCTGGTTCTTAAAATGAAGCCCTCAAATCAAAGCAGTGCGTTGGGCAAGTGGGCACCCATTTGGGTCGGACCGTTCCTGGTAAAGAAAGTATTCTCCGGAGGAGCTATGCAGCTGTCAGACTTGGATGGCAACCCATTTCTGCACCCCGTCAACGGCGACAAGTTGCGGAGGTATTTTGTATGATCGAGTCTTTCCCCCTCTAAAAATATATATATATATATATATATATATATATATATATATATATATATATATATATATATATATATATATATATATATATATATATATATATATATAAAATGAATAAATAAAGGCGCAACAAAATTGTCCCGAGATGAGGCGAAAACCTCTCAAAAGGCAGTCCATGCAAAAATAAGGGACGCGCCCGGTGCTAAAGAATATACCCAACTAGACCGAAAACCCAAAAGAGGGCGGTCTAGGTAAAAAACAGGGTTGCACCATTTCCCCCTTTCTATCTTCCCCTTTCTTAAACACTAAAGTCAATTGAGTCGAACTACGGAGACCTGAGCCCCTTAGTTCTCTTACAAAAAGGGGAACGTAGGCAACCACTTGTGGTTCGATCTAAAATTGCTGCAAAAATCTCTCTTTTTACCAAAATGCGTTTTGATTACAGTCTCAAGGCTTTTCAAAGGATCATTTTGAGTTAATATTCTTTTTGATGAGTTCAAGCACGGCCTACTTTTTGACTCAAAAGACTGTTGCGAATAAAAAAAAACATTGATAACATCTATTCTGTCTGCATTAAGTAATCAAAGGGTACTCAGTTTTCATACAGATAATTCCTACTCTTAAGACATAAAGCAAAAGAGTCTCAAAACTCTCGAAGTAAAAGAAAATGTGTGTCTAGATACTCGTCCCCGCTCCCGAATTTGCTCCTCTATCCTTCCTCTTTCTCGGTCCCCGGGAGGTCTTTGGCTTAGGAATGTCAAACAAGTCGGTTTGAGCCCGTCCCAATTCAGGAATAACTCGCGGCGGCGGTTCAATCAGACCCGGTCTCTCTCAAGGCAGCCCTAGCAATCCTCGCTTGCCGCAACGCCTCTCTGCGAGCTCTCATCTCTGGATCATTCCTTAAAGAAGCTCTCCGGATCTCTTGCCTCTCATAATCGTCGGCGGCATTGCCGGTGACATTATGCAGGTTTCCTCGTGCCTCTATATCTACGAGATTTCGGTGGACAGAGAGTCTGCTCCCAAGTATTCCCGGCGGCGAGTCTCTATAGCTAGCGCACGAGAACCACGATGCTCCTCATACCAATCCGGATACTACGTGGTCGAGAAATGTAAATCCTCTAGACTGCCGAAGGAGCACACAAGTGGGAAGAAAGCCCTCCGTAAAAGATCTGTTTGAAAAAGCGTATAGCTCGGGGCTCGGTCATGGACATCGGAACAGTGCTCGGTCACCGATCTCTCCCTCAAGGCTCGTATGATCTGCGAGGATACCTATCGTCTGCTCACCAATGATGGGACACGAAAGAGGATACATGCAAACCGAGGCAACCGGACTACTGCGATCCATCCTGAATATCTCTCATGGTACGTATATTCCAAGCGGGAATCAAAAGCTCAGATCAGTGGTCGTGAACCGTGACAACCTCACATGCCAACTATCAACAACCTCGTCCCTCATCAGCCTGCGTGGCCGAGTCACCCATGGCATTGTCGTTCGACCCTCTGGTAATGGCCCGATCAGGTGTAACCTTTTAGAGAACCACAGAGATAATAAGGCAGAGTGCACTTTGCTCCCATAAAATCGATCCCCCTGCTAGCTTTGTCAATACCGTGATAAGTCTCGGCCCGGCGGTGGTACAACATCCATCTCTCCTTGGCCGGAGCGAATTTGACGAGAATCTATACCCCGGTCACCTCTCATTTGCCTAACGATCTCCAACAAAGTGCTTGAGCGAGACCCCGACATACCCGCGAGAAATAGTAAGCCGACGGTGTGAACGGCATGAACATATCCAGAGTGGTAGAAAGGTCAAACAGATCGGGACGGGACGGGCGCAACCTAACCATCCGAGTCAAATCTATGGACCCATCACCCGAGAATCATAGGCAATACACGATCCGCGAGCAGAGATAAAAAGTCGAGGCAGTGCTCCTCAACCAACCGATCCCGTGGGAATGCTACGGTGGCCGCCTTACCCAAGCCTCAACGCCCGAAGTCTTCCATAGTTGGGGTCGAGGTAATTGTATGACAAAGAGAATGCATGACACTCGGAATCCCGAAGCGGGATGCGGCCCGAAGCAAATCCCGATCCAACCCTCCAATCTTTCAAGGATCAAATGCAAGGCATCTTGTACCGCTTGTCGATGATACTTCTATGTTGCCTCGGATGAAATCCCCAAATTTCGATGAAGTCCCGATGAAATTGGCACTCCCGGAAGCAATCTCTTGGTTATAATGTTCCATTGCGGCAAAAAGTTTTAGTCTTGACCAAAGAAATCGATTATCCGCCAAATAAGGGCTCTTGGTTTTCTCTGCTAAGAAGACGGTGGATCGAGAATGGAGCACGGACCGACTTTGAAAAGAACTCCGTCACGAGCCTCCCTAAGTCGTGCGACAGAAGAAGCCAAACAGACACGACATGTCGGGCGACATACTTTGGTTGATAGCAGACAGGGTGGAAAAACCTGCAGTGATTATCCCAGAGCATTTTCCGACTCGCCGTCGCCGATATACCCCTTACCCTCACACACATACCCCTGAAAATATACGGGAGAGGACCCCTACCATACACACTTACCTAAAACGATCCCAAAACACCATACATAAACCCGACAAAGCCGATCTTTAACCCAATAATTGCGTTCGCTTTCCCGGAATAGACAGATTCACGCAAACCAAGCTAACATATAGTAATCTTTGCTAACAAGATAGGCTTATTCAAGTGTAGCGCGTTGGAGTTGCTGTTTTTCCCCCCGCAGGTACAATAATCAATTGAGTCTCGACGACTGGACCTCCGACCAAATTGGAGAAGAAAGAACAAAGCAAAAAACATGCGTATCTGTGACAGCCCCAAAAAAGCCTCTCAAGCAGAGCCAAACCAAGAAAAGCCTCTCAAGCAGAGCCAAACAAAGAAGAAAAGCCTCTCTAGCGGAGCCCAACAAAGAAGAACAGCCTCTCTAGCGGAGCACACAAAGCAAAAAAGCCTCTCAAGCAGAGCCAAACCAGGAAAAAGCCTCTCAAGCAGAGCCAAACCAAGAAAAGCCTCTCAAGCAGAGCCAAACCCAGAAAAGCCTCTCAAGCAGAGCCAAACAAAGGAAAAAAGCCTCTCAAGCAGAGCCAAACCAAGAAAAGCCTCTCAAGCAGAGCCAAACAAAGAAAAAAAGCCTCTCAAGCAGAGCCAAACCAAGAAAAGCCTCTCAAGCAGAGCCAAACCCAAGAAAAGCCTCTCAAGCAGAGCCAAACCAAGAAAAGCCTCTCAAGCAGAGCCAAACCCAGGAAAAAGCCTCTCTAGCGGAGCACACAAAGCAGAAAAGCCTCTCAAGCAGAGCCAAACCCAGAAAAGCCTCTCAAGCAGAGCCAAACCAAGAAAAGCCTCTCTAGCGGAGCCCACCAAGAAGAAAAGCCTCTCTAGCGGAGCCCACAAAGAAGAAAAGCCTCTCTAGCGGAGCCCAACAAAGAAGAAAAGCCTCTCTAGCAGAGCACACAAAACTGAAAAGCCTCTCAAGCAGAGCCAAACCCAAGAAAAGCCTCTCAAGCGGAGCACAACAGAAATCACAGGTAAGCACAGCAAAGGTATGAAGACACATCTCTACCCCTTTCTTGCTTGTAGTCAGTATTGGTAATTCCGAACTACGATTTGGCTTGATTCCCTTCTTAAAAGGGATACGTAGGAATCCTTTCTCAGAAAGGTCCAGCCATAATTTTCCCCTTCTCACCCTTCTAGCCCTTCACCTTAACCCCAGCCGCTCATTGAGATTGGGTCTTATTTTATCGACAACCCCACTTTTTCCAAAAGTGACGTTGCCGAGGGGCTCTGTAAGTACGCCAATCAAATTCGCAACCTTTTCGATGCATTTTAATATAATAAAACTGCATTAAGGGGCGTTTTGGTAAATTCACGGCCTATCCCGAGACTTCCGGAGACGTTCCATGAGTTTCCCGCGAAGGAAGTACCTTTTGGTACATCATTCATGCCAAAGGACCCCTTGGGAATAAAACCTGTTGGACCTTTTGGGTATTTTCCCGGAATGTTCCAGAAACTGGTTTTTGGCGCCAAAAACGGTTGAGCCACCTTGTGTCACGCGACAGCTTGAGGCATGGAAAGTGGACGCGTAAGGTCGTGCGACATACTAAGGCAGCCAACCGGCCTATAAATAAGACCCTCCCCCTCATTGAAATGGATCCGAATTCTAGCCTCTTTGTTACTCGCCAAAATAGCATTGTGACGAACATCCCAAACACCAAACCTCTCTCTCTCCTACCTTTCCAACCCACTAATCCCTCTCATCCAAACCCAATTCTCTACCTACACCAATTGGAACCCTTGGATCAGAGCTGTGAGATCTACAATGAAGAATTGAAGGATTCTATATCTGACTAGATATAGAATTCGTGGAATCAACAAGGGTAACAATTCCCTAACCCTCTCTCTCTCTCTCTCTCATTTAATTCCTTGCAATTTTATAATTCTATTTTGTTTGGATTCGGTAATCGGATCCTAGCTATCTCGAATTGCGAATCCCAATCGCAATCTCTCTCGTTTAACTTGCATAGATTGTGTAATTGAGCTCATATTGATTGATTTGGTTGAATTTGGTGTTTGAGCCCCAGGAGTGTGGATCTACCCATATCCACACTCCTGGGTCGATTTGATGTTGATTATGTTTTTCGCTCATAATTCGGCTTGTTAATTAGATCTCGTATAGCTTACGTTAATTTACGAATTCATATTGTAAGGTTTCTACGGAAGGCTCATATGTGTCACGCGACACCTTCGTCCCAGTGATCTGTGTCACGCGACACATGTGGTCACTGGTACGATGTGTCATGCGACACACATGACCCATCTGCAGTAACTCTTTTCCTTTGTAATCTGTTCTAGTTTGTTTGTATCAGGGATGTGGCCTCCCTAAATAATGGGCTCACAATATGTAATTTCTCGTTTCATAATTAATAAGATGCATTTTATCACATTTCGTTTATTATCGATATTTGCACACACTTTGGATTTACTTGGATGTGTTTGATTGAAAGACTCGTCTATGGACGAGGCGTGTTGGGTGAACTCTCGGTTCTTCCCAACACGTAACCTGACCCCCGAACTCATGTTTTCTCTCTAAAACAAAGGTTTTCAATGTTTCCTCTTAAAAACGGCGTGGCGACTCCTTTTCATATATTTTTTTCGGGCGAGCGCACATTCAATTTGGTGAAATGGTCGACAAAGATGACATAGTATTTAAATTTGTCAAGGGAATAAACTGGAGAAGTCCATACATCAGAAAATATAAGATCTAGAGGAGCATGTGAAATTAGAGAAGAGGATGCAAATGGTAATTTGTGGCTTTTGTTAATGAAACAAGAATTACATGGAGATAAAATAGAGGAAATAGATAAATGGAATTTGCTACGTAGTAGAATAAGAAAAGGGGGAGCGGGATGGCATAATCTATGATGCCACAATTGCGAAGAGATGACACTTGAATGAGCTTGAATGGGCGGAGGGTGCCAAATGCAGACGCCATCCTCAAGGTCTTCGTGGATAAGAGTTTGGCTCGTAGCTTTGTCTTTAATGAGAAAAGACGAGTGTGAGAATTCAATAATGGCATTATTGTCACGACAAAATTGAGATACAAAGAGAATATTACGAGTGATAAGAGGAACATGTAAGACATGATTGAAAAGAAGAGGGGGAGAGAATGTGGAGAGAGAGAATAAACCTATATTAGAGATAGGAAGAGAGGAACCATCTCCGATAATGACGTCGTCACTGCCATTGTAGGGTGTGTGTAAGGCTAGGTTGGAGAGGTCATTAGTGATGTGGTTGGTGGCACCGCTATCAATAAGCCAGGAGGGAGGGGGAGAGGGAGTATGGTAGGCGGCTGAGTGGGCTTTGGGTTTTTGGTGGTTGGGGTTTGGGTTTCGATATTGGCGAGGTTGAAAGGAGCAATTTACGGAGGGGTGGTCACGTTTGAATTGACGAAATTGAGAGAGTATATGACCAATGGTACTACAATATTGGCACTTGCCTTTGTAGGGGAAGGGTGAGGGTCTATGGGAGGAAGGAGAAGGATTGGAGGTATGGTAGGAGTTATGGGTGGGTGATGGGCGGGCTTGGGCGGTGAAGGCGGTGGTGGGGAGGGTATTTGTGGAGGAGGGAGTTTTAAAGTCTGAGGTTCCACCTTAAAACCAATTGGTATTAAGGGGAGTTGCCCAGGATCTTTATATTATAGGCAAGGTTTGTCAATTCCCAATGTGAGATAATATCTCTAACACGCCCCCTCACGTGTAGCGGGCTTTGCCAAAGCTTACAACGTGGACTTATCAATCGGGTGACGCGGAGTAACATCGTGGGCCGTTGGGCTTGCACATGTAAAGAACCTGCTCTGATACCATATTAAAGTCTGATGTTCCACCTTAAAACCAATTGGTATTAAGGGGAGTTGCCCAGGTTTGTCAATTTCCAATATGGGATAATATCTCTAACAGGGGGAGCCGGCCATAGGGGTAGAGGGGAGGGGCTGCCGAATTTTTGAAGGGGTTTAGGCTATGAATCTTTGTAGCTCTGATACCATGTGAGATTTAGAAAACCCTTGGGTTGTTTATTCACAAACTCTTAATATATATAAGAGAGAGAGTCCTATTCTAATAAGGAGAAGGAGTTTCCTTATTCTAATCATCCTATTCTAATAAGGAAAATGAGTTTCCTTATTCTAATCATAATACAAATATTTAGTTGCCTAATCTAAATACATGGAGATATTGACAGGAAATAATTTAAAGAAAGTCAAACAAGTAATTTAGGAAACTTTAGGATAGGATGAGATTCGGTAATCTCCTTAATAGTATTAGCCCGCAGATGGAAAAATAAAAATCTATACTATTACAAGCTCAATCCATAACATTACTTCTTTAAAACATTTATGAAAAAATAAAAATAAAAACTAGTTAGAGTTCTTGCTCAAACAAACTGTCATTCGATTATCCTAACCAAATGCAATTTCTATTACTTTATAGTGCCACTCTTTAATAATAGATTAAATCTTTCATTAATAAAAAACACAA
This sequence comes from Adenophora triphylla var. japonica, assembly GCA_022495995.1. Classification (NCBI taxonomy): domain Eukaryota; kingdom Viridiplantae; phylum Streptophyta; class Magnoliopsida; order Asterales; family Campanulaceae; genus Adenophora; species Adenophora triphylla. Next base: position 135,866 of record JAFEMH010004668.1, on the reverse strand, counting down.
TTAAAAAAAAAACTAAGAGACTCAGATGAAGGACCTCCTCGTACATGATAATTTATTTTAGTTCAAAGTAACAAAAACTAGCATCATCCCATAATGCTAATGCTTCAATGAATCACTTTGTTTCTCTTCCTTCCCCTTGTCTTAGTTTTTAAAGGCAGAGTAGGTATGCTCTGTTCATGGCTAAAGAAGTTGTCTGGATCAACCTTAGTCTTTATCTGTACCAATCTGTTGAAATTGTTGTTGAAATACTTTGAACCCCAAACACTTGCCTGTATAAAGCTTGTGTTATCATTCTTGTTCATTCCCAAATCAAGATCCCTGTAATTTACATATGCACCCCTTGGAAACATTGAAGCATAGGGAGCCATGTAATTGTATAGCTTCCTGATCCAATCGTAATGCTGCGCTGTTGTCTCCTTGCTGCCATCTTGCCACGTTGTTACGTACTGAATCTTGAAGAGAGTTCCATTTCTGAAAGGGAAAGGAGTTTGTGATTCTGAAATCTTGCTCATCATTCCACCATAGGGGTTCCATATCATTAGTGCAGACTCCTCTTCTAAAAGCCTCTTCCAGAGGCCTTCAAGACCAGTTTCTGGGATGGCTTCTTTGATGAAGTCCGATTTCGCCTTGAAGTAGTTCTTGAATGAGGATTTACCTTGGAGGAGTACTGAAGTGGGTACTGTTCTTGGGTACCCTGCAATGAAAAGTACTGATTCGAGCCAGCTCATCTCGATACAGTCTTTTTGTTGCAGACCCAATTCAGGGAATTCTTTATTTGTTACTTGGACAAGTTTGTCGACTCCTCCAAGAAACAAGGCGTTGTAAATCGTCATAACAGTCCTTTCAGAACTGTTACTAGCTGATTTACTCGTCTGTATTATGACTCGTACGAAGAGATTTTCGTCGAGATTGGGAGCAACTTCCTGCCACCTGTGTAGGATCTTTGTTGCTCCCTCTTCCAAGGTTTTCGGAAGACTGAAAACTGTGACGGTTTCCGGAACAGGAACCAGCTTGATCTTCCAGGAAAGAATGATCCCGAAGCTTGCTCCTCCGCCACCTCGAATAGCCCAAAACAAATCTTCGCCCATAGATTCCCTATCATGGATTTTCCCGCTAGCATCGACTATGCGAGCATCGAGCACGTTGTCGACTCCGAGCCCATACTTCCTCATCATGGAACCATAGGCCCCGCCGGTAATGTGCCCACCAATACCTAGGCTAGTGCAAAGACCGGCGGGGAACCCATGTGTTTTACTTTTCTCTGCGATTCTATAATATAGCTCGCCAACCGTGGCACCGGCTTCAACCCAAGCATTATTACCTTGGATATCAACCGTGATCGAATGGAGTTTCGACATGTCCAGAACTACAAATGGGGGGTCCATGCTGGAGGTATAGGAGAGACCCTCGTAGTCGTGGCCCCCACTCCGCACTCGGAGTTGAATCCCGAGCTTTTTGGTGCAAGTAACGGCGGCTTGAACATGGGATTCATGCAATGGTGTGAAAATGAGCTCTGGTTTGGGAACGGAGGACATTAAACACCTGAGATTCTGGGCAGAAGATGTAAGAAGGGGTGTGAATGTAGAGTTAGAAGGTGTACATATTGAAGAAGGGAGTTGAGGGGCTAAATCAGTATTGTGTGAAATGCATTTGTAGAAGCTTTCTTGAATTGGGTTAGAAGAAGCAAATGAAACAATTAAGAGTAGAAAGAAGGAGTAGGCAGTGAATGATGCCATATTTTTGTGATTTGGAAGTTGAATAGAGGGGACTTATTTATGGACCTTTGTTTTGTTGATGACTATGTTTCTGACATAATGCAGATGTCATGTTATAAGTCTGAATGCTTTTGGTTTGTCAATAGCCTTTTAGCCCACTTTTGAAAGAAAAACCATAATATTCTTCACTAACATTTGTTTTTCACTCCTCGTGTTGAATCTAAGGCTCCGTTTGTTTCGGGGAAAATAACTTCCGGAAAATGATTTCCTGGAAAATGTTTTCCGGAAAAGGAAAATGTTTTCCGAAAATGTGGAAAACGTTTTCCGGAAAATGAGGAAAATATTTTCCTGGAAAACAACTTCCTTAGGAAAATGGGGAAAATGGGGAAAATGGGGAAAACGTTTTCCGGAAAATGAAGATATTTTTTGGAAAATTATTATTATTATTATTATTATTACTATTATTATTTTATTATTATTTTATTATTATTATTACTATTATTATTATTTTATTATTATTTTATTATTATTTTATTATTATTTTATTATTATTATTATTATTATTATTATTATTATTATTATTATTATTATTACTATACGTATGGGGTTTGGTGGACTTTTATTATTATTTTATTATTATTTTATTTTTATTATTATTATTATTTTATTATTATTATTTTATTATTATTTTATTTTTATTATTATTTTTATTATTATTATTATTATTATTATTATTATTAAAATATTATCCATCCACTTTTTTTACACCATTTTCCGGAAAACAACTTCCTTAGGAAAAATCCGGAAAACGTTTTCCTTAGAAACGGCGGAAAATGTTTTCCGAAACTCATTTTCTCCATTTTCCGGAAAACTACCAAACACCGGAAAATGGGGAAAACGTTTTCCCCATTTTCCGGAAAACAAACATGTTTCGGGGAAAATTCCGGAAAACGTTTTCCGGGGAATTACCAAACACCGGAAAATGGGAAAACGTTTTCCGGAAAACGTTTTCCTCCCATTTTCCGGTAAACAAACGGGGCCTAAGAGTGAGTGTTTAACAATATTTATCTATTTTTAACAAAGTTTTTAAAACAAACTTTCAAATATATGAATTTTATTGCACTAGTATTTGTTATTATTATTATTATTATTATTATTATTATTATATTTGTCTCAAAATAAATACTACGTTATATATTTATGTATCTTAGCCATTAATATATATAAAAAAACACACTAATTTTTAAAGTGTCTGAATGAAATGTTCTACATATTAATTATCCCAAAAATAAATGATTGATTATTTATTGATAATGCCAACTTATTAACCTTATCCCTTATTATTTTTTTTTTTAGGTCAGCTCACCCAAAAAAATAAAGGGTACACACATTCTCTCAACCAAAAATATATTACGCCTCCCTCTCGATTTATATCATCTCTTCATAAAAAGATGCTTATTCTCACGCCGAATGGTTTGCGCGGGGTAACTTCCCGCGTCCTAACGGTGTATGTTTTACAGATCGTCTATTCGTTCGTTCAAAAATCCAACACCGCGTCCTCGTTTGATTAGTTACCCCTGGTACTGCCTATTTTATGCATCATCCGTGTCAATTAAATTAAAATTTTATACATTAATTTAGAAACGGAAAAATATACTAGCCATTGCTCTGCTAATCAATTTGGTTTTAAAATGTCCCCAACTTTATCAGGAAGAATAAGTCAGAAATAGGAAGGGCAATGATGTGTATTAGCTACTAAAGTTGTTTAGTAGACTAATGTCTTGGCTAAATAACTCTGGTCAAAGAGAGTTATTGACTTTACTTTATAGCAGTCAAACATGATTTTAAGAGAATTTCTTTGTCATAATAGCAATAGGATGATCAAAATCCTAACAGAAACATCAATTTGTGATTTTTATTTTGCAACTTCTTATTCATTCTCGCCAAAAACTTGTAAAAAACGCATTTTTTTTTAGCTTAAAAAAAACGTGTTTTATGCTCTGCCTCTCTAAACAGATTCACGACATTGAATAGCTTCTACGCTCTGGAGTTCTACCCCAATCCAACGCGATTGTGCTCTCAACCGGTCCCTGACGCAGCCAAGGAAGAGGCCCGCCCCAAACTGCTCCTCTCCGATCGACGACCAATTTTTTGGCATCATCGACATTGACGGTGAACAGTACGTCATCAAAGATCGGTTTTAAACAAACCCACATGTGGATCTGGGTTTATGACTCTTTTGCTCAATTTGAGACCTTGCCGGTAAAGGTTTGATCGATGTGTGTTTGATTTTGTTTGAGTTAATGGTGGTTGTTGATAATTGCGGATGGCAGGAATTGGGATATGGTGGGGATGATGAAAGAGACGATTGTGGTGGATTTTGAGACTTTTGAATTTGGTAATTGTCGCAGCTAAAGAAGAAATTGGAAATGGATATTGTCTGAGAGATATGGTTATGTTGATGGTGGCGTGTGGATTGGCGTAGAACTCCAATGAATCAAGATCTGCTATTTTTGAATTAGATGACAGTGTATAGGTTGTTGAATGCCAGTCCACGTGTTTTTGAATGCCAGTCCATGTGTTTATGAGTGCCAGTACTTGTGTTTTTGAGAGCCAGCAAAAATAATTATCCGTGTTTTTAAGTGCCAGTGTATGTGATTTTGAGTGCCAGTTCATGTGTTTTTGAATGTCAGTTCATGTGTTTTTGAATGCCAGTGCTTGTGTTTTTTAGAGCCTGCAAAAATGTTAGTGTAACAAAGTGCCAGTGTTAGTGTAACAGAGTGCCAGTGTGAAGAGTGCCAATTCATGTATATAAAAGTGTCCGTGTAAAAAGTGCCAGTGTCTGTTTAACAAAGTGCCAGTGCCAGTTTACACTGGCACTTTGTTAAACTGGGACTGACACTTTTTTCACTGGCACTTTGTTACACATACACTGGCACTTTGTCACACTGACACTTTGTTTAACTGGCACTGGCATATACGGGAAAATCCAAAACACGTTTTTTCTAATGCCAGTAATTACAAAAATGCCACCGTTTGTTTTGAAAACACGTTTTTCCTTATCTTAAGAAAAAACTAGTTTTTTATAAGAGTAACTCACTCTTCCTTCTCTCCCACCTAAGGCTTCAAAATTTCTCAAAAAATTATTCTACTTAATGTTTCAAAATTTCTAATCAAAATTTTATATTACTTCTTTAATTATGGATCCCATATGTAATATTTATAACAATTATTTACTAACTATTTTTTGCCCAATTTATTTTTTGTATCTCACTTTTTATATTTACAACACTTATATTATTTATAGTTTTTTTTTCTTTTTTTAATTCTTGATCTCACTTAATTTTTTGAAGGTTAGGTAGGACAGAGGGAGTTTATCATATGCTTAGCTTGCTAATGGAACTTGTTTGAAATAAAATACTATCTTTATTTCAACAAAAAGAAAAATAGTTAATTTATCAAATAGTGAAAAATGACCGGGACAAATTAGCCGAGAAAATAGGAAAAAAGGTTGTAACAAAATAGTCATTCTCCTCTCCTTCTACGTCATTTCATCAATCCGTCATTTTCCTTCGTTTGTTGTAGGGTTGACCATTTACTATTCCGGTTCGAAATCATCGATTTCCGGTTCAGGAGGAAAAGGAAAAATTGAAATCGAATTGTGAACTTACGGTTCACGATTCCAGTTCCGAACCGTCACGGTTTTTGTTTGTTTTTTTTTAATAGAAAAAACTGTTTAGAATTTTTTTATTACTGAAAATTTTTGCAAAAAGTTATATAAAAAAAAGATATAAAAAACAAAATAAATGAAAGTATATAAAGAAAAAAGGGACGGACTAACCTTTATTTTTTATTTTTTATTGATTAGAAAATAATATTTTAGACTTTTTTTATTAGCAATTTTCTTACAAAAAGGTATATAAAAAAGATAGAAAAAAACTAAACAAATGAAAGTATATAAAAGAAAAGAGGGACGGACGGACTACCTTATATTTATTTTTTATTTACTTGGAAATAATATTTTAGAATTTTTTTATTAGTGATTTTTTTTTTACAAAAAGGTATATAAAAAAAGATAGAAAAAAACTAAAAAAATGAAAGTATATAGAAGAAAAGAAAAACGGACTACCCTATATTTATTTTCTTTTAATTTTTTATTGATTAGAAAATAATATTTTAGAATTTTTTTATTAGTGATTTTTTTTACAAAAAGGTATATTAAAAAAAAGTTAGAAAAAAATTAAACAAATGAAAGTAAATAAAAGAAAAAAATGGATGGTGTCCTTTAAATTTTATTAATCATTGGGAAAAATTAAATTAGGGGGACAAGCAAAACTTACCCTTTTATAATTAAGGGAGGATATTAGGAGCATTTACCTCCTTTTATTACAATAATTATCTAAATTATAACTTATAAAAAAACTATATTAACAATTAAATAAATTACATTTTACTTACCTTAATCTCTTCCCAATTTAGTTTCATCAAATTACTCACCTTCGCCACCAAGAAAATCCGTTGGCTTGTCGTGTTGCTTTCTTCTTTCCGCTATAATTCAATCATTCAACAAATTACAATCTTCAAAACTATCGAATGATAAATTGTGACGATTATGCTTCATATTCCCACCAATCCTAAAAGCTTGATCCACTGAAACCTTTAATGCGGGATAAGCAAGTACTTCTTGTGCAATTCTAGAAATGATAAAAAAAGCGTGTGCTCTTCTTAACCACCAACTCAAAATATCAAATCGATTTTCTTGTTCAAATTCAGTGGTCAAATATTTATCAAATTCGCCATTAACACCGTAAGAAATTGTTGTCTTAAATAAAACTTGGCACAAATGATGATAAGGAATGTTGAAGTACAGAAAAAGAAGGCTCACTTGTTGTTGCTTATAAATCACCATATATTGACTTGTATTCCTGATAAATTTCTAAAATTGCTTATCTAACACTAGCAACTTTTTGACATACATTAGGAATATTGGGATCCCAAACCAAATAAAAGTTTGAATAATAATATTCTAAAAATTGAGTTAAATCATACTCTCTAACTATAAGATCTATAACTTAGCAACCAAAAAAATATAGGAAATGTTAACCAAATGTTTTTCCCAATTTTCTTGCATTTTGAAAATCGTATATTTAAGAATAATATCATCTTTAATTTCGAAAAATATAGTAGAAATTTTCACAGAATGATCAACATCTAAAGTAAAAGTAGGGTAATATGTAATGTATAACGCCAAGGTTGTCGTTTCGAACTTTTTCAACAAATTAATCATACTGGCACATTCTTTCTATTGTATATTATATAATTTTGTACCATATTGGGTACCATAATTAATGGATCCCAAAAATATGCAAATTTCATTTCTCCAATCATAAGTTTCTTCTACAACATTTAGGGTAGAATTACATCTAGTTGAAACATTTATTGGTAATCTTTTTTGTTTATTCCAATGATATGTGCAATATTGCTTAAATAGCCTTGTAATTTTTGATATTTTCATAATATCATAAACAGTATCTTTAATTGCATTAATAGAAGTTTCCAAATCACGCAAATCATCTTGCAAACATAAGTTTCAAATAAAACAAATGAATCTAATATGAAAAAAATCTACCACTAGTGATGGTCTACAAACTAAAATTAATTCGAGCAAACTAGCGGTATTATAACTAGCATTATCAAAAGACATTGAAAAAACTTTATTAACAAGATTATATTTATACAAAATTGTTTGTAACATATGAGCAATGTTATGTGCGATATGTGATTCATCAAATAATCTATATGCAAGTAACCTCTTTTGAATTTTACAAAAATCATCAATCCAATGACATGTTACTCACATATAAAAATGTCTTATTTTTTATCACTTCATATATCGGAACAAATATAAATTTTAGATGACAAATTAGCAAAAATATTACATAAATCAAATTTATATTCTTCTACTATATTTTTAACATCTCATGTTAGTGTTGTACGAGCTACTTTGCTAGTGGCGGGATTAAAATAATATCTATTTAAATGTTTATATTATTCGTTGTCGAGAAAATTAAAGGGAAGATATTACTTACAAACAAATTTAGCCATTTATCTTTTATGATTTAGATGATTATATGTAAATAAATTAGAAAAAGTTTGAGAAGACGTAACAATATTTTTCGAATAAGCGAATTCTTACAATTGTGATTGAGTGGTATATATGACATATTCCACAGGGTGTTTTTCTTTTGTATACCTTCTCAAAGTACCGTATTTAACACCGCTAGAGTAATCATATGTTTGTTTGTTATTTGTTGGATAAAAGTTGCATATTGTTTTGAAATTCTTCCCCGTCGCGTCAACGAGACTTTTTTTTTTGTAGAATTTCTTGAATACATCGGATTCAATTTTCTTGATTTTTGGAACGGAAGGGGGATTATTTTTTATTTACGCCACCGCCCTCCAATTGTGGTTACGCAATTTAAAAGATTCTGGAAATTCATTCTCAGTCCGGTCGGACTCTTTCTGCAGTTGACTGGGTCAACTCTGCAGCCAGCTGCTCTCAAATTGGAAACAATTCCAAACCAAGCCCTGTTCATGCTTTCTTGAATCTGCGTGCTCCTATGGTTTCAATCAACCACTACCAACACCACTTCCACCCCGGGCTCGTGCAACAGTGCAATTAATTAAATATCAGTGCATATAGGCATAAATTTTGACCAGTTCAATTTTTTGTGCATGTTTCGTTTTATTTATTTTTTGATCAACCTACTTGCTTATTTGCCGAAAATAGAAGAAGGTAATAACTAAATAGATGTGCAAAATACAGGTTCCGCCTCAAGGGCGCCTTTTCAAATACAAGTCAAATTGTTCTGGACAATACATACATTTTGTCTAAAAAAGCAACAAAGGAGGACTACTCGGAGTCCTGCTCGTCATGCGAGCACTCGATGCACTGTCCCGCAGCAGCCGGATCCGTAGAAAATAAGTAATCTCCAAATTCCTCCAGGCGGGAATACGCGAAAGGCCTCCTCTGCGCCTGCGAACTCGAGGACTCTCCCTGTTCGTGCCCCGAGTACGAAGGAGGACGAGCAACGAACCCCGCCGTTCCGCCCGAGAACTGGCCAAATCCCTGCGCAAAATCCGCTCCACCAGCCGTGGAGGCAGACGAACCTCTCGGCCTAGACGGCCTCGACTCATGAACAGCCACACTCCTCCGGGAACTACACCTCAGGAACTCCACGAGCCTCCTAGCATAGTTGGCTCACCCGTCCAACTGTCTCATGACCTGATTGTACGTACGGCCAGACACCTGCAAACTAGGAAAGTCATCAAAAGACCAACAGACAGTACAGATACAACATTTGCAGAATGCTACTATCAAATGCAAAAAATCAAAGGCACTCACCGAAGCATTGGGGTCCGCTCTGTACTGAGGCCTCGGCTCCTCCGGAATAGGGATCACCAACTGCCTACGGGAACCATCCAGCCCCTCGTACGCCAACCTAGCGCGTGGGAGCGGGCAGTCTCGGGGATATCCAGGGCCCTCGCCCTCCCTGTGCTGCACCTGCGGGCTCCTCAGCCTCGTCCTCAAGAAGATGTCATAGTCAGCACCCTCTATGACATACTCGGTATAAAACACGCCCTGTCTATACCGCTCCAACTCCTCCATCGGTATCGACGAAGGATGCTGCATGTGCGGAGGTGGGTCCACCGGCACTATAGAAAGGGACCCCGGACCATGCTGACGGGTCACCCTCTCCCCTAGATACACCGTATCACAGTGAAGTCCCACCAGAAGCTTCCACCGACGTGTAACATCCCCAGCGACATGCACTACAAAAGCATCAATCCGACTCCATCAAGTCAGCTGGATCCGCTCGGAGAACTCTCGGCTCAGGGCCTGAGACACCTCCTCGTATGTCAGTCGAGTACCCTCTCTCGATGACACCGCCTTCTTCGCCAACTTCTGCCAAGACAACATGGCAGGGAACAAGGACTGGTATGCCTCCTTGATCTCCCACCGCTGCGGGCTGAACACCTCAAAGCACCAGACCTGTCAAGCAAATGGAAAGTTATGTCAGCTACAGAACAGATACATACGAGTACAGAAATGAGACAAGGAAGAGAAAAAGACGTGAACTTACATCCAAAGCAAATGAGAAGCAACACAAGGTGTTCTCCTCTCCCCGCGAGAACCTGTCCAAGGCGTGGTAGAGCTCGGCCAGTCCAGCCTCCCCCATGCGAACCCCCTCACGGCGTCCAGATCAATCAGCGAGCCAAGCAAAGGGAAGTGACAAGATGTGTCAGAAGTAGGAAACAGAGTCGCTGACAGCGCGAACCATAGGAACCCTCGAGTCAGACGCTCAGTGGTCATCCTAGGGGACCCCTCCCCATATGCATCAATACCCCTCCTCAAATGGGTCTCCATCGGCCTGTACCGAATACCTAAGCTCCTGGCATCGGTAATATCAAAACCCAGCAGCTACGACAATTGCCCTGGGGTATAACCGTCCACCCACACCAGCGTGTTGCCCCAGGTTGGCAAACCCAGTGATAGCTGCAAAGTCAGTGGGAGTCACAGTCGCCTCCCCCCTCCTGAAATGAAAAGTGTGGGTCGTATCCCACCAGTACTTGCTTAGAGCTACGTACATGGACCTCGCCCTCTGCGTCACAGCCACCGCGGCTACCGCGCTGATAAATCCAGCCAAACTAGAGTCAATCACCAGCTGCCGTGGACTCCTCTCTCCATCCCGAGCCTCGTCCGGGAATATCTCCCACAGCGCTCGAACTGCCTCGAAGGCTCCCCGACTCTTCAGGTTGTGAACGTCAACTTTCCCTCGCCCCTGCAGGTGAACAAGGCAAGAATACGTTAAGTACATAAGCGACATCAACAGAGTGCACGAACGCATGATGCAACGCATATACAGTTCTCATTTTTTCCTAAAATATTTCCATCCTGGTTGGAGTATTAACGGTCCGGAACTTTCAATACATTTCGAACACTACGTAGAATCCGAAACTTTCAAAATATTTCGAAAACTCCGTCGAACCCGGAACTTTCAAAACATTTCGAAAACTACGTCGAATTCGGAACTTTCAAAACATTTCGAAAACTCCGTCAAACCCGGAACTTTCAAAACATTTCGAAAACTCCGTCGAAGTCGGAACTTTCAAAACATTTCGAAAACTCCGTCGAATCCGGAACTTTCAAAACACTTCGAAAACTCCGTCGAACCCGGAACTTTCAAAACATTTCGAAAACTCTGTCGAATCCGGAACTTTCAAAACATTTCAAAAACTCCGTCGAACCCGAAACTTTCAAAACATTTCGAAAACTCCGTCGAATCCGGAACTTTCAAAACCTTTCGAAAACTCCGTCGAATCCGGAACTTTCAAAAGATTTCGAAAACTCCGTCAAATTCGGAACTTTCAAATCCTTTCGAACATTTCGAAAATTTACTCCGTCCCGAATTAAAGCTACTTTAAATTCGGAAAACACCTCTAGGCATGGAATTTTGCAGCCAAAATTTTTATGTCATATACCCATAGTGTCAATTGAGCTACACTCTAGTCAATTTCGACAAAGGCGCATAGCAAAGTCAAAAGCCCCAATCCGGGCATCAAAATCCCAAACTCATTTCTAGTCAAATTCCTAACATTTAAAGAATGCACATTCTTAAAATTAATGGAATTTGAAGGAAGTTTACCTGTCTTTCGATCCCTGCTTTGAATTTGTGAGTCTCCCAAGCCGGGTAGAACTCCGCCGGATTCAATGGAAGAACGGTGGTTCGAATGGTCCGCACCAACCTCGTTCTTTCGTTATCGGTCCTTCCATGACGAGCCATTGGTCCCAAATCACCCTCCATGTTGATTTTCCCTCGCAAATTTGAGCAAAACTCACAATTTGGGAAGAGTTTTCTTCTCTCTTTTCTCTCCTTCTCGCCTGGAAAAATGGAAGAAAATGGCCAATTCTGCCTCGGCCTCGGCGCTGAACTGAACCTGGTCAACTTCAGGTTCAGTCCGCCCGGACTCTTTCTGCAGCAGAAAGATTCCTTGCCACTTTGGCCCCTCAACTTCTCGCAGTTTCAATTTTACCCCTTTTGGCCCCCAAAAGTGTAAAATTTCCCCCAAGTTAGACCTTTCTAACACCCCATCCCCCGAGGATCAATTCTCAGTTAGTTTTCACTAACGCTCATCTCCAGACGTTAAATTCTCAGTTAGTTTTCACTAACGCTCGTCTCCAAATGTTAAATTCTCAATCCCCAGTTGACGTTTGACATTCAAACACTCATTTCCATCCCAAGTTGACGTTTGACATTCAAACGCTCAGTCCAGCCCCAAACCGACGTTTGACATTCAAACGCTCAGTCCAGTCTTCGGACGACAAGTCACAATTCCGTCTCCCGACGTCAAAATTCCCATTGGTTTTCACCATCGTTCACTTCCCCGGCCTCTAGTCGTAAGCCCGATCGTCCCACCTCAGTGGCCATCAAGGTAAGCCCGCACAACAATCCCTCTTCGGCCATCAAGGTAAGCCCGAACATTCCTCCCCAGCAGGATCCTAAGACCACCCGTCTAAGAAGAAACGTCAATCAATCCTCTCAGTTCCTAACTGACCCTGTCAGAACTCTGGATGCTTTTCTCCAGCAATGTGTCAATCTCTCCCGAGACCACATCCCGTTCCTAACCCCATCGTTAGAACGTCAATCCTTCCGTGTTGTTAATAACGCCAGTTTAACATAACCATTCCCATCATTGCCACCCCATCTCCAGCAGGATAAACCTGGCAGTCATCATGAGTCCCGTACTCAAGGCACGTACGCCTCAAGATAAACGCATCCAGCAACTCCAGTCTGAGGTGCCACACGCCCTCGCATGTTCCAGCAACTCCGGACTGAGGCGCCGCACGCCCTCGCATGTTCCAGCAACTTCGGTCTGAGGCGCCACACGCCCTCATATGTTCCAGCAACTCTGGTCTGAGGCACCACACGCCCTCGTATGTTCCAGCAACCCCGGTCTGAGGCGCCACAAGCCCTCGAAGGTTTCAGAAATCCCAGGTTCAGACGCCTCACAATAGTCTCCATTCAGGTCCAGGTACCTCGCAGTGGTCTCATTCAGGTTTAGACGCCTCCCAACAGTCTCGCTCAGGTCAAGGTCCCCACGTACGACTCCTTACACCTACGAACTACGATCGGCTTGATTCCCGCTCGGGATACGTAGGAATCCTTTCGCTAAGGGTCCAGCCAGCTGACCGCCCAGGTCTTTCAAAGTAAGGCATCCCCCGATTTGGATCCTTATCTTTTTTCAACGACCCCACTTCCTTCGGAAGTGACGTCGCTGAGGGGCTAACTGTAAGTACCCAAATCCGGATCGCCAAAATCCGTTAGAAGTTAACCGGAATCCGTTAACTGGCCCGCTCCAGGTTAACCGGAACCCGTTAAGCTCCCCGTTGCCAAGCCAACGAGACGTCTCGGGACTGCCCCGTGCATCCCAACGTCGAAGCGTACTCAACACACGTCGTTGCACGTAAAAGTACGGCTTTCCCTGAAAAATGCACTTTTCGGCACTTTCCGGGGGCGTTTCGGACATTTTCCGGACTGTTATTTTAAAAATGGACAAAACCGGGGATAATGGCACGAACTCCCACGAACCTGGTGAGTCATGGGACACGTGGCATGTAATCACAGCTCCCTCGTCAACATCAATCAAAAATCAATGAGAAAAGACTAAAATACCCCTGGTATACAGTCTCAGTCCGGCCGGACTCATTTGCAGACAATCCAGAATTGCCAGCAAGTCCCTCCAATTTCCAAAGTTTCACAAAACCCCCTGGTTTTCACCCTCAGTCCGTCCGGACTCATGCTGAAAATTCACCTATAAATACAGAGGCTGTCAAAGCCATTTACAACAACAAAAAAATTACCCCTTTCCTCCCAAAGCCACGGCATAAACTAGTTCTCACCCTTCCCGAGCCCCGTTTTACCTCGTTTTGCGTGAAAACTCAGTATTTCGATCAAATACAACTCTCACCACCTTATAACACCATTCCAAACACTTTATCGTATCCCGTATACGTCCCCCGAGTCAAAGGAGCCGACCCTAGCCATAGGTAGCTCTCTCTCTCTCTAAACTCTCGTTCTATCTTGGTTTACGCGCCAGTCGCTACAACCGTTTCGGATGACGTTGTTGAAATGTAGACGTCTCCGTATAACGGGGTCCGATACGTTTTAGCCCCTAGATCCTCTTCTCTTCCCGTAAGAGAAGTAATTTCGGGTTAAAACGGAGTTCCGACCCCGTTCCGTTTACTTTTATGTCATTTACCAATTTCGGATCGTTTGATCCGTCGATCGTCATTTAATTTCATGTCATTTACAAATTCCAGACCGTTTGATCTGTCGAACGTCATTTACATTTACACAACTTTACAATTCCGAGCTGTTTGGCTCGTCGATCATACTTTATAATTTCGGATCGTTTGATTCCGTCGATACCGTATTTTAAATACTGTCATTTACAAGTCCGAGCCGTTTGGATCGTGATAGTATTTAATTATCAAAGTCCGAGTTGCAACCCGATTTGTTGATCGCAAATCATTTAATAGGCTTTTTTCCCGTAAAAATTGTTAACAATGTAATGTCCGGTTCAAAACCGAAGTTCGACATTCGAACTCTCTTTCAAAACGCGCGAAATGACGTTTGGCATCCAAATGCTCATCTTCAAACTTAAAAGACGACTTTTGACATTCAAAATCATTTAATACGTTTTTCTCGTAAAATCGTTAACAATGACATGCCCGGTTCTAAACCGGAGTTCAACATTCGAACTCTCTTTCAAAACGCGCGAAATGACGTTTGGCATCCAAACGCTCATCTTCAAAATCAAAAATATGACGTTTGACATTCAAACGCTCCTTTCTTAAAAGTCAACATTTGACACTTAAGACAAACAGTTAAAATCAGCATTCGAGCCACTTTTCATAAAAAACTTCAAAACCGACGTTTGTCATTCAAACGCTCGCCTTTTCAAAAGGAATCACGTAATCAATGTTTGACATTCAAACCAAGATTAAGCTTGTCATTCAAGCCCCCATTTTCAAAATGCAAACACACACACACACGCACACATTTTCGAGAAAGGTAGAAAGACTCGTCATACGAGGCGTTTCGGGTGATCTCAATATACTCTTCCCGAAACGTAACGTGACCTCCGAACCTAACAATCTCTGGTACTAAAAAGCTTTTTACTCATTTTTGCTACCAATAAAAATGACACCCCGTTTTCAAAGCCTTTTCCTAAGTTTTTGCTGCTAATAAAAACGACTCCATTTTCAACCAATAGACGTTTCTCAACGTTTGGGCTCAAAATACAAAAACCGCGTGGCGACTCCTCTCCTTCCCGAAAGCGAGGTCTCAGACACCAACCCTCCGCGAAAGATAACCGCTTTCGCTCGTGCGAAATCCGGGTAATTTCAGATAGGTATATTTAGAATTGGGTCTTGATTTGATTCCTCAGTATGAATTTTCCTTTTCAAAATAAAATCTCCTCAATTTTCAAAATGATTTTCAAAATACCTAAAGAAGCCTTTTCATGTTTGGGAGTCAAAATACGTTATGGTCTGATTCTCCGATAGAGATAAGTAGGAAGCCGTGCGGCTCGACCATCCCGATGTCCAGAATGATGTCTAGTCTATCGTCGACATGACTTCTTCCATAAGACTTATTGCCGAGGGGCTCTGTAGACACCCCATTCTGAACCAATCGGAGCAGAGTTATACCACTCTAAATCTCGCCTTTGAGTCAGGAGTCAAAATCCATCATTTCGTCATGTTTCGTTAAGTTTTGACTAACGACTGTTAGTTTGGACAAAACTGCATACGAGATAACGAGGGAGGACAGAATTGTCCATTGAGCAGCCTTGTCCAGCGTGAGACATGGCGTGTCTCGCGCGAGACTAAGATTCTGCAGGAGTGTAGAATTAGTTTCCTCGTCGATCTCAAACTCTCTTCTTGATAAATCTTATCAAGTCTGGTTCTCCAATGATATTTGAGTTTTGGAAGCTTCCTAGGGTGGAATCCCAATCCACCTTTGCCTCTCAAACCCCCTATAAATACTTGATGATTTCTAGTATTTCGGACCCCGAATCCCTGATCAAAAACACAATACACACACATTTTGTTGGTTTTTCTTCCCGAAAGATTCCTACAAAATCACCCTAAATCATCTAAAGTTTATTTATCAACCTTGTTGATCAACAAACATCAAGATTCAAGTCAAGGATTAAGGCGAAGCTCTGTCCGCATCAAGTTTCGAATCTAGGATTGAATAGAAATTATGTCCGAACCTCTCCTCAAACAAAAGGCACTACCAGAAAAACAGGTTTTAGCGACGGAAATTTCCGTCGCTAAATCCAAATTTTTGTCGCCAAAATTAAACACCAACGGAAAAATTTCGTCGGTGGTCCGCCGCTATTGTCCCGCTGCTGATCTCCGACGGCTCAAATTCCGTCGGTATATTTTGATTTTACCGACGAAATTAATTCCGCCGGTGATTTACTGACATCTGCGACGGAAATTTCTGCCGTTAAATCAATTTAATTTAATTTAATTTTCATTTCAGCGACGAAAATTTCCGTCGCTGTAATAAAAATTAATTAAATTAAATTGATTTCAGCGGCGAAAATTTCCGTCGCTGGAATAAAAATTAATTAAAATAAATTAATTTCAGTGACGGTAATTTCAGTAACGGTAATCACCGACGGAATATTTCGTCGCTGATAAATTAAAAAAAATTAATTATTCAGTGGCGGAAATATTCCGTCGGTGTATTATTTCAAAAAAATAAAAATAAAAAATATTTGATTATCACCGACGGAATATTCCGCCGCTGAATAATTAAAAAAAAATAATTATTCAGCGGCGAAAATATTCTTTCGGTGTAATATTTCAAAAAAATAAATAAAAAATATTTGATTATCACCGACGGAATATTCGGCCGCTGAATAATTAAATTATTCAGCGGCGGAATATTCCGTCGGTGTAATATTTCAAAAAAAAATAAAAAATATTTGATTTTCACCGACGGAAAATTTCCGCCGCTGATAAATAAAAAAAATAAAAAAATAATACAATTTCATCGGCGGAATAATTCCGTCGTTGATAAAGAAGTAGCGACGAAATATTCCGTCGGTAAATCAAGCGCCAAAATAGTGGCGGTAATAAAACGAATATTCGAGGAATATTTGTTTTAGCGACGGAATATAGCGGCGGAATTAAATTCCGTCGCTAAATTTGACGCCAAAATCATTCCGTCGCTAAAGCTTAATTTCCGTCGCTATTTAGCGACGGAATGAGTCCGTCGCTGTTGATTCCGTCGCTAAAACACCTGTTTCTGGTAGTGAGGTAATCTACCTTTTTTCTAATTGATTATTAGAGTGGTATAGAATATTGAACCTAGGATCGGCCTAGAGCCTCTCCAAATCATGGAGACAGTCTCGTAGCAATCGATCCTATATTCCATTTAACCTAGTTAAATGGATGCATTTATCTGTTTATTTAAAATATATTTTCTTTGAAAAACCCTCTTTAGCAAGACCGATCTTCGGATTGGGTGGTTGCGGTGCTTCATGACCTTCCAAATTCATCACTTAAGCCCCGAACCCAAAATCTTTTCCAAAATGGTTTTTTCTATATTTCCAATCAATAATATAGGTGGCGACTCTAAAACAAAATAAAAGTTCGGAAAGACTGAATTTTCCGCGCATCGCTACATCCTGGCACCTTTTTTTTTTTTTTTTTTTTTTGATTTGTCCCTCAATCTTTCTTTCAAATTCGAATTGGGTAAAACTTAACAAAACAAAATAACTTTAACGAAACACACACAAATTAAATGAAAACCCCAGGTTTTTTTAAGGTGAGGTTTTACTCTTTTTTATTTTTCTTTTTATGTCCCTAGCGGAGTCTTCACGAGGTGGGAAGGTACTAGGCAGCCACCTCACCCGATTCGTTAGGACCGATATTTCTTGTTTTTGTGTGTGTGTTAAAATACATAATTGTGTAATTTATTTAACTATTTATTCAACTACGATTGCGAGTTTTTGCTATACCTGACTTTAATTGCTGATTGGATATTGAAGAACAACTATGGGACCTCGTTAGACGTCGATTTCTTTTGTCTTCTTCAATGGTTATGGGTGGGATCTCGAAGTGAGTGATATCTTGAGATGTAACTTAGGAACAGTCCTTGCTTTAGTTGGGGATCTTTAGGGGACTTTACTTTAGGACTTTAGGCTTTATTGGGGCATAGTGACTTTAAGGGAGGTAAGGCATTTTAGCACCTTTTTTTGCATGCAAAAATATGGAAAGTGTAGTGAGAGTGAGTGAGTGGCTTATGTAGATAATGGTTGTTATGACATCTATTTATATTTGAATTGGGGGTTGATGTGGGCACATTGTATTTGACCTTTGCTTTTTTTCCTTTGGCCCACTTCATTCTCTCTCGGGCACAACTGCCCACTACTTTACAAGCATAAGTTCCATTCTTGATCAACTCAGGTGGTACCCAAGAAACTTTTGTGGCTTTTTGTTTCGCCTTTTTATTCTTGTTTTTGGGGGTCTTTCCCCCAAAATCATTTAGATCCTTCATCTCAACAACTTTAGGAGCCTCTTTCTCAACAAAAATTTCAGAAGCGTTATCTTTATTAAAAATATTTGCAAGTATAGAATCACATATATCAAGAAAATAATATTCTTCTACTTATAAGAGTGAATCAATAGTTTTAGATTTTAAAGGAATGAATGATTTCAATGGTGACACAGGCTTCTTGTGGAAGTGGTCAAGGGGGTGATACAAGCCATAAATCCAAGAGTGTTCTTCGACTTTATTGTTACTATACATGGCACAAACGTTTGTACTATCCCTATGATTCCCATAACCACTCAACATGATCTCTAGCGTTTCACTATCACTCTCATTCTGATGGATTTGTTTCCACCCATCCAAATGATATATCTTTACACCTATTTGATGCTCAACATTGGGTGTTGTAATGGATTTTTAGAGTTTTTATAAGTACAGGGAATAGAAGGAGAAAGTCACGAATATTGATCATAATGAATACAAAAGGGACAATCAATATCGGAGCATTAAAGGAGAAAAGAATGGAAATTATACAAGCACAAAGTGGATATTACCTAGAGAATTCATTACCATTATATATTACTTTTCGAGAACTTTCCACAGATATGTGTCACGTCTCAATAGGGTCCGTACGAGGAAGTTATGACCTCCAGAAGTTTGCCGAAAAAGGTACAAGTCAACGAAGCACGAAAGAGGGCGACCAAAAACAAGGGAAGAGGGCGACCGCCCAAGAGATCAGAATGTTTGGGCGGCTGCACCACATGGCATAAGGAGGCCGCATAGTACCCCCGAACAACAATCTTAAGTTTTCCTTTTCCGACTCAGTTTTTACCCTAATTTCCTAATTTCGACCCCTCCTTCTCCCAAGTATATAAAGACCAACTCCAGGCATGTTTTTGGATATCCAAGGATTTATTATTACTTTCAAGTTTATAAATAAATATTCTAGTTTTATATTCAAGGATTCAATTGAAGGTTTATGCAATTTATTGAAGATTTGTTGATTTTTGTTAAGAACATGAGCGGCTAATTCTTTTCTTCTGCGGAATGGAGGTAATGCATATCAATCCTTTATGTTTTAATTAATCTTTCAATCAATCAAACGTTGGGTTCATCAACAGTATTCTTAATTGGAGTTTCCTAGCTACAATCAAATGTGTATAGATGTGATTGGCTATTTAACTAAATATTTGGGGTGATTGTCAAGTAATTGCTTGATCCATACAAAGTCAAACTTTTGAATGAATATAATTTATGTTTTGATAAGTGATTAAAAATCAAATTTTAGGTTCTTTATTCCTAGTGTTTTAATGGGTTCTTAAATATTATGTGGACTTTGCTAAAAATATAATTTTTAGAGAACACTAAATTGTAGACGTTTAAATGCCCAATTTTTCTAAAGAAAATGAACTCTTTGCAATGATTGATTGTATTAATAATTTTCATACTGGTGAGATATATATTAATCCATTCTGTAGGTCCTTCTCGTCGTGAATTCGGTATTATTTAGCTTGTTTTGTTTATTTCCTTGTTTTAGTTGCTAATTGTTTAAGTAGGTAAAACCAAAACCAAAACCCTGTCTTTTAGTTTCCTATTCAACTGTTGAGAATCAAAATGTTGATACACATGTCCCTGTGGATTCGACCCTTGCTCGTGCATACTACTATATCGAAAACTAGTGCACTTGCTAGGTTTTTATTACAGGTGGGGTTTTCCCCTATCACATTCCATAAGTGCTCTTTCTCACAATCATCTATCTTATCCAAAAACTTACATGAATCTCCCTCATCTTTTATTAGGTTATTTATGATATCATCTACTGGAATCTCTACTCTCTCTTCTAACACAAACATTAAAAATTTCCCATTTCCCACCTTTATGATGGTATTGGTTGTGGCCATGAATGGACGCCCAAGCAAAATGGGTGGTTCATGACATTTACCCCCTCCACTAAAGTCCCTACTTGAACTAACACATCCCCCACAATGCCCGAAGTTCGTCTAATGGAATGATCGGCTAGTTGAAGGGTTATTATGGTTGGATTCAACTTTGATAATCCCAAATTTATGTACATGAAGTATGGCAACAGTTTAATGCTAGCACCAAGATTCAACATTACCTTCACCTTATTAGAATCCCCCAAATTAATATAAATTGTGAAATTTTGGAATCCTTTTATTTTGGTGGGAGGTATTGTCGAACCACAACACTAGTACTTTCTCCCATGATTAATTTCTCATCTTTTCCATACTTATGATTCTTGGAATTAATTTCTTTGAAAAATATGGCATAGGCAAGAATGTTTTTAATGACTTTCAAAAAAGGGAGGTTAATACTAACTTTTGAAAGCATGTCCATCAACTCCAACATTTGTTGCTCCAACTTATGCCTCAACACAGACCCGGGAAACACCACCGGTGGTACATATGGCTTTGGGGTGTATAAATATCTTCAGGATTTTTCCTCAATCCATTTATACTCTCATCAACATCTTTTTCATGACTAGAAGGAGGAGAGGGAAAGAGAAGGAGAAATTACCTCTTTACTTACTTATTTGCCCATCCTTAGAGTGGATATGGTCATGGCATGTTGCCCTTGACTTGGGAAGGTTTTGGGCTTATATCCTTGTAGGGCTTCATCAAGTTGCCCAATTTGTGTTTCCGACATTTTATTGCGGCATCATGTTGCCTAGAGGACTTCTGTTGCTCCAACCTCATCTGATCCATGGATTCTTCCCAATGCTCTTTTTTTTTTGCTCAAATTGTCCTTGTGGTGGTAGAGTATTGAGGGGTTTATTTTGCTGATTTTGATTACCTCCCCATGTGAAATTTGGGAGATTCCTCCACCCAGGATTGTATGTATTTCTCTATGGGTTGTTTTGTGAAGGCCTTGGGATATACCCATTCATTGCATGTGTCTGTTCAGAATCAAAAGCCAATTGTGTACCAATAGGACATAAATTAGAAGCATGATTATATAAACCACAAGTAGAACAATCATGAATAACATTGGTACTAGAAGAAGCACCATGTGTGGTCAACATATCAAGTTTCTAATTCAATCAAGCTATTTGCCTAGAAATCTCATCACTCGTATTTAGCTTATGTACACCCTCACCTTTCCCATAGTACTCTTTTGTTGAGAGTTAGATCCCAACATCTAAAATAGGTCTTGAGTCTCTTGTAGGGTCTTGGCTCCTAGTAAGCCACTCATTGCATTGTCAACCATGGCATGATTAACATGATTTAGGTCATCATAAAAAAAACAGATTTAACAATGGTATTGTGGTTGGGACATTGGACCAACATCGTTTTGAACCTATCACATGCTTTGTGCAATGGTTCTCCTATCTCTTATGTAAACCCTATTAGTTTCTGTCTAAAAGTGGCCAATTTGGGATGTGGGTAATATTTTCTTAAAAACACGTCATGATGTTTATCCCATGTGCTTATGTTCCTATGTGTGAGCATCATCAACCAAGTCATTGCATTCCCCTTCACGGTGTAGTGGAAGCATTTTAATTTTATTTGCTCATCAGTCGCTCCCTCTTTCCCTGGAAGTGTGAAACAGTCATCATATAATCGCGCAAAAAGGTCAAAGGGTATTCAGATGAATGACCTTGATAATTGGGTAACGTAGCAAAATATTGACCTTTGACCTCTAAATTCATTGTTGCTTTGTACAGCACTATACAAGACATAGAGGTGTCTGCCTTAGAACGCAAAACGTCATACATTGTTTGAACCGGTGGTACTGTCATCTCAGCTTTACATTCTTCTACCCTGGTGGTAGAAGATTGAAGTTACGGTTCTAGGTCTGTTTTGAGGGGATTGCCCTTGTTTAATTCCACTTTATTATGACAACCTAGTTTATCAATGTCGTTGTTCAATGGCACCAAAGTAGGAATCAAAGAACGTCGACCAAGCATACACTATAAAAATTAACAGTTCAATCACAACAATTCCCCGGCAATGGCACCAAAAACATGTTGGAGGATTTCTTCCTCTTATAATAATTTATCTAGCAAGTGTACTAGTTAGCGTTATAGCAATATACAAGTGCAAGGGTTGAACCACAAAGACTTGGGTGTCAAACAGGTTTATTTCAATAGTGCAAACTAACAAAAAAGGTTTTTGTATGATTGTCGATTATTAAACTACAAAAGCAAGGATTAAAGCAAATGAAAGGAATCAAATTAACACGGGAATTAATGGATTGGTATTTATAACTAACTATATTCACTCTATACAATTTTAATACGAAAAATGGATCAATCTCATTCAAGGGTTTGTTTACATAATTAATGGTTGGGACATTTGATGTGTGGATTGCAACCATAATATTTGCTTCTTGTTTATACTTTCCGCTAGGTCAATACAATATTCAAGAAATTTATTTAATCCTTAAGAACAATTGAACCTAAATTCTTTTGATTTTCGTTAGATTCTCAATTTAATCTATTCATCATAATAATGTTCAATTTATAAATCATCCACGCTAGTGCAAAAATTTATACCAAAGTAATTTAAAGGTAAAAAGTATATTAACATACAAATAAAACGTAAAATTAGTATTTAAAAATATTGAGATGAAAAAGAACGAGATTGGTTTGGAAGAATTAAATCATGTTTATCATAGTGATGGATACAAATCCTCTTGTAATAAAATACCTAGCAAGTGTACTAGCTATCGTTGTAGTAGTATGCACAAGCAAGTGTCGAATCCACAGAGACTTGAGTGAATTAGCAAGTTGATCTAATTAGTGTAAAGTACCCAGGGGGTTTTTGTTTTGATTTATTAATTAAACTACTAAAACAAGAAATTAAAATAATGAATTGAAGAAAACAAGTAAACAAGAAACAAGGGTTTAACCAGATTAAAGGAATTCACGGATTAGATTTCGTAGTTGTATCCTTTCTATGCTAGGGTTTAATCCATAATAAAAATAAAAGTCTCGTTCAAAGATTCTTTCACTTGACTAAGGGTTGGGACGTTTGATGTTCGAATTGCAACCCTAATATTTCTACCGTATTGTAAATTCCGGTAGGTCAAAACAATACTCAAGAAACTCATTAAGCAAATAAGAAATAAATGAATCTAGGTTTTCTTGTATTCTGGTAGGTCAACAATTAAACCTAATTGATGAAATAATGTTCTTTAAATAAATTGTCCACGGTAGTGTAACAATCTAAAACACATCAATTGAATGCTAAATAATTCATCAAATAAGAACGAGAAAGTTTGAAAGAATTGAAAATCAATTTAGCATAGAAGTTCAACACTACTACATCCAATCCATGAAATAAAAAAAATTAGCTACTCATAATAAAAATTACAGAAATAAAATAAAACATAAAAAATCATAAACCTGAATCGAAACGGGACAAAGGAATTATGTTTTCTTCCTTTTCTCTCTACAGTACAGTCAGGCCCAAAACAGCATCAATCCGGCCCAGTTCAAGCCCAATCCTCCTGGAATCCGTCACATGGGCGGTCGCCCAAATTACCTCAGCGAGCGCCCATTTATATAGTCCCTACCTGGCCTTGAAAATTAATTTTGTGGGGCCGCCCACAACAGCTTCAGCGACTGCCCAAGCAAACCCAACAGCCACAGCCCAGCCTCGGCCCAGACTGGCCGACCATTGCCTACACTCCTCGGCCAACCTAGAGATTTTTGGGGCCAATGCCTTGATGTCTCGGCCAGCCATGCCCATTGGCCTCATTTGTGTTGCCTTTGTTTTTGTCCCATTTTTATTCGTTTCGCAACAATTGCCAAGTCCAACTTTGATCACTCTAATTTTTGCTTTCGCACTTTCGTCCTTGAATTATTATATTTTTACTTTGGCCCCTTACTTTCATAAAATCAAATTAATCCTCGATTTCCCAATTTTGCAATTAGGTCCCTGAACTTCCAAGATTTACAGTTTGGCACTTGAACATCATAATTTCCGTTTAGTCCTCCGCTTTTCAGAATTGCATTTTGGTCCCAAAACTTCCAAAGTAGGTTCAAATCTTCTATTTTTAGCACTGTTTCACTTCAGTCCCTGAACTATCAAAACACTAAAATATACATTAAATTCTCAAGATTTTGAACAGAAAATAAGCTTAGGAACATATCTTTTGGATGGGTAAAATCACATCCATCACATAGAAATCTAATAGTTATTACATCCAATCCATAAATCAAGTGATTTAGCTAGTCAGAGTCATAAAAGAGAAAACAAATAAATATAATAAGAACATAAAATGTCGATCTTGATCCTTGAATCCTTGTTTACAATCCTCAAAATTGTAGTAAAACATAAAATTAGAAAACCCAAGGATGAGCCCTACATAAGTTTACAAGTATATAATTTGAATGGGTAGAAACACATCCATTAGTTACATTCTAAAGTCCTTCTTCGAATTAGAAAACAGAAATTTGTTTCTTTCTCTCCTCATTGGAACGGAAATTCTTTCATTGATTATGCCTGAGATATGTAAAGATATTTAATATGAATTATTAAATGATTTCTTCAATAGTTGATCTATTTTATGATGAATCTGCCAGACTTGGAGATACCCCTCCCATTATTTAAACCATCCTCAACACCCATATTGAACTATCTCCTGCAGTAAATAAAGCTATATATTATCACTATTTGCTCATTAGTAGGGTGTTGAGATGAAACCCCAACATTTCTACTGCCTCAGTCGATAACCCAATTATCCTCAAAGCTGGGTTAAGACTTTTGACAAGTCTGATTGGGGAAGAATTGTCAAAGAGTTGGCAAAGGACAGAGAAGACAAGTAGAAGAAAGCTAGTGATGAATCTATTCATGAAATAGAAACCGGTGACGCCTTTAGATACTCCGAAAAAATGACACAATCTATCTTTCCTAGAATGTCTATTTGATTTTATTAGAGTCGCCACCTATATTTTAAGGAAACATAAGAAAAATTATTTTCTAATTCATTTAAAACAATTGATTCAATAGACAATGGTTTGGGGTTTGATTACGAAATAGGAAGGTATTAGGCATCCGCTTTGCCCAGTCCTATGGCCGATATTGATACTTTATGTGTTCTAATATATTTTTAATACATGTTCTCTATTTATGCTTGTTCAACTATCAAATAAAAGGGGATTTTGGGGTGGTAGAAATGTTAGGGAGACGATTCATGATTAACTTCAATGATGTGAAGTAACCTTTAAAACGTCTCCCTTATTGATGGAGATTGCATGCATAAAAAAGGGGGAAAACAAGAACAAAATAAAAGATAAACACCAGCTGACATCATCGATGGATACATGGCATAACCACATTAGAAATTTTCCCTCCAAAATGCTATGATGACATCATCAATTTTAATATTTAATTAATTTAATTACTCCATTTATTTTTCATTAGTGCTAACGTTTATTATATTTTATTTCTTTTACTTTTTATTTATTCATTTTCTAAAAAACAAACACTAATAACGCCCTTCTATTAAAATTTATTTATATGATATCTAATGCTAACGTTAATTATTTCTTAATAAGTTGTAGTTAAATTATTAAGCTACTGTATTTTTTAAATTCTTATAATGAATGTTAAGACACTAAAATTTTCTTTATTTACTTTATTAATAGTAGGTTTAATAAATTTATTAACATAGTCGCATAAAGATATTCCCACTTTTTATATACTTTTAATTGAACTTTGACTATTAATTTTATGTTACTTTATTTATCTTAATGACAATCTAAAAATTATTATTTGTAGTAATTTTAATGCATTATTCATATTATCAAATTTTATAATTTCATTTGAATAATAAAATAACATAAAACTATTGTTCAAAGTTTAATTAAAATAATAAGAAAATGACACTATTTTTATGGAATGGCAACACTAGAAATTTGAAAGGATTTTATTGGAAATAAAAAGTGTAGTCAAGATGTAATTATGGGTCTTAGGGTTTAATTACTATATTCTTTTTAGTTATTTATTTTCTCAAAAACAAATTAATAATGCCCCTTTTATAAAGATTCTAGCATTTACCGTCACTCCCTCGAAAGTCAAATATTCCTTATTTCTGATAATATAATATATATACTATACTGCATAAAACTACTAAATTAAAAGTTATTTACATTAATTAATTAAAGTAAAGCTTCAGAAAAAAAAATAACAGTCTTACAAAAAAAAAAAAAAAAACTAAACCCGATACTACTATTATTGTCTTTCTTAGATGATGAAATTTGGAAATGAATTAACTGTAACCTACAACTTTCATATTATTGAATAATATTGGTAAATTACTCCCTCCGGTTCAAAATGGATGTCGTTTAATTTGAAAATTTAGACAATTTTTAAGAAATGCACTTAATACAACAACTTTACTAACTAAAATATCAAATATACTCCTATTAAATGTTTCTCCCTCATACATTATTTCACACAGAAGGACTAAGTAATTATAAAGAATATGAAAATGATATTCCGATAGATATGTCCATGTCCCGTGCATATTTCCAAAGTGTTATAGCTCTATTTATTTAAACTTTCTTATTTATTTCTGATGTATTTCAAACTTCAAAAATAAAAATAAAAATTCATTTTTGTATTGAGCGACGTAGATTATTTTGGTAGGTAATGACTAATGAACAATAGCATACTTTTTTTTTGTACGTAATGACTAATAAAAATTCATTTTTTATTAAACTTTTTAATTGTTCTAAGATTAATATATTTTGAAGCTATTTATAATTCACAACATAACATAGGTAAGTTGGTTTCGTTAAAACCAGTTTCTCGATTATTAAGATGCTTCCTAATAATGAATTTAATTTTTTTATTTAATTATGTCATTTAAATTGTGTAAATATTGATCAAAAAAATAAAATGAGATGTTAATTAAGAAACTAGAAAATAATAAAGTTTTAAATAAACCGTGCATCGCACGGGGATTAATCTAGTAGTTGTACATTTCTTGCATTTCTTTACAAACACCAAGGTGCTTGTACCTGCAACAATTTGTTAGCAAAACACATGTCAATAATTAACTCCCCCATAATAAGGAAGCTAACTCCAAAAGATCAAACTTTAAAACTTAACCATAATCAAAAATTTGAACAAAATCAAATTTTAACAACTAGTTTTAAAAAGTTTAATCTAAACTACCAAATAATATCCCAAGTTTAAACAAACCATAAAAACAATCCAAAGCATTGTCAAAGTTAACAACCACATACCAAATTTAAAACACAAATTAAATTATTTTTGATACCACCATAAAAAAGATTGTTTCAAGGACACACCATCCACCAACAAACGGTTCCAAATCCTTTTTTTTTTGTTTTAAAGAGGATCAACATATGTTCCCATATTCCCCCCATGAGTGACTCAAACTCGGGACCTTTGGTCTCAAGTGAGGAGTGCCTTACGACTAGGCTACAACCCTCTTGTCGGGTTCCAAATCCAATACCTGATCAGTCTTCTTCTTGTTCCTCTTCCTCAGCTTCCTCCCCCTCTTCCTCAGCTTGGATTTCTTGAGAATGATCAGCCCTAGCACCATCGACAGCACTTGTAGTAGCACCATCAGCTCCCCATGTTTGTGAAGAAATCTGAGAAATAAATTTCAGAATATTTATCTGAACCTGAAGCCAGCCATTTATATTTCTTTCAAAAATAGGCATAAGCTTGTGAAGGAACTGAAGTACCATAGTTTTTCTGATCATAGTAGAAGTGTTGCCAGAAGTGTTAATAGCACGTCCAGACACATTTCCTGCTGCTGGGTTTGGTGTAGATTTCATAGGTGTAAAACCTGACCTACTGGCAATATGAGGATGTACCTAAGGCAAATCACAGACCCTATTTCCCTTCTTTTACAGATGATCAACATTATAAAATTCTGGCCCAGAGGAAAATACATCTGAGGCTTCAACAGGAAGAGACTGGAATTTGAGGACATTGAATATGAGGGAAGGATATGGGAAGTAGGAAGGGTCCTTTTTCTTTGGTCGGGAAGCAAGATGTTTAAACACTAATCTCGCAAAGTTAATTCTCTGCCTCTTTCCTAGTTTATACAACACTCTAGCTTTCTTCATTGTAAGATATTGTTCATTCTTGGTTGGGAGCTAGTTAAAATGCACAACTTGTGCAACACATAATAGAGTGAAGTAAGTCTAGAGGCTGGGAACTTAATCTTGGGGTCGACTGGCCACTTAGAAACCTTGTTGTTTCTCAAAAACGTAGCCATCACATCCCTATTGGTATACAAACTTTCATCATCCAAATTTGGTAACCAAAGCTTTGTTGATCATGGCAGGAGTAAAACTATAGATTCTGCCCCTAACAAAAAATTTACCAAAACGAGGTGAACCCTCATTATCATGTTGGGATTGAGGCTAGCATAAAAGTTTCGAACAATGCTCTCAACAAATGGACAAGGATGGGTATTGGGAACCAAAAACTTCCTATCAGAAAGGAACTCAAACACACCATTCAATTTCAGATCCTCAACATTGTAAGTACCCAAATCTGGCTCATGCCTTCCGGTTAAGTTTCCCGGCAATTCCGGCAAGTTTTCCGGCAATTCCGGTAAGTCTTCCGGTAATTCCCCGGACTTTCCTAGAGTTCCGGAACAATTCCGGAACTGTTCCAAATCATCTAAGGGAAAAAAGGACTACTTGGAGCCAAAGAAACACGTTTTTCTTTTATATGGAATTCCTTCTAGAAGGTTGCCACCTTGCATGTTTCTAGAAAGAACTGCATGTGGCTCATTATGTCGTGCGACATAACCAGCCAGGGAGAGTTCTAGAAGGTTGCCACCTTGCATGTTTCTAGAAGGAACTGCATGTGGCTCATTATGTCGTGCGACATAACCAGCCAGGGAGAGTTCTAGAAGGTTGCCACCTTGCATGTTTCTAGAAGAATCCAGAAGTGGCTACTTATGTCGTGCGACATAACCAGCCAGGGAGAGTTCTAGAAGGTTGCCACCTTGCATGCTTCTAGAAGGAAAACGGCTATGGCTTGTTATGTCGTGCGACATAACAAGCCCATGCAGGCAGCCTATAAATAGAGGCCTTCACCTCTCATTTGGGACACCTTTTCCACCCCTCAGTCCCCCTCTATAGGAAATACGCCCAGAAGCATCCCTTCTCCTCACAATCCTCCCAAATCAATCCCAAATCAATCACACAAAAACTTCCCACACACACACTTCATATACACATCAAGAATCAAGGAGTTCTCAAGGAGCCAAGGCTTAATCTCAGCCCCGGAGGTTGCTGTTTTGAAGGCCCCTATATCTAACTTGATATAGGGAGTCGTGGTCTTCAAGGGTAACGATTTTCTACCCTTTTCCACTCTCTATTTTCCTTTGAATGTGAAATCTCTATGCTAAATGCGTTTATAATATAGTATTCTGATTAAAGTTGCATACTTTAGTATTATATTGCCCAGATCCACATCTGATTTCATCACATTTCATGTAAAAGCCCCGGTTTGGCTTGGTTTTGCATGAACACTCAAGATGAGTATGGATCCCTCATATCCACACCCTCTTGAAGCGTTCATTATTGATAAACATGCTCTCTGAGATTTGTTTGTGAAGTAACTTAACCATTTTGGTGCCTTGTTACCTCTGCAAATCTCAGCTATTTAGGCTTCTGCAAAATGGCTTGTTATGTCATGCGACATAGGCAGCCTATGTCACGCGACATAAGTAGCCAGTTTGCAGATTCCTCATCTTTTTCAGCTGTAATCTGATGTTTGCCTTTTCTAATGCATCAATTTGCATTTAAACTAAAACATTTTCATACAGAGCAGCATCACTTGCATTAAAACAATATCTTTTTCACCAAAATGACATCTTTGC
Source organism: Adenophora triphylla var. japonica (assembly GCA_022495995.1). Taxonomy (NCBI): domain Eukaryota; kingdom Viridiplantae; phylum Streptophyta; class Magnoliopsida; order Asterales; family Campanulaceae; genus Adenophora; species Adenophora triphylla. Next base: position 105,670 of record JAFEMH010004668.1, on the reverse strand, counting down.
TTTAAAGGTGCATCCTTTGCACTCAAAAAACCCATTTTCATACATAAAATGCATCCTTTGTATCAAAAGTCATTACTTTACTTTAAAGTAGCATCCTTTGCTTTTCAGAATAACATCTCTATGCATCATTTGTATATAAAACACTAATTTTCCACATAAAAATGCATTCTTTGCATAAAAATCTTTTCTTTGCACAAAAAGCATCCCTTGCAACCAAAAGACATTCTTTACACCAAAAATGTCATCTTTTCACTAAAAGTATCATTTTTATCATGCATTCCCCCATGTCCCCATTAGTAGCCTTGGAACGGACCGGTGTAAAGGTCTTATCTTTACATCGTTCCTTCCATTAAAGGTTTCATAATTTCTTTAGAAAGGGACAACCTTGAACCCTATATCTCCGATTATCACTTAAGACGAGTATGAAGCATCTATATGAGCTCGACCGTTTTAAAGTGTAGGATTTATGGGCTAAGGACCCTCCTTTTTCTAAAGAACCTCATCTTTGACTGTAAAGGGAGTCATTCTCTCGATCACGCAAGTCCCGAGGTCCAAAAATGCAATGATCACAAGTCCAAGATGAGGACGGGATCATAATCCCGAATACATAAAAATCCAAGAAATCCCGAGCGACAACCAACAAATGGTTTGTACGTCCGAAAGACGACTTGGGACATTCCCTCTTTTATTTTCAAACACATGCACACAAGAAAGCACGCAAGCAAGCACGATTAATGGGATCTTGGGAGACTTGCTCCGGCAAGGCACCTTGGGTGAACGACGATCCGTTCTTCCCAAGGGGTAACTTAACCTCCGAACCCATAAAACCTTTTTTTCAAAGTTTTGAGGTAATCAAAATGGCATGGCGACTCCGTTTTTCAAATTAAACTGGATGTCTTCAAACTCGCGTGAATCCAACAAACAACAAAAAATTTTGGGCACACATTCACACTCAGCACGTTGTTGTCGCGGTAGATTATTTCACGAAATGCACGGAGGCAAAAGCTTTAGCGACAACGCGCCAAGACCGCTATCAAGTTTGTGCAAGAAAATATTTGTGTGTAGGTAATGGGGTTCCCCGAGCAATCATTTCGCATCATGGTACTCATTTTGGAAAGAAATTCTCAGTAATGTGCAAGAGTTAATGTTAAACATTGGATGTCACGATGTATACAAAGCACACGCTTGGCAACTGGGTCGCGGAAGTTTTAGCAAACAAGCAAGATTCATTGTAACTTCTCATGCGCAAAACCTCTGAAGGAAGGCTGTGGAGGAGTACGGCTTCGAGGAATTACCTATAGCTTTAGCGGTATTGTGCGAACCACCACAAAGGCTCAACAGGGAAACCGCCATTGCCTCTTACATATGGATCGTGAGGCTATGGCGCTCGCCGAGACATGGCATGCCGTCGACATATCGGGTTGCTTATTATGATGAGGCGAGAAACTAGATGCAAAGGCGGTGCAATGATTTAGATTTGATCACGAAAAGAGTAATGTACGCGAAATGAAAATGATCAATTACAATCAAAGGATGAAGGCCAAGCATGATGCAAAGCAGTTAATAAAAGATCTTTTGATGCTCGTGGGATCGGGTCCCGAGAAGTGCAAGTAGGTGACCGGAGCCAAGCCAAAGTTTTACCAAGTTGAGCGAGAGGTGGGAAGGTCCATTCCAAAGTGTCGAGCGGGAAGTGCGAGAAGTGGACGCATAAGTTGCGAAACAGTGATGAAGTGAAGAGCTCAAGAATGCTTGGAGCTGTTGACCATCTACCAAGCGATTCTATCAATGAAGCCGCAGCCAATTTAAATTACCCGGATCCGAGCAGGCTGGCCACCCTCGCGCCCAGCATCCGGCATCTTTCGCGCCGGAGGTGTCTCGCCGTTTTGCTTTCGCATTTTGTAGAGTCGCCACTGCCGTTTTTATTAAGCCCAAAACATTGAAAAGGGCACGTATTTTTAAAGATAAATTTTAAACTCGTTTTTCAGTGTGATGAGATTTTGAGTCTCTGAGGTCGATGACTCCCTCGGGAAGAGAATATTAGAATATTAGAGCTTCACTCCGAGTAGCCTCGTAAAACGAAGTCCTTTCTTGGATACCCCTAATATCCCTTTAAATGTTGTAAAGTGTGCACAAGTGTGTGTGCTTTTAAAAATGCATGTCAGATCGGATGTTTACATTGTATTGAAATGTATTGAAATAGAATAGGAAGGAAGCCTTACCAATGTTGGTTCGTGTCCTGTCTTCCGCAGGGGAATAGTGTTTGAGGTCGGAGCAGCGTGCTCTGGATTGCGCCTGGGATGCTGCTGCTGTTCCGCGACGTGCAGTTTCGGCGTGAGCTGAGGTTGTAGCCGCGCCTGCTGCAGGTCTCTGGCGCGCGTGGCGCGGGATTCTGCTCCGGATCACTCGCAGGTCTCGGGCCGTGCGTTGTGGTGGCGTGGAGTCACTCCTGGCGTGCAGCTCTCGGCGTGGTTCAGGATCGTCTGGGCTTGACTCCTGGAAAAGCAGCTCGGGACACCGCTGGAGCACTGTGCAAGGCCTCGTGAGTACCACGAGTGGCCTCAGCAGCACCCTCTAGAGAGTGCTCTCGGGGCAGCGCGGAGCGTCTCCTGAGCGCCTCTGGAGAGGCTTCTGAGAGCACCTCGAGGGGGCTCTCAAGGCCTCGGAATTGATCCGAAGGGGCCGGGAATGCCTCGAAAGGTCTTAGAAGGGGAGCCGAAGGCTTAGTGGATGGGAAGCAGAGAAGCAGTGGAGGTGTGAAAAATGAGGAGGAAGCCCTTCTTATTTTATAGTAAAAATTTCGAGCAAAGAGGTCCGCATCTGACCCTCTTGGTTGTCCGTAATTTTGGTTTTCCTCGATTTGAGGGAATCTGCAATGATGGGAGAATATTCTCCCTGGGGAATGATTCCATGTTCCCCGAGCAATAAGGTCCGTGACGGACGCATCTGACATGCAAAAAGCAGGTCCGTGACGGACCAACTCGCATGGAAACCATCATTTCTCCCGTGTGATTTGAGGGAAGCTATTGTGGACTTTAAGGATTTAGTAATCATTGAAACAAAAGAGGTCCGTACGGACCTTAATTGCTTTTCTCGATTTCCCCTTAAAATTCCTAAAAGGTCCTTTTCGTCCCTTTTTATCCCGTGCAAAGGCTCCTCCCCTGGTTTGGTCGGGGTTCGAGAGGGTTTTGAGAGGGTTTTGAGGAGAGAGGTCCCCGAGACTGCGTGGGATGAGTCTCGCGGTGTTTCCCGGTGTTTGGGAAAAGCGGAGCGATCCGTGATCGGGGGTACTTTACTGTGGCCCTCGACGACGTCACCATGCTTAAAGAAGCTGGGCCGCCGATAAGATAAGTGGTCCTAATCCGGATCGCGTGCCGGGAGAGGAAGTGACCGTGAGGGTCAAAGTGAGCAGACGTGCGGTGTCCTTTTGGGTGACCGTTTAGGTCAATCAGCCGGAATTTCCCCGCGGGATAGATTCTCCCTACAAAGATCCCCCATGAATCGTGCCTTCGGTCGTAGTTCTAAAGGCCAAGTGTGTGAGTGCTTCGTGAATGCGGCGTGGTGGTGCCCGGGAGTGTGTTGTGTGACCGCCGAGAATGTCGCGGGTAAGGACGATCGGTGGCGGCGCCCGGGTGCCACCATATAGGCCTATGATGCGGACGCCAAGCGGCGTCCCGGCGACCGTGGGGATAGCGTGAAGTGATGCGACACGTTGGCGCGTGGCCCTCGCCACCGTATAGTCGGCAGTGATAAGGCACGTGCGGCGTCCCGGGTGACCGCATAGGTCTGGGTGATAAGGACGTGGTGGCGTCCGGGTGACCGTGATAAAGTCGGTGATGCAGGACGCCGCGCGGCCTCCCGACGACCGTATAGTCGCGATAGTGACGCGCGGACGGCGCGTCCTGGTGACCAGATAGGGATAAGCCGGTGATAAGCAGATTCGGTGGCGCGTCCGGGGGCGACCGCAGGATAGAAGCCGTGTGATAAGGACGGTGGTGGCGTCCGGTGGCGACCGCATAAAGGTCGCGATGCAAGTGACGGCGGCGAAGGCAACCGGCGACCGTATAGCCGGTGATACAAGGATCGCGTTGCTGTAAGGCCCGGAGGTGACCGCATGTGCTCTGATGCGGACGCGCGGCGTCCGGTGACCGCTGAGGTAAATGATAAGGACGTAGGGCGAGGCTCCTGCGTGACCGTATAAGTCGCGACATGCGGACGCTACAAGGCGTCGAGCGACCAGATAATGCGCGACAAGTGACGCGCGGCGTCTGTCCTGGCGACTCCCAGCATAGCTCTGGATAAAGGACGCGCGGCGTCCGGCGACCAGCTGAGCCCAGGTCGGTGGATAAGCTGACGTGGCGTAAGGCGTCCGGCGACCGTATGTGTCGCGATAAAGGACGCGCAGGCGTCATCCGCGACATCGTATAGTCGGTGATGCGCGACGCCGACGGCGTCCCCGGCGACCGCATAAAGTGCCGGTGATAAAGTGACGCGCAAGGCGCCCGGACGACTCGCATAAAGTCGCCTGGGATGCGGACGTGGGCGGCGTCCGGTGACCGTATAGTCGGTGATAAGGACGCCATGGCGTTCCGGGCATCAGATAGTCAAGCGATAAAGTGACGCGTGGCGGCGCCCGGCATGACCGTGATAAAGTCTGCGATAAGTGATCGCGCGGCGTCTCGCGACCGTCAGATAAATGGGTGATAAGGACGACGCATAAGGCCCTGGTGCACTTCGAGAATGGTTTCTGGATAAGGACGTTGCTGGCGCTCCGGGGCATCAGATAGATGCTGATAAGTGACGCAAAGACGCCGCCGGGTGCCCGGCATCAGAGGCATAGCCGGTGATGGCGAGGCGACGCGGTGGCAAGTCCCGGCGACCGCATAGGGGCTCGGGTGATAAGGACGTGGCAAGGCGTCTCCGGCGACCGAGATAAGCAATGGGAGATATGACGCCATGGCGACACCCATGACCATCAGATAGTCGGTGATAAGGACGACGCGGCAGGCACCCGTGCGACCAAGATAGCCGGTAAATGCTGAGCAAGTGTGCGCGCTGTCCGGGTGACCGTATAGGTCGGTGATAAAGGGACGCGGCGGCGTCCAAGCGACCGTATGGGTCTGGGTGATGCGGATTTGGCGCGCGTCCTGGTGACCGTGATAAAGCCGGGTCGATAAAGCGACGCGCGTGCGTCCGCGACTGTGGCCGCTGGCGGTGATAAGTGATTTTGTGGCGCCCCGGTGGCGCACTGTGATAGTCAGCCTGAGCAAGGACGTGCTGCTGCCCGGCGACCGCAGATAGTCGGTGATGCTTGGACGCGCGGCGTCCGGGAAGCACCTGTGATAGCCGGTGGATAAGTGACGGCGGGCCCTGGGGTGGATCTCCGGGTGACCGTAAATGGTCGGTGATAAGGACGCGGCGATGCGTCCCGGGTGACCGGAGCAAAGGTCGGTGAGGCGATAAAGGACGCCGCGGCGCCCGGAGACTCAGATAGCCGGTGATGAAGGAGGTTCAGGACGTTGCCGCGAAGGGCTCGACCGTATCAGATAAATCGGTGATAAGGACGACGTAGCGGCGTCCCGGGTGACCGCATGCCGGTGGGCATGCATAAGTATGACGCATGGCACCGTCCCCGGTGAATAGATCGGTCAGCGATAAGTGAGGCACGCTCAGAGCGCTCGCGATCGTATAGGTCAAATCGCAGAAAAATGCGAAGGCGAAGTCCCGACGTGGAAGTTTTGAACGATTTTCCTAATCTAGTGTTTAGCAGGCGCTCCTGGGCCTGAGATATGTCAGCGTGAGGACTTGAATCGTCTAGTTTTGATTGCGGCCGTGCCACGCCGGAGGACTTTCAATTGCCATCCGGCCAGCAGGCCGGAGGCGTGGGCCGCCTTGTGATTCGAGAGGCGTAGACGCGATTTGTGTTTTTGCAATGCCGATGTGTAATGGCCCGACTTACGTATGATCGGGCGCAAGCCTGAAGCCGCTGAAGCTGGTACGTGGCAAAGGACCTTGATTGCTTCGACGACGCCAGGCGAGCCTGCGTTACGCCTCGCCGCCGGGGACTCAGTACTGAGGTGTCGGGCTTCTTTCTGGGTGCTTGTTTTGCCGTTGAGTGGGCAAGGATTTACGGTCTTACATGGCTGGGTCGGATACGTAGCCTCGTATGACTTCCTCGACTTGTTTGGGAAGCTCGGGCATTACTTGACGGCCGGTGCCGCGATTTGCCATTGAAGCTGGGCGAAGTTCGGGCTTACATCCTGACCGCTCTATGCTTGAATTGGGTCGGGGATGTATGACCACTTCTCGAAAAGGGCCCTTTTCTCATTTGGGAAGACAGATTCCCTGACCTTCGTGGCTTGTCGAAGTCAGTTGAAGAAGGCCGTGAGGCGTCTGCGCCATTAACATTCGTGGTCCGGGAGGTATTGGCTCCTTTTCTGAATTGCCGCTCGAGCGGCGGTCAGTTGAATTGACCGTTGAATTACAAAGGCTGAGCGGGCGAGACGTCTTACGCCATTGACGCCAACGCGCGGTTGATTTGCCAGTGGCCGTTGAGAGTGGGCGAGGTCCGGTTCACGCGCTACTGTCCGTGCTTGATTTGCCATGCTGAAGTCGGGCGCAGGTCCTGGCTCTACGCCTTGACGCTACCAGCAGGTGGTTGCCGCATTGCCGCTTCGGCGACGGCGAGGTCCGCCTTACGCTTTGACCCGCCGGTGGCTTGCACAATTGCCGTCGCTGAGCCGGCGAGGAACGTCTTGGGAGGTAAGAAATACTGCCCGCTTTGGATTCCACCGCTCGAATATTTTGAATGCTAGAACTAGGTTTTAGTTTTTCGCATTTTTGAATTTTTTGTTATTATTTTATGCCTTTTTTGTGAAATTCTTGATGAATTGTTTGAAAATGGACATGTAAAAATTGTTGGTATGTTGTAAGTTTTGTGCAGAATGTGGTAGATTAGCTCTCTTATTTGTGAAAATAAAGTTGCCTATCTAGTGAATTGCATGCTTCTTTGTTGGTGTTTTGTATCTTAGTATGCTATTTATGTATGTACATTATAGAGAAAAATTATCGTGTAGTGATAATTTTTGTACAAAAATGTGACATACGTGCCGTGCTTTTGTGGACGGGTTATATGTGAAAGTGTGTGCCGTGTCGGGACGGATTTTTCTTTTCGAGAATGTGCTATATAGTGTCGCAAGGCCGTGTTTTTGGGCGAAAGTATCGGACTTCAGTGGGGAAAAAATATGTGCGATATGTGCCGTGTTTGGACGGATTTTCTTTTGAAAATGTGTCGTGGTAGGGTTTAATCCCCCCCTTTTTTTTTTTTCTTTGAGAAAAAGTGTACGATGTGTGCCGTGTTTTGTGGATCGCGGGATCGCATGGAAAAAATTATATGTATAATGTATGTGAAAAATTATGTGCAATATAAAATGCCGTGTTTTGTGATCGGGTTATATGGAAAAATTATATGTATAATGTATGTATGAAAATATATGTGCGATATGTGCCGTGTTTTGTGACAGGTTATATGTGCCTTTATATTAAGTAATCTTGTGATTGACGTACCTGGCTGTCGTGTTTACCTGGGCAGGATGCGGGAGCTACTACGGCCGGAAGGCCAAGAGGATGAAGACTCTGGGGATCGCTCGAGGTCAGTTGTGCTGAGCTATGGCGGCGGATGCCCGATATTTCCGTGGGCGGTGGTGGCCCAGTCCCTGAGGTTGGTTTATGCTTCCTGGCCTAGGTGTGTTCGAATTGAGAACCCGTCGGAGCTGTCCGACACGAGGAAGAACAAAGAGTGTCTTCACCCGGGCCTTTCTCGAGTACCGGTGGGATACCACCCACACCTTCCACCCGAGCCTGGGGGCGAGGTGACAAAGCTGACGCCCACCGATTTCTTGCCGTGCACACGGCTCCTTCAAAGCGGGGCCCGCGAGGTGGAAGGAGACACGATCTCCGACGCGGTGTTGACCGAGCCGCCGGGCTTTGAGCCTCGTCCTCGCATGAGGCCCGGGGATGCCTGCATGCCGACGCGTAGTAGATGCAGGATCACGGCCGCATGTGGGGCCTACATCCGAGGGGGTACCGGCCCAGTGTGACAAGCGGAGCAGCCATGGCGCGGGCCTCCTTACAGTGGTACGCACCTTTGTCCGAGACTTTGCTTCTCGAACCACAGCGACCAAGCAGCCTCCCTTTGCTTCCGGGCTGGAGAGCTTCGACCGATTCGGGATAGGTCCGGCGACATTGCTTGGGGCGAGGCAGTGCTTGGCCGAGCTCTACTTCTCCTTGGACCCGGTTTAGCCTGGGGTGGCCGGCCCGTTGCCACTGTTTGACTTTGCTACGGAGGTACGTTTATTGCATTGTCTGCTTTTGATTTAGTTAGCCTGTCATTTCTCTATTGTCTTTGCACTTGTTTGAGCCTTCTACTCGTTTTTGTCACAGTGTGTGGTTTTATGAGGTTTTCCAAGGTAGCTCCCGTGGGATAGGGATCCCGGTGGTCTTTGCTGCCGCGCACTCGCTACGCCTTGGGACGGGCTGCGTGACGGCGAGCCGAAAGAGGAGGACTGCTGACTGTGGAAGCTTCACCATCGCCTACTTGGGATGTGCAGAGCGCTCGGGTAGCGGATAAGCCGCTGAGGGGTTTGTCTGCTCCCGTGGCTCCTGTGCATGCAGGGGGATTTAGCTCAGGGGGCTCCCGAGGTGACAGCACAGCGCGAGAGAATGCTTCCCCGCCGAGGCTCGACTTGTGACGCCTATGTATCTCGGGAGCCGAGTCTTCCTCGCGGCAAAGATGGTCTCCTGCAGGCTTCCACGTGGCTCCGAGGGACCCTCCGCTCAGGGGGATGCTTGATTCCCCCTGGGACAATGGATGTGTCTGGACTCTCGAGAGGCAATTACCTTGACGGCTGCTCGGTGCCGAGGAGTTCATCTTGTACGGCGAGGGAGTACAGGGGCCTTCAAAAGTGGAGGAGGAAGTTCTCGAGGAGCGCTCCTGTGAATCGGCGCGGGAGAGAGAGGCCGTCCCGCAGTGTCTCCCTGCAGAGGTTAGATGCCTCGGCCTGGATTTTGCACGCACGGTCCGCGGGGACTCCGGACCCGTAGAGAGGAGGCGGCTCGCATTACCCATTCCGGAGCAGTGCTCCCTGCCGACATGAGTACTCGGACCCTCGAACAGTGATCGCAGAGCGTGCATCTTGACTCTTTTCCATCTTGGCATCTTTCTCCTCGCGTTTTTCTCTTTTCGTTGTTGAGTATAACCTTGCATTTGATGATGCTCGTTTCCTTGGCCCTTGCTGAGTGCGCAGTCCCTGTGGGAGAGCCTACGATATGCTTCGACTGCTTAGTTCACGTGGCGACGCGACTCCTTCGAAGCTAAGTTAAGATGGCGCTCGAAGCGTGTCCCCGCCGATCTTCGCGCCGTGTGCCGGCGTAATCGAGCCTCATGCCTTCGAGGCATTCTCGTGGACGTTCCTCCGCCTAGAGCCGAGCCTGGAGCCGCAGCAGGAGGGGCACTTTGAGGGGGCGCAGATAAAGCATGGATGCCGTGACTTCTTCTGGGAGCCTGCAGGGCCTTCTGCAGGGAGCAGCCCTTTTATCGAGTTCATGCCTCCGCACTTTGGCTGCACAGTGGTGCGAGGGTTCCTCGTAGCCTTCTTTCTTTGATCCTTTCGCCGGATTTGATCCCTTCCCGAGTACTTCTCATGTGGAGACCTCAGGCGAGGTGCTCCTGTGATTCCGACGCAGGGGAGGATGATGTGACGGCGAGTTCGCCGGGATGCCCGACTTTCTTTGGAGGATCTTGGCGAGGAGGATGATGATGAGGATTCCGAGTAGTATCTCATTTGCTTTTCTCCTCTTTCATATATCCCTCTCTCTTTTTTTTTTTTGTACCCGTAATAAAACACAATGTATCTTGATGGCAAACAAGATTTTTATTTTAAGATGTAATGTCATTTATTTTTGTGATTCCCGGAATTGTCCTAGAAATTGTTGCTATTATTATTTTTGTATTTTTGTCAGACATGCCACGTGAGCCGAGAGTGCGTTTGTAGGTAGTGTTGGTATTGCTCACGGAGTAATGGCTTTGGCCGTTGTTGATCGTTATTTTGGAGGCAAGGTTTTGCCGAGGACAAAATGCGTGTTTTCTGTGCCGTTTTCTCGGGGAAATGGGCATACGTTTGCAAGCGAAAGAGTCCAGACGGACATACTTAGCATGCAAAAAGAGAGTCTAAGGTACGGACCAACCTTTGCTTTGGGAAGGACATAAATGCTTTCCAAAGTGCCCAAGGTTCTTCCCTCATTTCCCCCATTTGCGTACCCATTTTTCGAGCTTTCTTCCCCCATTTTCTCTAGGAACCTCCATTTTTGCCATGGATTCTTTGTATGTCCACTAGGAATTTTGCACGAGGCTCGCAGAAGAAGGCAAGCACACTTCGAGCGGTTGAAAACGTGGATGCGGCGCCGTATGACATTTAGGCATCGTAGACGGAGCGAGGTAAGGTTTCTGTCTTTTGCTCTGGTTTGGTCTTTTAAGGAGTTGGTTGCCCGATTGGGATTTGTTGCGTGGCCGCCGCGTAAGTTCTGCCGGGATGTTAGGAGGCACGTGTACCGTTTACTCCTACAATGAGATGGTGCCCACTTTTGAAGATTTTCGGGCTTTGATCGGAGGACCGGAGGTGGAGGCCATCTCGCTTCCTTTCTGTTGGTAAGGGCGCGCGTCGAGCGTGAAGCTTGCGTAGACTTTCTTCGTACTCTCGTTGGAAGAAGGTGCAGTGGGGCATGATCCTTGATTCGGGCCATCGATCGACATTTCGAAGCCTGGCCGAGAGCGGTTCCTCGGGCCGATGATGAGAGTTGACGTCTCTTGGGATGTATTTGCCTTGTGCGTGATGGCGACAGCCTTTTCATGGTCGCCTCACTCGGCATTTTGTGGATGGGCGCTTTGCTAGATGTGGTAGGGCGCACTCCGCAGCCGGGAGAGAGGATATTGTCCCGTTGGTGTCGGGGGAGACTTCTTCATGGTATCGACACGTCCGGGCGACCGGGATCGTTTTTATGAGAGGGGGAAGCCCCGCTTTGCTCACCCCTTGTGGCCTGCGAGAGAGACTTCTGCAGGGGCCATGCCCGAGGCTTCCGACGTCGTTTAGCTTCCCGCATGGTCATTTGCTCAAAATGCCGACCTCTTGTGTCGGATATGGATCGACCCGCCCTCGGGAGAGATGGATGGCACAAAGCCTTGGTACGCGATCGCAATCCGTCGGTGGGTTCCGCACTTTGGAGTGATTTGAGACCGTGAGGATCTTGCAGGGAAGCGGTCCCTACGCTGTCGTGGTTCCGGGTTCTGCTCTCTCGTCCTCGCTTCTATATTCCGTCGCTTGTTTCCTGGCAGTTTGGGACGAAGCAGAGCCTTTGTTTGGGGCCGTGGGATGACTCTTGCACGGGCAAGGAGGTAGTTCCTCTTGTGTAGTGGCAAATGCCCAGTGTGCCTTCTTGTATTGTCTCGAGTGGTATGGAAGTATTCCGCTTTCCTCTCCCGCTGGTACTTCTTAGACGTCTGGGAGAAGTTGTCGTTGTTGACGACTCGCATCCGAAAGCCCGGTATGAGCAACATGTCAAGTTGGCCTCCCAAGTAGTCTTGGGAGACGGGCGTGGCGGCGGATTCTGGGACCCCGGTTGCCGTCAGCAGCGCCAGCCTTATTGCCTTAGGAGTGCCGAAGCCCGGTCCGACCCTTCGGATGTGACGGGAAAGAACGCTTTGTTTGACTACGAGACTAGAGTTGACCGACCGACAGGGAGAAGGTCCTCTTTGGCTGCACTCAAGCGAGGAGTGAGATCCGAGCCGAAGCACGGGCGGAATGAAGCCCCGAGAGCTACTCGGATTGTTTGACTCTACTGGGGAGTGACCCCGATCTCTGGATCGAGAGACGCAGAGTTGGTTCACGTGGAGCCGAAAGAAGACTCGCGGTGGACGAGTGGAAGAAAGCGAGAAAGAATGGCGAGGGGACAAGCGCAGTATGATAAGCGCGGAATGACCTCCTAGTGTATCCATTCATTGCATTGCAAACACATTATTAGTTAAATGCTATTAATTGTCGTTTTTTAGCATGTTGTGAATCTTGAGAGTAGTAACCGTGCTTGAACTCATTCAAGAAAAATGTTGTAACCGTCATAGTGATTTGTGATTTACTTTTAAAGTCTTTGTCGAGACGCAAGATCTCTTGTTTTGCCTTTTCGCTTACATTTGTGCACTTTGCCTGGTGTCCATCTTCGGACTTTTCTCGTTGACATTTCCATGCGGATCAAGGGCCTCTGAGCCCGACGGCAATCCCCTTTGCTGAGAGCTTTGTGCTTGGCCGAGAGTGTTGGAATGCTCCCACGACAAATCGTTACGACGGTCTTTTTCGTAGCTTCCTTGCCTTTTGTTGGCGCTTCGGGCTCGACTTGACCTCGAATTTCGCAGCCTTCATTTGAGCTTCTTTTTTTTATTTCGTTTCTTTTTTATTTTTTTTTTTGTGAGCCCTTGCTCGAGCTCTCTTTTTTTTTTTTTTTTTTTTTTTTTGAAGCGCGTGAGAGAGCGAAGACGAAGCCCACCAGGCTCGGGAAGTAGACATGGCCGAGTCACTGCTTTGATGCCGAGTGACCCTCGGATGTCCTTTTGATGTTGCCGCCGTCGTTTAACTTGGTTAAGGTGACTCCGTCTGGGCGTGTTCTTGAAAAGTGCGGAGCTTGATGGAGGTCTTGATTGACATTCAAACTTTTGACTTTTTTGTGTATTTTTAGACCGGACCAATTAAGGTTGCCACGCCTCCTGACTAGAGGGCTCAGTAGTCCTGCGTAGTTCGACACTACATGGAGTGCCAAGAGATGCACACGCTTGTTCTTCTTCTCGTGCGAAGTATCTCGCGAAGTTTGCTTCCGTTGACCGGATTCAGAAGGGATTGCCGTCTAGGTACGTTAGCTTCACGGCGCCTCCGGAGAAGATCTTTCAACCACGAAAGGGCCGATCCATGCGGGTTCCCATTTTCCCAGCTGGGTTGGTTCGAGTGGGAGGCTTTTCTTTGAGTACAAGGTCACCTTCCCCGATGTCTCGGGATTTGACTTTCTTGTCGAAAGCTCTAGCCATCCCGTTTTGATAGGCTCCTGACGTGTTCCATGGCCTTTAGTCGTCGCTCGTCTAGCGTGAGCCAATTCGTCATGTCGGCTGTGAGCCATTCGACTTCGTTGATGTCATTTTCCACAGAAGACTCGGAGTGAGGGAATTTCTAGCTCGATGGGAAGGACTGCTTCCATCCCGTATGTCGTGGGCAAATGGGGTTTCTCCCGTGGTCAAGCCTGGACCGATGCTGCGGTAGCCCCAAAGTGCAAGGTGCAGCTTCGGCCAATCTCGTCCTCGGGTGGTCATTTTCGGATGATCCGTTCGAGGGTTTTGTTTGTCGCTTCCACGGCACCGTTTGTTTGTGGCCGGTAGGGAGAAGATTTGTGGCGTGTGATCTTAAATTCAGCCAGCAGCCTCGTCGAATTCCTCCTTCGAAGTGTGAGCCGTTGTCCGATATGACCTCATTTGGGATGCCGTATCGGCATATGATGTTTTCCTTGAGGAAATGCGCGACCTTCTTGGAGGTGAGTACCTTGTAGGACTTGGCTTCGACCCATTTGGTGAAGTAGTCGATGGCTACTAAGATGAACTCGTGACCGTTGCGTCTCGGGCGGAGCGATTTTCCCGATGACGTCAATTCCCAAGTGGCAAAGCGGCCAAGGTGTAGTCATGCAAGAGAGATCGTGGGGCGGCAGGATGATTGAGGTTGGAGAACCGTTGGCACTTTGTCGCAGCCTTTTCGGACAAAGTGGATGCAATCCGCCTCCATGGAGATCCAAGAGTAGCCCATCAGGAGAATGATTTGCATCGTGGCTCGCATTCATGTGGGGACCGCAAGCCCCATTGTGGACTTCGTTCATGAACCGGCTCGCTTCTTCCCCGGCCGACCTAGCCGTAGGAGTGGCCCATGGTAGCGTTTCTTGTATAACATGTCCCCCGAGGATGACGAAGTGAGAGGCAAGGCGTTTTAGGGCCATGATGCTCTTGGTTTTCGACCCCTCCCGCGTGTCAGTCCTTCCTTGTTCATGAAGCGCTTTCCGTTCTTGAGGTATTGGAAGATCCGCTGTACCATGGCTCATTGACGGGCTTAGGTTCTCGGTTCGATCTCACAACAAGAGGGCAGGAATTTCCTTTCGTCCGACTTTGAAGTGGTTTGATTGCTTTTCCTTCGTGGGATTTCCACAAGCGGAGGCCAAGGTGGCTAAGGCATCTCGCAAACCTCGTTTCTGCCTCTTGGCAAGTAATGGAAGGTGACCTCTTCGAATTGTGTGATGAGATCCTCTATGTGCATGGTATTTTTGCAAGCCCGGTCTATGGTTTTCCACTTGTTAGAGACTTGGTTGATGATCAAGGCCGAGTCCCCATAAACTTCGAAGTTTCGGACATTCCTCTCGAGCGCGGCTTGTAGTCCAAGAAATAAGCAGCTTCATATTCGGCGGCATTGTTGGTTACCTCGAAATTGAGCTTTATAGCAATTGGGGTGTGCTCGCCTTTGGGATCCACCAAGAGCATACCGATGCCGCTTTCCCTTTTGGTTGGCCGCTCCGTCAAAGAACGCTTGCCATCGGTTTTCGCCTTCGATCGCGAAGATTCCCTCGTCTCGGAAATTGTGGTTCTGTGGCCTCGAGCCTCGTCGGTTGGGAAATCGCCGCTTGTTCACCCATGGCCCGTCCCTTGATTGATTTTTGGTTTACGTACTTGATGTCAAATTCCGCCAGGAAGAAAGACCATTTGGCGAGCCTCATCGGCAGAGATGGTTTGTCGAAGAGGTACTCTGACCGGGTCCATTTTGGGAAACCAAGTGTACCGTGTGCGACCGCATGTAGTGCCGTAGTTTCCCGACAACCCATACCGTAGCCGCGCAGGTTTTCTCGAGGGCCGAGTAATGAGTTCGCCGCCTTGAAACTTTCGACCGACGAAGTAGATGGCGTTTTCGACCCGCGACTCTTTCTTTTCTTGACAGAGCATGGCTCCAACCGCGAGGCTTGGCCACGCTAGGTATAGCAACAAATGGCTTTTCCTCGTGGGGAGGACAGAGAATCGGAGGACTCACAAGGTATGCTTTTATTTTTTCAAAGGCATCTTGGCATTACGAGTTCCATTCGATGTCGGCGTTCTTCTTCATCACCAAGATTGGCTCGCACATGCAGGTCAATTGGTTGTGGCGGGCGATATATTGCGGGCGGCCCATGAAGCTTTTCACCTCTCGTCCGGGGTTTGCGGTGGTCTCATTTCGATGATAGCTTTGATCTTTTGAGGATCCACCTCGATGCCTCTCTCGGTGACCATGTATCCCAAAACCTTGCCTCGGCTAACTCCCAAATGTGCATTTGGCGGGGTTAAGTCTCATTGAGTGTTTTCGGAGGCGATTGAAGAATTTTCTCAGTTACGTGAGGTGTTGTCCGTCCGATCCCTTTGAGTGAACGATCATGTCATCGACGTACACTTCGATCTCTTTGTGGATCATATCGTGGAAGAGGGCGGTTCTTTGCCCGTTGGTAGAGTAGCCCACTGCGTTCTTTAGTCCGAATCGGCATTGCCGTGTAGCGCAAGTTCCCCGGGGTTGTGAAAATTTGTCTTTCTTGGTCTTCTTCGGCCATCTTGATCGATTGTAGCCGGCAAAACCGTCCCACGAAGGACTTGACTTCGAAATTGGTCAGTAGTGTCTACCAACATGTCGATGTTGGGTAGTGGAAAATCGTCCTTGGGACTTGCTTTGTTGAGATCTCGAAGTCCACGCAACGGCGTACTTCTTCCATTGGCCTTGGTGACCGTGACAATATTGGAGAGCCATGTGGGGTACTCGATCACCCACGATGAAGCCGACGCGGAGCATTTTTTCGATCTCCTCTTTGACTTGTAAAGACCATTACGGCTTCGATTCGGCGTAGCTTTGCTTGACGGGCTTAGCCTCGGGATTTAAGGGAATCCGGTGCTCCACAATGTTAGGATCTAATCCGGGCATGTCTCGGTAAGACCAAGCGAACACGTCCACGAACTCTTTGAGCAATGCGATCAATGCGTCTTGCTCTGTGCCGGTGAAGAAACTTCCGATTTGCGTCTCTTTTGGCTCTTGACAGTTCCCAAATTCACTTTGGTTAAAACCTCCTCGCGGCTTGGGCCCGGTTTTCTCTCGTTTGACAACATGCTTAAAGATGTGCTTAATGTATTGTTCGTTTAATGTGTACGCTTCTTTATCAAGTGAATCGTTATTAACTACATTTTGTGTGTTAGTTAATTTATCGGTTGTTAAAGATGCAATGCAGAGGATACTCGGAAAGATCGAAGCATTCATTAAGAGCATACGGGAATACATTATTGGCAATGAGTTCGTAATCTTCGGCGTGAGGCCATCGGATGACTCGAGAGACTCAAATTCAAAGCTAATGGACTCGGGATGAGTTTTGACACTAGACTCTAGGACTCGAGGGTCGAGACCAAGTTGTTCGATCATGTCCTTTTCTTTGGCAAAGGTCAGGAGAATGTGGCCCAGTTATTTGAGTGGCAATGAGCTTGATAGGAGATGGGGCTTGAAAGGCTTTATGTCACCGTTCCCAATCATTGCTATCACGAGTTATCGAAACAAAATCGATTAGATCGGCATCTCGATTTCTTCTTTGAAGAAGCGAGTGTAGCGGTGGCTCGTCCCAAGCATCGTCTGCGGAGTCTCTTGCTTTTGTCTTGGGCATTGCTAGCTCGAATGCGGACTCTTCCCGCTTGTTGAAGGCGGGAGTGCCGACAGAGAGTTTTTCGAGTTCTTCCGCCAAAGAGGGAGTTTTTCCGAACCAAAATTCGCCGTGAATAGTGGTGGTTGTGGATCCCTGGCCGAGGCGGTGGCCGAGGAATGCTCTTCGGACGGGATTTGGCTTGAGGCCTACGAATCTTGCCGAGGTTCTGCTGGAGCTTGTCCATGGTTGTCGGCCGGCTTTGTTTGGCGGCGATCGGCTCTGTTCCTTTTACGGATCTTCTTCCAAGTTGCCGGCCTTCCTTGTGAAGTACTTGGTCATGTCGAAGGCTGTAAGGACGAAGATCGGAGATTGCGTGCAAGCCTCTTTTGTTATACGTGGAGCGTTTTCGTGCAGCTCGCTTGTCCTCCGCAATGTGTTCGGGAGTAGGAGAGTATCCCGGGCCGTGCGGGGTATTACATTCTTTGATATTGATGATCCATTGAGTGCCACTGATGGCGTTTTCCCAAGCCGAGCCCGGGATGTAGTTCATGTGTTTCATCATTTTCATCGGGGGAGGGATCTTGTCCCAAATCAAAGGCGAGGTCTATGTGGCACACTTGGGCCTTTGGGCTTTCGATGGTGAACCTGTTAACATCATGCCATCATCGTCGGGTTTGATTTCTAAGGCCGGGACGCCGTTGGTATCGGTCCTTTCGGTGACTATCTTGTCGCCGTAGATGATGGTCATATCTGTTCCTTGGACGAACTTTACGCACCGATGGAGAGTGGATGCCACCCCATTGATACCGATGTAGCCAGGCGTCCCAAAATGGCGGTGAATGTGATCGGGATGTCGATGACTTGGAAGTGCTGTCGGGACCATTTGTTTTCCAAACCAAAGGTTGAGGTGGCTATTCCCAGGCGGGCGGGATGTTGAGTCGTATGCCTTGATTGCACGAGTCGAGGGTTTTAGATCGGTTGCTTTGATCCCTAGCAAATCCATCATTTTGGCTGGAAGAACGTTCATGGATGATCCTCCATCTACCAACACCCGAGAGACGGCGTTCGTCCGGTTGAAGCTGTTATGTAGAGAGGCTCGTTGTGGTCGGCCCCAAATTTTGGAAGATCGAGTTACGTGAAGGTGATGATATTCTTTGTAATTGACGTTGCCAATCATACTGGCCTTCATCAGTGTCTTTGTGATGGGAACCGTAGTGCAGGCCGGGCTTTCTTCCAACTTGAAGCTTGTGCGGATAAGATGAAGTGAGTAAGGACCGAGTGAGATGTTAGCTGAGTGCGCTTGAGGTGTGTCAAGACAGGATCTTGACCTTTGGGTCCGGGGTTTCGGCTTCTTTGGCGTAGGGTCCCTTTTCGGTTCGTGGCTCGGGTATGGCGGCCTTTTGTACGTCGTGGAGGATTCACTGGGATTTGACCGAACGTGTCGGAACATTCACCTCTGGACTTGTGGTTTTGCTTGTCTCTCCCGTTTCGGAGTGGGAGGAGCACGATTGGCGTAAGGCCGAGATACGCGCATTTCAATTCGTTCACTGTCATGGCTTTCTTGAAGCATCAATAGTGGCTTTGAGATCTTCCCAAGATAGGGTTGGATTATCGGACCTTCGGGCCTTCGGTGGCGGTGCGAAGCTCGTCCCGGTGATCAATGGAGCAAACATTGCCGTGGCCCTGTGCGAGAACTAGGGTGGGGAGATTTCTTTGGAGTAGATGACGTAGTAGTCAAACTTTCTGGAGGGTTCTCGAGGGTTCCGGTGTGGGATCACCCGATTCATACCTCTTTTTCGGCTTTTGTTGAGAAGATAGCTTCTTCTTTCGTCGAGGACGGCCCTCGTTCATTGCATCACGGAATTCCATTTCCAGGACAAAACTTCTGTCGCTTGAGACGTCCCACCGGATGTGTTCGTTGTTCATCGGTGAGTACCGGGACCTCGGGAGGCTGGATGGGCGGGCTTTCCTGGAAGGTCTTGTGGCCTTACGTCATAGCGCATGGCTCGTACGAGGGTAACGGGTTGACTTACGGGACAATGAGAGACGTTAGAGGCTGTAGGAGCTTGATCATGGCTTGGGAAGCCCCAGGGTGGTTGGGTGGCTAAGGTTCCGAAGTGGTGCATGGCACCTTCGATCCGAGCTTGTTGCTCACCTTGACGTTTCTCAATAGCCATGAGGACTGCCAAACTTCTTCCGGTGTTGGGAAATTTCTTGGGGGTAAGGTCGTTCTCATCCTTGTTATCCACCGACTTGGCCATGGGGAATTTGTGGTGTCTGGTGACAAAGTTTGGGAAGGAGGTAGGACCTTCTTGTTTTGACCTTTGGGAGACGGGTTCCGGGTACTCTCGACCACTCTCTGTTAGGCTGGAGGGTGATGGGCAAGGTTTAGACACGGGAATGGCCTAACGGGATAAAGGGGAAAGCTCACGTGGCATGCGGTTTTAGTTTCTTTTATTTTACGATTTTTTTTTTTTTTGTTTTAAATTACTTAAAACATGTTTTCTCGAGAAGCCTAGGTAGGTTGGAAAAGATTGCTCTTCTTTTCGCAACTATGCTTTAGATCTGGGTCGATGGAGACCATACGTGCGGCTATAAGCCCCTCGTTTTGCACTGTATTTCGACATCCCGGGGTGGGCGGCCCCGGGCGAGGTCCTATAGTGCAAGCGGTTTCCACCGGCCTAAAAGAAAAATCGAACCTAAGGACCGAGCTTTGTCATGTTCGTTTTGATGCGTTAGCCATGTGAATAGTGAACCGAGCCGGCCGGCGAGTCAAGATCGGGTCAAGAGTTCGGCATGACCTCTCTTTACCTTGCTTGCGCAAGGGATGCGTGACGTTAGGCGTTAGGCTGGGTCATATCGTCATGGGCGACGTATCAGGCGTGATGACATGGTGTCATGCGAGCATGGATGTATATCAGGGACGGAACATCGTGCAGGTGTAGCTTCGGAAATCAAGATCGAGTCAAGATTTTAGCATGACCTTTCATCGCTTTGCTTGCGCGAGGGATCTTGAGTTAGAGCCTTGACTGAGAAAATGGCCGGCATGGTATATGTATCAGTGTATGACACGGAGGGGTAAAAACCAACCGAGTACGGACGAGTGTGACTCAAGACTCAAACGTGCGGGGTTGACGCTTGGCTAGGATGGGATGTTTGGAATGATCCGTGCGCGCCAAAGAGGCCTAGGAAGACCAAACGGTACGGCCCGAGACCACTCCGGGTTAAGAGGTTGTAGTGTCTGCAGGTGTATCCGAGGCGAAGATGCGCATAGTGTGCGGTGTAACCGAGCGGCGGTGTGAGTAGAGTGCGGTGTAACCGAGGCGGCGGTGCGCGTAGTGTGCGGTCTCTAAAATTCTTTTACGAGTAAAATAGAAATTTTTGAAGAATTTTAAATGTATGCACGAGATGTATATTGATGCATTTTTTGTATTTTTATTTTTTGTAAAATAAAAACGAAGCACGTGCACACACACACAACGATTAAAGGAAGGGGTAAAATGAAAGTTTGACCCTCATCATCGTTTTAAAAATCTTTTGTTTTGTTTAAAAGTTTTTAAAACAAAAGTCCCCAATGTCATGGCGAAATTACCCGGATCGAGAAGGCCTCGCGGCCCAGGCATGCGGCATCTTTCGCGTTGGAGGTGTCTCGCCGTTTTGCTTTCGCATTTTGTAGAGTCGCCACGCCGTTTTTATTAAGCCCAAAACATTGAAAAAGGGCATCAGTTTAAAGATAAATTTTAAACTGTTTTTGTGTGATGAGATTTTGAGTTCGGAGGTCAGATGACTCCTCGGGAAGAGAATATTAGAATATTAGAGCTCACCCGAGTAGCCTCGTAAAAACGAGTCTTTCGGATACCCCTAATATCCTTTAAATGTTGTGTGTGTGTGTGTGTGCTTTTTAAAATGCATCTTTGTATCGGATGTTTACATTGTATTGAAATGTATTGAAATAGAATAGGAAGGAAGCCTTACCAATATTGGTTCGTGTCTGTCTTCCGCTGGGGAATAGTGTTTGAGGTCGGAGTAGCGTTCCGGATTGCTTCGGGGATGCCGGTTGTCTGCGGACAGAGTTTCGGCGTGAGTTGAGGTTGTAGGCTGCGTTCGGGCAGAGGTTCGGCGTGCGTGGGGATTGTTGGGATCACTCGGGCAGAGGTTCGGCGTGCGTTGTGGTGGCAGGAGTCACTCGGGCGAGTTTCGGCGTGGTTTGGGATCGTCGGTTTGACTCGGAAAGAGCCGGGACACCGTGGAAAGACCGAGCGAGGCCTCGGAGTACCACGAGGGGCCTCGGAGTACCTCGAGAGTGCCTCGGGGCGGCGCGGGAGCGTCTCGGGAGCGCTCGGAGAGGCTTCGGAGCACCTCGAGGGGGCTCGGAAGGCCTCGGAATGATCGAAGGGGCCGGGAATGCCTCGAAAGGTCTTAGAAGGGGAGCCGAGAAGGCTTAGGGAGGAAGAGAGAAGAGGGAGGTGTGAAAAAATGAGGAGGGAAGCCCTCTATTTAGAGTAAAAATTTCGGAGCAAAGAGGTCCGTACGGGCCTTCTTGGTTGTCCAGAATTTTGGTTTTCCTCGATTTGAGGGAATCTGCAATGATGGAGAATATTTGGGAATGATGATGTTCCCTGAGCAATAAGGTCCGTACGGACCATCTTGCATGCAAAGAGGTCCGTACGGACCAACTCTGCATGGAAACCATCATTTCTCCCGGGATTTGAGGGAATATTGTGGACTTTAAGGGGATTTAGTAATCATTGAAACAAAGAGGTCCGTACGGACCTTAATTGCTTTTCTGATTTCCTGAAAATTCCTAAAAGGTCCTTTTGTCCCTTTTTATCCCAGAAAGGCTCCTCCCCTGGTTTGGTTGGGGGTTTGAGAGGGTTTTGAGAGGGTTTTGAGTGAGAGAGGTCCCTGAGACTGCGTGGATGAGTCTGCGGTGTTTCCCGGGTGTTTGAAAGGGAGTGATCCAGATTGGGGTACTTACAGCAGCGACCTTATTTTGTCCCCTTTTTTGATTGTTTGCCATAGATCATAAAAGTTGTATAACTTTTCCTTGCTGTTATTTTGATTGTCGGTAGGGAGGGGAAGTTATGTAAAATTTGTAGATCTGATGGCATGTAAATTTGTATATAGCATGAAAGTAATGGTGGGAGGTACTTTCAACATGATTGTCGCGAAATTAGTTACTTGTGAAACACTGATGAATTTCCTCTTTGTCGATGATTTCATGAACCGGAGCGAGAAGGTTGTTGCCGTGAAAGCCTGAAGATGGCGACTAAGCTTGTTGCCGCTAAAGCTGCGACAAAGTAGATAAGGATAGTTGCCGATAAAGCTTAAAGACTGGATTGATAAAGCTTGAAGATGGAGTGCGACCTGGGGACATTGAGGCCCAGGCGCGGCGTCTGGAGATAGTGGTTCCAGACGCCTAGAAAAGTCCCAAAATTTTTATGGGCGAGATTAAAGGGGCGGTGACCTAGAAGAGCGAAATGCTAGGCACCAAACCTTGCGACCTGGAAGAGTGAAATGCCAGGCGCGGCGACCTAGAAGAGCGAAATGCTAGGCGCCTAGAAAAGTCCCAAAATTTTTATGGGCGAGATTAAAAGGGTGGTGACCTATAAGAGCGAAATTCTAGGCACCAAACCTTGCGACCTGGAAGAGTGAAATGCCAGGCGCAGCGACCTAGAAGAGCGAAATGCTAGGCGCCTAGAAAAGTCCCAAAATTTTTATGGGCGAGATTAAAGGGGCGGTGACCTAGAAGAGCGAAATGCTAGGCACCAAACCTTGCGACCTGGAAGAGTGAAATGCCAGGCGCGGCGACCTAGAAGAGCGAAATGCTAGGCGCCTAGAAAAGTCCCAAAATTTTTATGGGCGAGATTAAAGGGGCGGTGACCTATAAGAGCGAAATGCTAGGCACCAAACCTTGCGACCTGGAAGAGTGAAACGCCAAGCGCGGCGACCTAGAAGAGCGAAATGCTAGGCGCCTAGAAAAATAATATACATATAGACAACGGTTTCAAGTCGTTACTTGAAGGAACCTGAAAAGAAGTCTAATTGTCGCCGGACAGAAAGCTTTTCATAAGGTATGTTATATATATGATCCTAACAATAAAGTAAGGCTGCCTAAAGACAAGCCTCACTCTTTTGGAGGGAGTAGTATGTATATAGATAAGAGAAAGGGAAGGGAGTCTTCGATGAACTATCGAAGCAAAAATGGCGACATATTAAAGGTAGAATTTAAAGCAAATTACAGTAAGCAGAGTAATGACAAGTATAGAGTTGAAGTCGCACTGCAACATTCAAATAACCGAGATAGGTATCAAAGAAGAATTTATGAAAGAAAACAAAAGTCAAGGCAAGATGCCAATCGCGGCATCTAAACTATAGTAGAGCAATGATAGTAAAAACAAGGAGATAAAGTCGCATTGCGACATTCGAATAGTCAAAGTAGGCATTAAGGAGCATTCACAATAATCAAAGGTATAACAAAGTCGATAATAGCAACATCTAAGTTACTGCAAGGCAGGAGGTCAAGAGAGCCATACAGGTACGCAAAAATAAAGTATCAAGTCGCAAACCGCGACACCGAATCAAAAGAGGGGCTTAAATGTTTATGCCGCAAACAATGACCTTACAACCATATAAAGTATTTAAGTCGCAAACCGCGACACCAATCCAAAAAGTAAGATGTAAATGTCCAAGTCGCAAACCGCGACATCATCAAACCAAAGTTTTAAAAACAGAAAAATAAATTGTCTGAGGCAAACCACAAAATATTGTACGCAAAAAGAGAATCAATGTTGTTCAGGGAGCAGAGGGTTGGCTTCTGCCAGCAAAGGTTCGGGCAGCACGGCGGGCTTCGCGAGCAGCGTTTTTAGCGGCTAGGAGAGCTTGACCTTTTTCGCCAATTAAGTCCATCCACATTGACAAAGCATCTTTTTCGATTGTAGCAGGAGGTTCCCAGACCGGCTTGCCTAGAAGTTCGTCTTCCGCAGCCAAAGCACTAAGCTCTCCGTCTTCATAAGGAACAATGGGGTGACCGCGGCGACAAAAGTCGCTATAGATCTGCTCCGAGCCCCATTTTGCGATAAGCTCAGGAGTGATGGCCGGGATGTCCTCAGAACTTTCCGCCGCCGCCCGCATGATATGGAGTAAAGCTTTGTCGTACATGTCCATCGCGTCAGTCTCTGCTTTCTCTTTGTTGGCGGCAATCTCTGTGATCAAATCATCATTCTTTGTTGCCATGGCCTAGTTGTTGGCTTCTAGGGCCCGAACCTTCTCCTCCAACATCAGCTTTTCTGAGGAAATCTCTTTGGCTTTGCTTTCAACTTCCAAAACTTTGTCCTCGCTAGCTTTAAGTCGCTCGGCCGCCTTCAGTTTTTCGCCTTGAAGTGACGCCAGCTCTTTCTCCATCTCCCCGCACCTATTTTTGTATTTTTCCTTGTCAGCATTAGCTCGCTTGCGAGCTCTATCTATCTTCTCAGATTCATGAACTGCAATTTTGTACTTATCCCTAAACTCACGCAAAGTACTCGCTATCTGTAAAGGATTTGGGAAAAAAGTTAACACTTCGATGAAGATAGCAAAATGTAAGTAAAGAACAGAGCGACGACACTTACACCGCAAATCTGAAGGCCGGCAAAGTTCAAAGACAGGTCGGTGTCCTGATCAATCACTTCCTTTATTGTCGCCTTGTCGCATATCCTCTCAAGCATGTCGGCGCCAATAAGACTGTTGTGACGGTCTCGGGAATGGAGGTTAAAGCCTTGTAGTTGGGGAACAGAAGCAATTTCTACGCCAAGATTATAAAATCCTTCTCTCTCCGTCGGCATCTCAAACCCTTCTCTAAGCCAGCTCGCCAGCTCGGCCTCACCCTCAGTTGATTCTTCCACTGGCTCAGTTTCCTCCTCAGTGCGCCCCCTTTTGTGAGAGCGGGAACCAGAGGGTTGGGGAGATTTGACCGGTGGGATAGACTCTATCACGGTAACCTCAGCATCCTCTGCACCAGTCTCTATTTCCATTTCTTCTTCTTGTTGCGAAGCGGCGGATGACCTTAGGGGAGTTTTTGCTCTGCTAGATTTTCGCGTCTGCCCCGCTGCTCTCTCGGCGGAAACCGCGGCCTTCTCGCGGGCTATCGCCTCTGCGTCATCCCCATCACGAGAGATTGGGAGCTCCAACTCAGCAGCTTTAGATAAGTCGGCCTGGCGAGCATTGGTAAGCCGCTTTCGGCGACCATCAGACCTGGCAGCAGCATTAGCACGCCTATCGGAGATGTCCATTAGTCGAAATCCTGAATGGGAAAGAGAGATTTAATAAAGAGAGATAGAAAAAAAAAAAAAAAGCAAAAAGCAAACAAACAAAGTAAAAAGTATAAAGGCGAGATACATACTCAAGACCTCATACATGGCATTGCAACAATAGCCTTCCACTTGGCAAGGCCCACATTCGGCGGCAAATACATTCTCAGAGTGAAGGTCCCAACCAGGATAGGGATCAAGTGGCTCTATAATCAGGCGAGATTCGTTGGCAGGGTAGCGATAATCAGGTAAACCGACTTTCCTAAGTAATGAAGGGCGAGATAATATATCTCGCCACGAAAACAATGCCAGCCCTGTGTCGGAAGCATCCTCTAAAACCTTGAAAATTTTAGCTTTTAGCCTAGTGTCGCCTGAAACTAAGGCATTGCGGGTTAAAATTTTGGGGTAGATATCGCCAAGGTCACAAGGGTGAGTCCAACCTATGCGAGATGTAACTAGTAGCGGGTTAGACTGCCAGTTGTGGACTTTTCTAGGAAGAGGGGTAAGAAGCCTAGGTTGCTTATACTTAACTGAAAGTCGGTTTTCAACAATACCATGCCTCTGAGATACGGCAGTATAACCATCAAATAAATTAACGAAAAGGGGAACAGTGGGTTCTTGTTTTAATGCCCTACAAATCACCAAATAACTCGTAAAGATCCTGATAGCATTGGGATGAAGATCGACAATGGCTGCTTGGGCATGGATTAAAACGGCGACAAGAAAGGGGTCTATGGGGATTCTCAATCTGGCATCCAATTGGGATGGGAATACTATAACCCCATCATCCCTATTTCGCATAGCAGCCAGCGACAAGTCCCCTATATATGGCTCTACCTGATATATGTCCGGGTTAATCCCATACTTAACATGGTAATGGGTTTGCAAGTTGGTGTGAGAGGAACTGCTGGAGCCAGTGACCTCAGGGTTGGAAGAACCCTGCGAGATGGGTTGTCGCTCTAAGGTCTCGACCGCCAGGGTATCCGAGACATCGTGATCAGAGGTTGAGTTGGAAGAATACATGACCTGTGAATAGAAGGGAGGACCAAGTAAATGGGGGGCTATGATAGCCACAGAAAATTTAGTTCAAGAAAAGATAGATGTCGCAGGCACGAGTGGGGTGTAATGTTGTGTAGAAAATACCCAAAAGGTCAGAGGTGCATAGGAAAAGGGGGGGGGGGAACCCTCAGTTTCTTAAGGCCTCCATAGATGGCGGCATCCGACTCATGTCGCCCAAACATAAAAGAAAATTCCGTAAGTGAGATCCAGGCCCATGCCCTTATCTCTTTTTTCTAAAAACCTTCCCCCCATCTATTGCGCTATAACCAAGGTTAACAAGTTTCGGAAAACGATTTTATTATTCATGAAGACAGAAACTCGCAAAAGTGAGAATTCACTCGAGAATTCAAGCGAGAATTCAGGCGAGAATTCAAGCGAGAATTCAAAATTAAAAAGCAATTACCTGGAAAGTTGCAAACTGGAAGGAAAGTCTGAAGAAGTAGCCGGAAGGGGAGCTGGAAAGCTCTATACGCCACCTGTTCTCCTCTGGAATTCCTTGGAACGCTCCGGAGTATGTAAAGAAATCGAAAAAAAGAAGGGGGGTCACCGGAAATTGGGACGTTTTCGGTCTGTGGGAAATGAAGGATGTGAGATGATGGTGAAGGGGGGTTTTAAACTCCAAAAATGTAGGAGGGGAAAGGTTTAGGGGAGTGTGATTTTTGAAATTCCCCCCCATTATTGTGAACATTTAAAAAAGAGACAACTCGTTTCCCAAGGCAAGTGTACGGCTGCCCAACCGTCTGGCTCACCCCCATTACGACACGTGTCACATATGTGACGGACAAAACCTGTTCCTCGCCAATGCGAGAAAAAAGCTGCGAGAATCATGCGACATCAATAAAAGTTCTCGCCTGGACCATAAATAGTCCGAGGCTTGAACTTGGGGGCTTCTGATGCGGTCCTATAAAATAGATTGGGCCCGAATAATAAGAAATCAGGCCCAATAGCTAGTTACGGGCCAGGCCCACTAGACCTGGGCCGTCCAAGGAAATTTTCCCACTTGGAGCGACATTAAATAAATGCCCCATGGGTTATGATAAGGCCCAAGCAAGGAGGAGCGTGGGAATATGGTATTGCGGGCAATAGGGCCATGCGAGAAGCATGGCCGAGCCATTGTAGACTTAACGAATACGGGAATAGGGAGAGTATGTTGCCCGCAGGCTATCTAGGTTAAGGCGACATGACCAATGTTGTCGCCTTGGCTAGGGTTGTCGTTTATGCGACATGGGATTCTGAGCGTCGCCAGGACGTTGTGTCGATTGCCGCCTGCGCCCTAAACCCTAAATCTTAGTGATGGTTGATTGATGTGACAAGGTGAATAGTGAAATTCCACTAAGTTGAGGTTGGTTGGGAGTTCTTCCTTGGATGATTGACAAGTGTCCCCCCCCCCATGTGCAAGGCACATGGGGGGGGGGCTTGGGAGTATATAAAGGGTGAATAGTGTTCATTGCATGTATGTATCTCTCTCTACTCTCTCTCTAAACCTCCATTGTTATACTTTCTTTCTTGTCCATCTAACCTCATTCTCACGCCGGAGGGGGTACGTCGGAGACACCCCCGGCCTAGTTGACGTGTGTTTCTTGTGTGTAGGCGAACCATCAAAGAGGAAGCTGTCGAAGTATCCATTCCACTTCAGTTCCTGTGCAACCAAGTTTTCTCATGGTAGCATCATTACTCAATTTTCCTCCTCACCAATTTAAACCGTGGGCGCACTAATCAATCTCAATTCTTAATTTTTGTACCTCACAAAAATGATAAAGTTTAAAGGCGGAACTCAATTTGATCTAAAATAATTATTATTGTTATTCTATCCAGAAACATGTCCAAAAATGTTGTCATCCAACATTTAAATTCTAATTTTACCCTACATTAAATTTGTTGCACTCCCCAAATGCAACTGTCCACCCGATGGTGGACACAAAGTATTGAAAGAAGGGGCGGGGAAGAAATTTTGGAAGAAAAGAATGATGAACGGTGGTTCGGGGCAATGGTCTAAAAAAATATTATATGCAATACAGATATAAAAATAGTTAAATACCTATTTTAATGGTGACAACGATACATTCATTGATATCTCATTTTCATACGATTCAATACATGTATAATAATTTTATGTACCAAAAGATTTAACGTATATAGTTGTTCAACATCTATAAATTAAACCTAATAAAAGAAAATCATAAATATAAAACATTTTACTTTAACATATACTCCCTCCGACCCATAAGTCTTAAGAATATATTGACTTTTTGGTCAACTTTTGATAACTTTGACTAAAACTTTATAGAAAATTTGATAATCTTAACAAAAATTTGAATTTTTATTGAAAGTATTTTAATAGTGAATCATTTTTTTAATTTTTAAATTTTTATTAGCATCATAATTTTTTTATAAAATCTTGGTCAAAGCAATTCAAAGTTGACAAAAAAAGTTAATAATTCTTAAGACTTATGGGGCGGAGGGAGTATACTTCCTATGTCCTATTAAAAGTTACACTTTTTGCCTCTCTTTGGATATCTTATTGAAAATTACACTTTCTAAAAATAAAAATATTTTAATATTTTTTTATTTAATTGAACTCACTTACATAATCACAATATCCATTTACTATTTTACCCTATTTTCTCTCTATACGCTCTTTGCCTCTCTCTCGGTAATTGTTTTGAAATAAATCAAAATAAAAAATATAATTTTAAAACGGATGAAGCATAACAATGACAACATTTTCATAAATTCCCTTAAAACTAGATACTAAGAGAAACACCTTGAGATTAAAATTAAAATCTAAAAATAACCATCAAATTAAGCTAAGACATGCCTCCCGATTAAAATCCAGGTTCACCTATGTTTGGAGCATCACCGGCGAAGTCCGGCGAGAGGTTGCAAGCATACCTAAGCATATTACGAACTAAATTAACCTCGGACTTATCAAACATGGCAAGCCAACAGTGATAACTAAGCTTAGCAACGATCTTGCAACATTCGCGATTAATATATCTTTTTGGTCCACCTAAAACAAGTCCCGCGAATATTGAACTTCGGCAATATTCCACTTTATCTATTTTCCTCCAACATCGGTAATAATCCTTCGGTGGTTGAAATGGCGGCAGTGGTGGTGGTGGTTGCAACGACGACATGGTCATTGCCACCATGCAAACAAACACGAGGGAAAACAAAAGAATAGAATTGATTGATATTTTAGCCATGTCTAAGAAGTGTGTGTGTGTGTGTGTGTGTGTGTGTGTGTGTGTGTTTTGGGGGTGTGGAAGGTTGGATTTGAGGTGGTGGATTTGTATGGGAGGGGTGGAGGGGATTTATAGTGGGGAATTAGGGCTTCAATAATTTAAAGGGAAATTTTTATTTTAAAAGTAACGGATTACTTTTGCAACGGTCAATATTTATGATTCTTTAATCTAATGGAGAAAATTATGGCGGGACTTCAGTTGATTGGTCAATGAGGGAATATTTAAAGGGAGATGTTCCCATTTCCTTATAGATAGACTAGTACATTTATAGATAGACTAGTACATGTTCGTGTCCAAGAACACATGTTTTTAAATTTTTTTTTTTTTTTTAATTTTTTTTTTAAAGGCAAAATGAAAAATGGACAAATGTATGAGGGCAAAATGAAAATTTTGACAGATGAAACTGTTCAAAGAACTGTAGCTAGTGGAGCTCTAATTTATACGATAGATTTTTTAATATTTCACATAAATTCTTTGCTACTTACGTGTATAAGATTAATTCATTTCTTGTATAAAAAATATTATAATCATTTTCTCATTTTTTTTTATTTTCATTTTTTAAGAAAATAAAGAAGAAAGTCCTGATATTTTATTAAAATTGATTCTTATACTTTAAGGGGCCGTTTGGTTAAGAGACTTAAGACGGGATAACATTCATCAGGATTAATAAGGTTTATTAAGAGAGCGTTTGGTTGTAAATTAGGCATCCGGATAATTAAGCCGATTTATTGGAATTATATCTTAATCCCCTCACTAATTATACTGATCTCAGGAAAGTATTATTAATCCCTTCAATAATAATTCTCTCATTAATAATACTGCTAATCCTTATCCGACAATCAAACGAGCCTGAAGTTTAAGACAAAATAAAATCTTGTATCAAAAGTATAAGAGCCATTTTTTCACTCAGTTTTTAAGAAATAAAATACAAAAACTCTGATATTTTATTAAAACTGACTCTTATACTTTAAGTATAATACTAAATACATTTTTATACCATACTTATAAGAGTCATTTTTTCCCTATAAGATCAATTTTTTTCAAAAAAAATATAAAATAAAAGGCAATTGTTTCATAACAAATGTCATAAAAATAAAATTTACAACAATGGATTTACCAACCAAATTACAAATAAAAAAAAAAAAGACTTTTCCAACTTTGATTCTCCATTGATATACTAAATGTGTCACAGACCAAAACACAAAGTTGTAGATGTTGGAAATGGGTAACGAAAAGTTAAGTTTGACTTAACGTTGACCTAGATTTCTAACGGAAGTTCGTTATGTGTTAACGGAACTAGTTACAAAATGTATTCTACATTTGTTGTAGATTATTAAACTCATTTAATATCTCAAAACCATTTAGGGTGAATGAGAATTAATGACAATGGTCTTTTGTAACTTAACGAGAGTTAATTAAAGGGTGTTTAGTTTTATTTGATGTGCTCGGCCGAGCAGAGTCCTTGACTCGGCCGAGCAGAGCACATAAATTGGTCAAAAGTCTCTGGACAAGTTTGCTCGGGCGAGGCTTATGCCTGCTCGGCCGAGCAGTATGATTTGCACGGCCGTGCAAGTCTCTTGACTCGGCCGTGCAGTCTGGTGCTCGGCCGTGCGAGTTCCTTGACTCAGAGCGAGATCTGAACGGGCACTATTTCAAACAGAAAGTTGTGTCTCTTCGTGGGAAAAGACACAAACCCCTTGACTCTCTATTTATACCTTTCCCTCCGAATTTCAATTCACATATACTGTATTTCTACCCTTCCTACCCTCTAGTAAGATAGATTATCATACTCAAATCATTGCATATTGTTGCATTCAATCCGTTCAAGTCCAAAGTTTCAAAACATTGTGTTGTTCGTAGATTAGTTATATTGGAGTGCTCCTTATAACTAATAAAAAGTCGTTTTATCTTACGAGAGTTTTGTCATTCAACCGTAAGCACCTGTGCGGGACAAATAACTCTTACGGAGATTGTATCAAATACAAGACTCGACTTGATTTCTTTATTCTTTCAATCTCCGTTACTTTTCTCGTCAGTTTTTCTGTTAAGTCTTAAAGAAGCCATACACAAGTTCCAACAATCGTAAGAGTTATTTCCGCTTCTTCAAGACCATAAAGATGGCAAACGAGAAAGACACCACTTCATCTAGTCAAGGGAATGTGACGCCTCCTTCGCAAGGTGATACTACATTCAACCATGTTGCTCCCGCTCCTACAACTCATCACCTCGGTCATGGTGAGAAACCCGCAAAATTCACTGGTGTGGATTTCAAGAGATGGCAACAGAAGATGCTCTTCTACTTGACCACCTTAAGCTTGCACCGCTTCTTAAAGGAAGATCCTCCGGCGGTAGAAAAAGGTGATCCGGACCCCCAAAGGCAAATGGCAAAGGAGGCTTGGGCTCACGGTAATTTTCTTTGTAAAAACTATATCTTGAATGGACTTGACGATGCACTATACAATGTGTATAGTACAGTCGAGTTAGCCAAGGCGTTGTGGGACACCTTGGAAAGGAAGTACAAGATCGAAGATGCCGGGTCAAAGAAATTTGTCGTCGGTAAGTATCTTGACTTTATGATGGTCGATTCCAAATCGGTAACAACTCAAGTAGATGAATTCCAAATCATTCTACATGGGCTTGATGCCGAGGGAATGATCATGAATGATCCATTTAAGGTGGCTTCTATCATTGAAAAATTGCCTCCTTCATGGAAAGATTTCAAGAACTATCTCAAGCATAAACGCAAAGAGATGTCCTTGGAAGACATTGTTGTTCGTCTTCAAATTGAAGAGAACAATAGAATCAATGAGGCCAAGGTTGCTAAGGGCAAGATGGAGGCTAAGGTCAATCTCGCCGAGGCTAGCACGAGTGGTACAAAGAGAAAGCATTCCGAAACTGCCGGGAATGCTAAGAAAGGGAAGAAGAAGACCTCTAAGAAGTTCAAGGGGTCTTGCTATAATTGTGGCAAACCGGGCCACTTGTCAAGGGATTGTCATCTCCCGAAGAAAGAGGCGAACAATGTTGACCACATGGACCTAGACTTTGCAGCGGTTGTCTTTGAAGCCAACGTTGCAAATTTGGAAGAGAACCCTAAAGCATGGTGGATAGATACCGGTGCTACCCGCCATATTTGTGGTAACAAGGAAAGTTTCTCCTCCTATACTCCCATCTCCGGAAGAAAGCTTTACATGGGAAATTCTGCGACCTCCGATGTTCAAGGCATTGGAAACGTGATTTTGAAGATGACTTCGGAAAGAAGTAACCTTGTTGGATGTCTTTGCATGTTCCAGACATCCGTAAAAATTTGGTGTCCGGCGCTTTTCTTAGTAAGGCCGGTTTTAGACTAGTATTCGAATTCGAAAAATTTGTACTAACCAAGAATGGTTTGTTTCTTGGAAAGGGTTACCTCGAGGAGGGCCTTTTTAAAATAAATGTAATGACTGTGATCCGCCAAGGTGCGATGAATAAAAGTTGTGTTCCTTATGTTTACTTGTCGAAAAGTTCTAATTTATGGCATGATAGATTAGGACATATAAACCTCGACACCATTAAGAAATTAGCGAGACAAGATTTAATCCAAATGACTAAATCCGACTCGACTAATAGGTGCGAAGTTTGTGTTGAGGCAAAAATGACAAAGTCGCCATTTAATGCCATACAAAGAGACACAACTCCTCTCGAGTTAATTCACACCGACATATGTGATTTAAAACTAGTGCAAACTCGAGGAGGTAAAAAGTACTTCATTACATTTATAGATGATTGCACTAAGTATTGCTATGTCTATCTCTTAAGAAGTAAGGATGAAGCCTTAGGGGCTTTTGAGACTTATAAGAAAGAAGTTGAGAATCAACTTAACTTGAAAATTAAGAAAATTAGAAGCGATAGAGGTGGAGAATATGAAGCACCGTTTGAAGGATTATGTTGGGAATCCGGCATAATTCATCAAACAACGGCTCCATATACCCCTCAATCTAATGGAGTTGCTGAACGCAAAAACCGTACTCTCAAAGAGATGATGAACGCGCTTTTGATCGGTTCGAGGCTTGCAGACAACTTGTGGGGGGAAGAAATACTCACTTCTAATTATGTTCTTAATAAAATACCCAAGAAAGGTATTGATAAAACGCCCTATGAATTATGGCATAATCGTAGGCCATGTTTTAAATACCTTAAAGTGTGGGGGTGTTTGGCCAAGGTTGAAGTACCTAAGCCTAAACAAGTCAAGATTGGTCCAAAGACCATTGACTGTATTTTTATTGGATATGCCAATAATAGTAGTGCCTATCGGTTTATAGTGCACAAATCGGACATTCCAGATATGCACGTAGGAACTACTATAGAATCAAGGAATGCGGTATTCTTTGAAAACATTTTTCCGGTTAAGGACAGGAAAGATGTAGGTTTTAATAAGAGAACACATGAGTCTACAATCGGTCCTTCTCAAATAGAAGATGAAGAACCAAGACGTAGCAAAAGGGCAAGAGTGGAAAAGACTTTTGGTCCTGATTTTCTATCTTACATGTTAGAAAACGAACCATCAACTGTTAAAGAAGCTTTATCCGGTCCGGATAGTTCGTTCTGGAAAGAGGCCATTAACAGTGAAATAGAATCCATAATGCTCAACAATACTTGGGAATTAGTTGATCTCCCTCCAGGTTGCAAACCATTGGGTTGCAAATGGATCCTTAAAAGGAAGTATAAGGCGGATGGATCCGTCGATAAGTACAAAGATAGGCTAGTTGCCAAAGGTTTTAGACAGAAAGAGGGATATGATTTCTTTGATACATACTCCCCTGTCACAAGGATCACATCCATTCGTCTTCTCATAGCTATTGCAGCAGTGCATAATCTTGAGATACACCAAATGGATGTGAAGACTGCTTTCCTAAATGGAGAACTTGATGAAGAAATTTACATGGAACAACCCGAAGGGTTCGTGGTTCCTGGTAAAGAAAGAAAGGTGTGTAAACTTGTAAAGTCCTTGTATGGACTAAAACAAGCACCTAAACAATGGCATGAGAAGTTCGATAGAACCATGTTATCGAATGGATTCAAGATCAATGAATGTGACAAGTGTGTCTACATTAAAGGAACATCTGAATCATTCGTTATCATTTGTCTTTATGTAGACGACATGCTCATAATGGGAAGTAATCATGATTTCATCATGAATACCAAAGGCATGTTAAAGAAGAACTTTGACATGAAAGACATGGGATTAGCTGATGTAATATTAGGGATAAAGATCTCTAGAACATACGAAGGATTAGTTCTTTCACAATCCCATTACCTAGAGAATGTTCTTCGGAGATTCAATGTCTTTGATGACCCTCCGGCTAAAACACCTGTAGACTTGGCTCTACATTTAGTCAAGAACAAAGGGAACCGGTTTCTCAAGCTGGAATATGCAAGAATAATTGGCGATCGATGTACTTAACGAATTGTACTCGTCCGGACATTGCATATTCAGTAAGCAAACTAAGTAGGTTCACAAGCAATCCTAGTAATCGATCATTGGAAAGCACTAATGAGAGTACTAAGATATTTAAAGTATACATTAAACCATGGGATACTTTACAATAAATATCCAGCGGTATTAGAAGGATCTTGTGATGGCAATTGGATATCGGACACGAAAGACTCTAAATCCACAAGTGGATATGTATTCACAATAGGTGGAGGAGCCGGTGTCATGGAAATCCTCCAAACAAACGTGTATAGCCGGATCCACGATGGAATGCGAGTTTATAGCTTTGGATAAAGGCTGGGGAAGAAGCGAGAATGGCTTAAGAACTTCCTGGAGGATATTCCTTGTTGGAATAAACCCGTACTGCTGTTATGATACATTGTGATAGTCAATCAGCAATAGGAAGGGCACAGAGTAGTATGTATAATGGTAAGTCTAGACATATTCGTCGTAGACACAATACCATTAGACAGTTGATCAAGAATGGCGTTATCACTATTGATTATGTAAAGTCATGTGATAACTTAGCGGATCCGTTTACCAAAGGTAAAAATGAGATCAACTGTATAAACTATTATGGGGAATGGGTTTAAAACCCACAACAAAAGAACTTATAGCGGACACTCAACCTTGAGAAATGGAGATCCCAGGCCCTTGGTTCAATGAGACAACCAAGTTATAAGTTCTAGTAGAGTTACTTGGAAACAACAACTCGGTTTATTAACCTGGAGATGTTGAATACTCATTCCCAGAACATCCAAGTACAAGCACATGCAGCAGTGGTAAGGATAAGTTGAGAAAACTATTAATGATTTCTATACCTACGGGTGGAGTAGTGCATGATACTCCTTATAGAATGAATCACCTATATAAGTGAGAGGTAATAAGGCCGCCTCTAAATGAACGCTTATGAATGAGATACGGTCCAGGGCCAAAATGGACAAAAACGTGAGAACAACAATTGTTAGAGCTATTATTATGTGAGTATTATTGTCTTGATATACATCCGACAGTCACTGGTTCAAAGCGACTCGCTACCAAATGGCTAGTATATCCGATAATATTTCACTAGGGAAGATTCAAGGCCACAAGCTATCTATTCCGAGGTAATAATAGTTCGCCTGAACTTTGGACGAAATTGCATTCATGCATTAATTGTCATTCATGTGGGGGATTGTTGGAAATGGGTAACGGAAAGTTAAGTTTGACTTAACGTTGACCTAGATTTCTAACGGAAGTTCGTTATGTGTTAACGGAACTAGTTACAAAATGTATTCTACATTTGTTGTAGATTATTAAACTCATTTAATATCTCAAAACCATTTAGGGTGAATGAGAATTAATGACAATGGTCTTTTGTAACTTAACGAGAGTTAATTAAAGGGTGTTTAGTTTTGTTTGATGTGTTCGGTCGAGCAGGGTCCTTGACTCGGCCGAGCAGAGCACATAAATTGGTCAAAAGTCTCTGGACAAGTTTGCTCGGGCGAGGCTTATGCCTGCTCGGCCGAGCAGTATGATTTGAACGGCCGTGCAAGTCTCTTGACTCGGCCGTGCAGCCTGGTGCTCGGCCGTGCGAGTTCCTTGACTCGGCCGAGCAGATCCTGAACAGGCACTATTTCAAACAGAAAGTTGTGTCTCTTCGTGGGAAAAGACACAAACCCTTTGACTCTCTATTTATACCTTTCCCTCCGAATTTCAATTCACATATACTGTATTTCTACCCTTCCTACCCTCTAGTAAGATAGATTATCATACTCAAATTATTGCATATTGTTGCATTCAATCCGTTCAAGTCCAAAGTTTCAAAACATTGTGTTGTTCGTAGATTAGTTATATTGGAGTGCTCCTTATAACTAATAAAAAGTCGTTTTATCTTACGAGAGTTTTGTCATTCAACCGTAAGCACCTGTGCGGGACAAATAACTCTTACGGAGATTGTATCAAATATAAGACTCGACTTGATTTCTTTATTCTTTCAATCTCCGTTACTTTTCTCGTCAGTTTTTCTGTTAAGTCTTAAAGAAGCCATACACAAGTTCCAACAGTAGATTCAATCTCTAAGCAACCATATGCTTGACAGAAAAATTGTGTATATTAGTGGTGGTGGTGGTGGTGATGGTGGTGGTGTAGGTAAACAATATGAGGGGTGTTGGATCGAAATGCAATAATTCTTAACTACCGGAGGGAAGAGAGGATTGTAAGGAAAATCCTGAGTCCAACACTTGCCATCCACATTAAGATAACGCTTACAACATTGAGGGCCAAGCAACCGCGAGCTTGAGAGCTAAAGAATGAGGGTACAACTTGTTGTGTACAACCCGAGATATCCCCTAAAGCAGTGAAACATGTGAAAGAGTATGAAAATACTCTTTTATACTCCCTCCGTCCCGCTTTAAGGTTCTGAGTTTGACTTTGCACGGAGATTAAGAAATGAATAAATTTTCAATAAAGAAAAATTATTAAAGTGGGTAGAAATTAGAGGAGAGAGAATGTAAAAGTTAAATGTGTGGTAGGAAATAGAAGAGAGAATGTAAAAGTTAAATGTGTGGTAGGGAATAGGAGAGAGAATGTAAAATATTTAATAGGAGAGAGAATGAGTGGGAGGAATAGTAAGTTAATGAGGGTATATTTGTCCAAAATACTTGCCATTTATGGAAAGAAGTAAAGTAAGAACCTTAATTTGGAACAGACTAAAAAGGAAAATAAGAACCTTAAATCGGGACAGAGGGAGTATCTTTTTAAAATATTTGTGATTTTAATGTATAAATTAATTTGTATATTTTATATAAATAGATTAGAAAATATTTTGTAAATATAAAATTAGTTGACTATTGTGTTTAGATATGTTTTGTATTTTTTTAGGTATATTACTCAAGGAATGGAAGGAATTTTGGATTGATAAGGAAAGAAAAATCATTTTAAATAAGGAAGAGATTGAACGAGTACTTGTTGAAGAATAATTGTTCTCCCTATAAAAAGGAGCCGTCCATCTCATTATTCTACACGTATTTTCAGAGAGATACAGAGCACAGAGAATTTCTTAAGTTTTTTCTTTGTTTCTTGAAGTTCAGACCTTAATAATTCAAGATTGTTTTTGGTGTTTGATTGTTCTTAGATTAGAACATTTTTTGATATTTTCGTAAAATAGTTTTCTTTTCATTGTAAGCATTTACTTTGCAACTTGTTCTCAAACAAGGTTGTAGTTTTATGAAAAGATTTTCAGCAAAAAGTTCTTTCTGAAGTGTTTATTATTACGTTGCATTTAATTATGTTTGTGTGAGTTATTTTAATGTAAAAGTTGTTTAGACAGTTGTGCTGACACTTGTGTGAACAACTGTAAGCACAAGTCACCGCACAAGTGTTCACAATCCTATCTACAATTCTTTCAACATGGATTATCAAAAAAATATTGCAATGGCTGGAGAAATGAATATCGAGAAAATTGCAACGATTAGGGCAACTGAAAATAATGCTTTCAATCGAGCCATTTCTAGTTAGTTAACTAGCGTTGTTGAACTTCTCAATGGAGGATTAGAAACGAGTGTGAGAAAATTTTAGGGTTGAGAGGTAGGTTTATATAGTGTAAGGACTATTGAAGAAATGCTTGTGTTTTAGGGTTTTAATGTTGATAGTAATGTTAGTAAAGTACTTTTAATGAAGAATATGTTTTGTATGAAGTTATTAAAGACGATAGTTAATGATAATTAAACAAAGTTTATGGCATAATTAATGAAAATTAATATTAGTATAACAAGTGTCATGAATAATGAAACTAACTTCAATGTTTCAAGTATACTTGTGTTTTAGGGTTTTATTGCATCTACTATATATAATAGCAAAAGTTTTTCAAGCTCCTAGAAAACTCTAAGTGGCACAATATCATTGGCCAATCTTTCCATCATCCACCACTCACAATCATCCATTTGAAATTCAATTAGTATCTTTTAAAATTTATAGGTGTTGATTTTATACAATAAATTAGTTAAAAATGAAAATGGATTGAAGCACAAATAATTGTCTTACAAAAAGAGCAAAAGCAAAATCAAAAAAACTTTAATAATTAAGAAAGAAAAAAATCTAATGCACAAAAGAAAATCAATATCAATATAAAACATACGAAAAAATAAAATGCAAATAAAAAACGAAAATTAAAATTATAATAATTAAAAAGTGAAAGAAACATTCACAAACATAAAAGAAATAGAAAAAAGCTAGAAATAAAATCAAAATAAAGACGAAAATTTATAAAATAAAAGTTAAAATTAAAATTAAAATCAAAATCAAAATAATGAACACAAATATAAATATAAAAAACAAATCATAATCTAAATAAGCCAAAAGAGATTATAAAGAAGTCACTCACAAATTCGAAAAAAAAAAGGAGTTTGTGAATCTACTATATATAATAACAAAAGTTTTTCAAGCTCCTAGAAAACTCCAAGTGGCAAAATATCATTGGCCAATCTTTCCATCATCCACCAATCACGGTCATCCATTTGAAATTCAATTAGTAACTTTTAAAATTTATAGGGGTTGATTTTATACAATAAATTAGTTAAAAATGAAAATAGATTGAAGCACAAATAATTGTCTTACAAAAAGAGCAAAAGCAAAATGAAAAAAAAAAACTTTAATAATTAAGAAAGAAAAAAATCTAATGCACAAAAGAAAATCAATATCAATATAAAAACATACGAAAAAATAAAATGCAAATAAAAAATGAAAATGAAAATTATAATAATTAAAAAGTGAAAGAAACATTCACAAACATAAAAGAAATAGAAAAAAGCAAGAAATAAAATCAAAATAAAGATGAAAATTTACAATATAAAAGTTAAATTAAAATCAAAATCAAAATCAAAATCAAAATCAAAATCAAAATCAAAATCAAAATCAAAATCAAAATCAAAATCAAAATCAAAATCAAAATCAAAATAATAAACACAAATATAAATATGAAAAACAAATCCTAATCAAAATAAGTCAAAAGAGATTATAAAGAAGTCACTCACAAATCCGAAATAAAGGAGTTTGTAAATCTACTATATATAATATCAAAAGTTTTTCAAGCTCCAAGAAAACTCCAAGTGGCACAATATCATTGGCCAATCTTTCCATCATCCACCACTCACAATCATCCATTTGAAATTCAATTAGTAATTTCTAAAATTTATAGGGGTTGATTTTATACAATAAATTAGTTAAAAATGAAAATAAATTGAAGCACAAATAATTGTCCTACAAAAAGAGCAAAAGCAAAATCAAAAAAACTTTAATAATTAAGAAAGAAAAAAATCTGATGCACAAAAGAAAATCAATATTAATATAAAAACATACGAAAAAATAAAATGCAAATAGAAAATGAAAATTAAAATTATAATACTTAAAAAGTGAAAGAAACATTCACAAACATAAAAGAAATAGAAAAAAGCAAGAAATAAAATGAAAATAAAGACGAAAATTTATAAAATAAAATTTAAAATCAAAATCAAAATCAAAATCAAAATCAAAATCAAAATCAAAATCAAAATCAAAATCAAAATCAAAATCAAAATCAAAATCAAAATCAAAATCAAAATAATAACACACAAACATAAATATAAAAAACAAATCCTAATCAAAATAAGTCAAAAGAGATTATAAAAAAGTCACTCACAAATTCAAAAAAAAATGAGTTTGTGAATCTACTATACTCCCTCCGTTCCACGTAAATGCGTACTTATTTCCATTTTGGTCCGTTCCATGTAAATGTGGACTGTCCAAAATGGAAACAAATATTCACTATTTCACCCATTCATTCTCTCTCCTACTTCACTTTTACACTCACAACATTCTCTCTCCTAACTATTCCTCTCACTATTCTCTCTCCTATTTAATTTTTCATACTCACAAACACCTCCTCCACCTAGTAACTTTGAAATTCAATTAGTAACTTTTAAAATTTATAGGGGTTGATTTTATACAATAAATTAGTTAAAAATGAAAATGGATTGAAGCATAAATAATTGTCTTACAAAAAGAACAAAAGCAAAATGAAAAAAAACTTTAATAATTAAGAAAGAAAAAAATCTAATGCACAAAATAAAATCAATATCAATATAAAAACATACGAAAAAATAAAATGCAAATAAAAAATGAAAATTAAAATTCTAATAATTAAAAAGTGAAAGAAACATTCACAAACATAAAGGAAATAGAAAAAAAAAACAAGAAATAAAATCAAAATAAAGACGAAAATTAATTAAAGTTAAAATTAAAATTAAAATCAAAATCAAAATAATAAACACAAACATAAACATAAAAAACAAATCCTAATCAAAATAAGCCAAATGAGAATATAAAGAAGTCACTCACAAATCCGAAAAAAAAAAAGTTTGTGAATCTACTATATATAATAGCAAAAGTTTTTCAAGCTCCTAGAAAACTCCAACTGGCACAATCTCATTGGCCAATATTTCCATCATCCACCAATCACAATCATCAATTTGAAATTCAATTAGTAACTTTTAAAATATATAGGGGTTGATTTTATACAATAAATTAGTTAAAAATGAAAATGGATTGAAGCACAAATAATTTTTTATATTTTACTATAAAAATATAAATTCAACGTTCAATTAATTCTAACTATTACGTTAATTTAATTAATTTCACTATGCCCCATCGAGTATCGACGAGGCATACTGCTAATTTTTACTGTTCCTTTTGCTGATTTGTTAACATTGTTCTGTTATGCATAATACTACCTCAGGCCTAAAATGAATGTCCAAACTAATATTCCACCCACTCATTCTCTCTCCTACTTCACTTTTACACTCACAACATTCTCTCTCCTAACTATTCCTCCCACTCATTCTCTCTCCTATTTAATTTTTCATACTCACAAATACCTCCTCCACCTATTTCTCTCTCCTACTTTTCCTTAATTTTCACACCCAAAAAGTTGGTTTGCATTTACGTGGGACGGAGGGAATATATATATATATATAATATATATATATATGTAAGCACGTTGTCGAGGCGGTAATGTTGTCCAGAAAGAATGTTGGTAAGAAGGTGTTGATACCGAGGATGATTATGTCACCTTCTGATACAACAAAATTCCCGGTTATGTTTCAACGGAGACAATTTCCACTGACCATTTCTTTTGCAATGACGATAAATAAAAGTCAGGGTCAGTCACTCGCTCATGTTGGCCTTTTTCTTCCAAGATCAGTATTTAGTCATGGACAATTATCATTTATATGTTGCTTTTTCTAGAGTAACTACAAGGAAATGACTTAAAGTGCTTATATGTAATAGTCATGAACAGTAAGATGACACGACTACAAATGTTGTGTACAAAGAAGTTTTCGACAAGTTGTAATATATTACATGAAATTATCTTATTAATTTTTTGAATTGTATTTATATTTAACTTTTACCTCAGTGTTTTATCCCCGTTGGGAACCGACGGGTTACTCACTAGTAATTAATAAAAAGAAAATGCTTAGCGTTTTAACGGTTATATATC
Source organism: Adenophora triphylla var. japonica (assembly GCA_022495995.1). Classification (NCBI taxonomy): domain Eukaryota; kingdom Viridiplantae; phylum Streptophyta; class Magnoliopsida; order Asterales; family Campanulaceae; genus Adenophora; species Adenophora triphylla. The sequence continues at coordinate 63,334 of JAFEMH010004668.1, read as the reverse complement.
ACGTGTCGAAAAGTAAACTTCATATTCATCCATCGTATTTTAAACACGTGCTACAAGAAATATGGGTTGAGAGGCAATTAATTTCAAAATACATCTTAATTTTCAGAAAATTTCCAAAATGAAGTGCAGTTTGTGCTTAGTTTGGCTCGATAGCATAACGTTTTTTTTTTTTTTGTTTTTTTTTTATGGTGTCCCACCCCAGATGTCGAGGAGAATAGGGTTCGAATCCTAGCGCTCAATGAGAGTGAGCCTTGACTTTACTAATGTGTCACCCTTTGAATGCGGCTGGATAGCACAACGTTAATTAAGTCAAACTGATCCAACCATGCCTGAGCATGAGCCTCGGATGGCATTAGATATGGAAGCTTAAATTTTAAAAAAGCATATTCTTATTATATAATTCAAAACCAAAATAGTTCATTTTTTTTTTAAGATTAACGGGATATTATTCATTTTTAATCAAAGAGTAAAAACTTAGAGCAAAAACCAACTAGTTAGATACCTGACGTAGCGGAAGACATGATAGATAATCAATTATTATTGTAACGCGCACGTTAAACAGTAATCGACTTTCAACACTCATAGAATTTAATCAATACTTAGAATTGGAAGAAGAGGAAACCAAATATTTATTAAAACGGCATAATGAAAGCATAATGAAGGTCCTAAAAATAGTAAAGCTATAATCCCAATTCAAGGAAATCTGCACCTAAATTCTAAAGTCTTCGCTCCATCATATTATTAAGGGTACGTTTGACAACTCAATTCCAAGCCATTACACTGATTATAAAACTCGAAGGGTACGTAGAGTTCATGACTTTGTCCTTCCATCTCCAGATTCAATTCTTAACACCAAACATACCTTAACAATTATTTCGAATGACTCTCTTATAGTTCCGGTCACTCCGTAAATAAAATATTTGGCGGTGGTGGACCGCCAAGTGATCGTGGTAACTTTGAATATGAGGTGGTTGGCGGTGGTGGTTGAATCGAAAGACAATAATTCTTAAGGATGGGAGGGAATAAAGGATTAAAAGGAAATGCCTTAGTCCAACAATCATCATCAATCGCAAGATAACCTTTGCAACATTGAGGACCGAGTAATCGTGCTTGAGAGCTGTAGTAAGACGCTACGACTTGTTCTGCACAGCCCGTAACACTTCCCAGCGATAAAAAACATGGATTTTTTTGGTGTAATGTAGCAAGACTAGGTGCTACCACGATGGAGACGCATGCTACGAATAGGCCTACTGCTCGAGACGAAAACATTTTTGATTTTGATTTTGATTTTGATTTTGATTAGGTTGAGGCTAGTAACTTTAGTATTCTTGTACGTATCTATCTAAGGGTTGAAATGAATGTTGTTTTTATTGTCTGATGAGCTATGCTAACTTACCATTAATCCCATAAATATGGGTTTTCATCGTAACGTTTTTGATTAATTTTTAATATGATTTTCTTGTTTCCATTTTTTGCTTATTTTTCATTGTTTTTGTGCAGTAAACGCCTATTTCTTGTGTTTTATTAGTTCTACATATCTGTTATAAAATAATATTCATTTTATTTTCGGAAAAAAATGAAAAATAAAAGACGGAGATAGTACTTCCATGGGAAAATTATCACTAAATTGGCCGTAATTAGTTTAGTAAGTACTATGTTTTTAATTATCATAGTTAACTTGTAACTTAAAAAAAATATTTTATATTTTTTTACATTACTATACTATGATAAAAATGTTTTAAAATATTTTTGAAGGGAAAGAAAAGTAATAGAAGGAAATAAAGTGAAGGTTATTTACCTACATTTTCAAAATGTGATCATTTTGTGGGATAAAAATATTTTATTTCCTTTCCGCCCGAGACAAGAGAAATTATAAATTATACATAATCATCAATACTGTTGTCTTCCATCCGGTCTGGAAACCGGTAGTCGGTTGTCGTCTTCCACCATCCATGCAGTAACATATTCAGTTATTTATACATTGTCATGTGGTATACAATATGAGAAGTAACTTATGTGATATTATGATACTTTTTTAAAACTTATGATACATTCATTCTCCGGTTACTAATAACCTAAAAACAACAAAGATTTACTATTGCTTATTTTGTTTAATTATCATGAATTCAGAGAGAGCCATGAAAATACAAAGTAAATTGAGAGAGAGCAGAAGCTTTTTTTATTAATCACAATGAAATCAATGAATACAAACTAGCATTGTTTCCATCTATTTAAAGACTAATCTAACTGACTTCTAACAAACTTTACTAACAACTTTCTGTTATTCTAACTCTCTAACTGACTAACAGACTTATTTACATAAAAGTAACTGGTGTATGGGAATTTGCATATAAGACCCTCAATTCCATTTGTCCTCAGTCTTCAGCTCAGTTGCATCTTTGAACCTTGATATCTTTTGTGATAATTCCCCATGCTTGCAAATAGAAATAGCATTAACACATGTTGCACCAGTATTATCAACTTCATTACCCCCCCCCCCACAAGTTGAAGGGTTGAAAGGAGATAAAACCCTTAACTTGTGTAACAAAGACCAGTGAAGAGACTTACCAAGAGACTTGGTAAATATGTCAGCAACTTGATTCTTTGTAGAGACAAAAGTAGGGAGAACAAGACCCTTTTGAACATGATCTCTAACAAAATGGCAATCAAGTTCAATATGTTTAGTTCTTGCATGGTATACTGGATTGGAAGCAATGGCAATGGCAGCTGAACTATCACAGAACAAAGGAACTGGTAAGGAAGGAGTAATATGCAAATCTCTGAGGAGACTATGCAACCATAAGACCTCACAACAAGTAGTTGCTAAGGATCTATATTCGGACTCAGCTGAAGACCTAGCAATAACACTTTGCTTTTTAGCATGCCATGAGACCAGAGCTGGGCCAAGAAACAAGCAAAACCCTGTCACAGACTTTCTGTCATCAGGACATGACCCCCAATCACTATCACAATAGCCATGAAAATGAAGAGAATTAGAGGAAGGAAAATGAAGACCCTGGCCAGGGGAGGCTTTGATGTATCTTAGAACTCTGTGAACAACATTAAGATGAGGAACTCTAGGTGCCTGCACAAATTGGCTCAATAAATGGACAGAAAATGCCAAGTCAGGTCTTGTGATGGTAAGATATAAGAGTTTCCCAACTAAAGCTCTGTAATAAGATGGATCCTCTAATAAATCACCAACATCACATCTCAATTTGGTTAATGGATCCAAAGGAACTGTCAGAGGTTTAGCATCACTCAATCCTGCTGTTGCAAGCAAATCCAGGGCATATTTCCTTTGATTGACATGAAAACCACTAGAATTCCTGAGAATTTCAATACCAAGATAGTACTTGATTTCACCAAGGTTTTTGATGCTGAATTTCTTGTCCAGAAAATCTTTGAGAGTGTTAATGGATTGTAAACAAGTCCCAGCTAGAACAATATCATCCACATAAACCAAAACCACAGTGAATGCAGTAGAAGACTTGAGTGTGAACATGGAGTAGTCTGCATGGCTCTGAGTATATCCCAAATCAATCAAAGCATTTGTAAGCTTGGAGAACCATTGCCTTGATGCTTGTTTAAGACCATAAAGGGATTTCTTCAATTTACAGACCATATTAGAACTGGTAGGCTTAGGGTATCCTGGTGGAATAGACATGTAAACTTCTTCATTGAGATCCCCATGTAAGAATGCATTGTTCACATCAAGTTGATGAACAAACCAGTTTTTGGATGCTGCAATTGCTAAAACACACCTGATTGTAACAATTTTAGTAACAAGAGAAAAAGTCTCATGATAGTCCACTCCTTCAGATTGAGTGTAGCCCTTAGCCACTAATCTTGCTTTGTACCTCTCAATGGAACCATCAGCATGATACTTGACCTTAAACACCCATTTACAACCAACAACGGGCTTATTAGTAGGTAAAGGAACAATGTCCCAAGTATGATTGGACTCAAGGGCTTGAATTTCCTTATTCATAGCACAAACCCAATTCTCATTTTTACTAGCTTGAATGTAAGATGAAGGTTCCACAATGGAAGAAATAGAATTTATGAAATGAAGATGAGAAGGAGTGCATTGATCATAAGAGATGTATCTGGACAAAGGATATTTAGAAGAGAAAGATGAATTTATTTGATAGTCCTTGAATTTGGCAGGTAGGACCTTTTGTCTAGTTGAACTCTGAGAGGTTGTGCAGAAGGATTATGTACAGAAGAAGGAGGAAGAGTAGAAGTAGAAGGAATATTTACAGAAGAAGAAGGGACATTTACAGAAGAAGGAGGAATATTTATAGGGGATGATTGTGGCGGCGGAATAGAGGAAGAAGGTGGAGAAGAACTGGAATGTATGGGTGATTCAAATGGAAATATGGGATGAACTGTGGTATTTTCAGGTTCTATCCAAGGTTGAGCAACAGGAGAAGTAGAGAAAGATGGATGAAAAGGAAGGATATTCTCATGAAATACCGCATGCCTACTTATAAAGATAGTTTTGGTTTCAAGATTGAGAAGCTTGTAACCTTTCTGAGCAAATGGGTATCCAATGAACACTGATTTGATAGCTCTAGGAGAAAATTTGTTGGGATGATGTACTGAAGCAAAACACAAGCATCCAAAATTCTTCAAATGATCATAAGTGGGTGGCTTATTATGAAGCAACTGATAAGGTATTTTAAAGTCAATGGCACGGGAAGGGAGTAAATTTAACAAATGTGTGGCTGTCAAAAGACAATGGCCCCAATATGAGATGGGTAGAAAGGCTTGAAATCTAAGAGCTCTAGATATATTGAGTAGAGATTGATGTTTTCTTTCAACAACACCATTCTGTTGAGGTGTACCAACACAAGAACTTTCATGAATGATGCCAAGGGAAGCAAGGTAAGGAATCACTTGTTTATTAAAAAACTCAGTCCCATTATCAGTTCTGAATTTCTTAACATTAGTGCTGAATTGAGTTGTGACATAAGCTAGAAAGTGTTTTAGAGTAGAAAACACTTGAAATTTGTTGGCCAAAAGAAAAGTCCATGTGAATCGTGAGAAGTCATCAACAATGGTTAAGAAATATTTACAACCATTGAAAGTGGCATGTCTATAAGCACCCCATAAATCACAATGAATGAGTTGAAATGGAGAAACAGTGAAAGTATTACTAATAGGAAAAGGCAACATATGTTGTTTTGACATAGGACAAATATCACATACATCATTGTTGTCTTTACAAGAGAATTCATGAGCTATTTGAGGTATTTTCTGAATAACGGGAAAAGAAACATGACCTAATCTAGCATGCCAAAGTTTGGCTTTAGAGCTAGTGACATTATTAGAAGAGACACTTGCGGAATTGAGAGCAACAGGTGTTGAGTGAGTGATGGGCACATTGGTGGAATGGAGGATGTAGAGACCATTATGTAGCTCTCCAATTCCCACAATTTTCATCAAATGAGGGTCCTGGAAAGCACATGAAGTAGAATTAATAAGAATGGAATAAGATGTCTGAGCAATAAGTTGTGAAATGGACAAAAGGTTGTACTGGAAACTTGGCACAAGAAGGACTTTGTGAAGATTCAAATGCTTGTTAATCATCACTGAACCAGATTGAGTAACTTTAACCTTTAGTCCAGTAGGAAGAGATAAGAAAATGGGAATTGAAAGATCAATCACATCATGCATTAAGGAAATGGATGTGCATATGTGATCTGTGGCACCAGAATCTATCACCCAGCTAGTAAGATGAGAACAAGTAAGTGCTAAATAAGAAAATGTGGAAGAGATCATACCAACACTGTTATGCTGGACTCCACTAGTAACTTGGGCAGCCACATGCTCTTCAGGTGAACTATACTCTCTGTCCTTCTGCAACATCATCATAACTTGATTGAGTTGTTGTTGTAGCTGCTCCAAACTTATGTTACTCTCAGTATTGTTGCCATTCTCTTCATTAATTGAGTGATCAGTAACATTCATAGCCTTGTGATTTGAACCATGAGATTGTGCTGTAGATCCTGCTCCCTTGCCATAAGTGTTCCCAATACCAGAAAATGAATTGCTAGAAGTAAGACCAGAGCCAGAGTTGACTGGTTTCACAAAATCTTTGTTATGAAATGGATGTCCAACAGGAAATCCATGTAATTTGAAACATTCTCCTTTAACATGCCCTTCTTTATGACAATAGTTACACATAATCCCTTTCTTGAATGTTGGCCTCATGTATCCTTGGTAGGAATTTGAAGACTGAGTATTAAACCTTCCAAATTGAGAAGTACCTGTATTGAACTGCTGAGTCCTGTTGACATTAAAAGCTACAGCATCTGTGCATCCTGGAATATGATTATGACTTAATGGTTCATCCATTTTAACCATATTAAAGGCTTGGTCAAGAGTAGGGAGTGGTACTGTCCTCAGAATTTGTCCTCTTACATGAGCAAAACAGTCATTTAATCCCATTAAAAGCTGCATTAACTGCTTTCTATCATTTCTCTGTGTGGTCTCTCTTCCAACACCACAATTGCAAGCACAAGTACAAGTATTCATGACATCTAGTGCAGCATTTTCATCCCAAAGCCCTTTCAATTTGTGAAAATAAATTTCAACAGTTGAGTTACCTTGTTCCAGGCTATGCAGGTCCTTCTCCAATTGGAATATCCTGTGACCATCAATGGTAGAAAATCATTGTTGCAGTTGTGTCCAGATAGCCCTTGCAGTTGGAACATAATTCAAACTATTTCCAATTTCATCACTGACAGAATTAATGATCCATGATATCAACATATCATTAGCTCTCTTCCATAATTGATGCATCTGAGTACCACTTGCTGGTTCAACAAAAGAGCCATCAACTAAACCGAGTTTGGTTTTAGCAGAAAGTGCTATCTCCATGGATCTACGCCGAATGCTTGTAGTTGTCAGAGCCAATCAATTTCTTTGAAACCAAACAGAGAGACGGATTATCATTGTTGTGGAAAAACAAGGGATGCATGTTTGATTCAATAGGAATAACAACATCTGAATTCATGTTATTCAGATCAGCTTCAGTAGTCCCAGAATTGGCCATTTGAATGATGAAAACAAGTAATTGAACGAATGAATTCGAAACAGAAACTAGGTTAAATTCGACCAAATTTCAAATTCAACAGATTAGGTTCAAATCTGATCTATGAACAGATTCAACAGCGAAAAGAGAATCAGAAAAGATACCAGATCAAATGAATAAACTGGAACTTCTTCATCGATGAGGAAACATGATCAAGAGCAATGACAGATCGACAGCTTTGATACCATCATGAATTCAGAGAGAGCCATGAAAATACAAAGTAAATTGAGAGAGCGCAGAAGCTTTTTTTATTAATCACAATGAAATCAATGAATACAAACTAGCATTGTTTCCAACTATTTAAAGACTAATCTAACTGACTTCTAACAAACTTTACTAACAACTTTCTGTTATTCTAACTTTCTAACTGACTAACAGACTTATTTACATATGATGAGCCCGGATCTACTGGACCGGGCCCGCGCTCGGTCTAGTCCAAGGAACCAGTGACGTAGCAGTTCCTAGACCGCTATAGGGAAGACCGCGGACAAATAGGCCCTTATGGTCAAGACCGCGTCCCTCCTCGCATCGTTCCCATCGAGGACCATTGGGACCCTGCTCGCTGGATCCGTGCCCGCATGAGTCATGCCCGCATCAACCGTGCTCGCGTCATATATCTTTGACCGCGGGCACAACGTTGACCGCGGGCATATCTTCTTCCGGTTAATGTCAAGCCTTGCGAGCAAGTTAGCTTGCGCTCGACAGCCACTTGCCGGCTCCCATCACGCATTCAATGCGGCTCGGTCCGCGCCTACTATTCCATTTAATGCACTAAGCGGCTACACGGCTCATGTCCCTTTCGGCCATGTCCCTTGGACGGTCAATGTTCCCTCACGACAGGGACCAATTAGCTGCGGACACGTGTAGCTGGTCAAATACCAAAGTGCCCCCTAGGGCTGATCTCATTGCTTACCTCAACAAGCACCATTGCATTGCCTATAAATAGAAGGCCTTTACCCCCTTGGGCAAGGTAAGTTCGATAACCAATTGAGTAAGCTCCATTACTCTCTAAACCTAAACACACACACACTCCAAAGGTATTCAAAGCCTTATTACTCAGTATTCTTACTCTCACACCCGAGGGCCTGAGTTGGAGTAACATCCAACTTTGACCTTAACGGTGCTTGTTTGTGTTGTGATCTAGGTACATCAAACCATCAAATATATCCTAGCCAGATATCCTGAACCGCTCCTGACCCCAAAAGTTGTGGCGTCATCAGTGGTTCCATTGCCGGGAAGCCGACTTTCACTAGTTTTTCCCGTTTAAAACTTTTATTTTCAGATACACCTTGTAGTCTAAACAACTGACTGTCAAAAGACACTTCTTTTCAGTCATTTTCGTCTTTCTGAGACATGTCTCAAATTTTGAAAAATGCTGGTCATTTGACCCTAGAGGATGAGAACCAGGCCGAACCCTCCACCATCAATAGGGAAAGGCAAACCAACTCTGTTTTCAACAGAATGGGGGCCCATTCTCAGCCCCAAAAATCCCCAGCTCAACGAGTTCTACCAGGTTAACCGAGGAAGCCCGTCTGAAAAAGCCCAAAGCCTTACTAAACAATAGCCCAAAAACTCCCCAAGCTCACATAAAAACACCACTCTAACCACCCCACCGTCCCCGTGAGCAAATCTGAGAAGGAAGGAAATCACGGCCTCCAAGTCCAAAGCGGTCGCGGAGGCCGTGGCCATCAACGACGCGAAGATGGAAATGTTTGAAATAGAGGCCAATGGAGGGCTACGGTTCCCTCGAGGGTCACAAAGATTCTCCCAACGAGCTCCCGCTAACTCGCTTGCTAGTCAAGTGTGGGGGCAAGCCGGGTTGAACCGGCCCTTGAACGCGGACGGTCGGCCAAGCGGAGCGTGGTGCATGTAGAGGATAGCGAGGAGATGGGGGAAGAGGCACGATCAAACCACCGTGCGAGGTCCAAAGCCGAGACCACTTGGCTCCGGCCAAGGAGAAGGCCGTGACTCCATGAGCTAAGAAGCGAAGGTTGATGATCGAGAACCACGAGTTTATGGAATTTATGCGAAGATGTGGGAGACCCATCGAAGGTCGCCCGAAGTGTGGCCGCACCATGGACGCCTTCAGCGATAAAATTGCGCGGGCACCGATCCGGAAGGGCAAACCCCCGAGATGGACACCTATGACGGATCCAAAAATGCCAAGAGTCATATGGGAAGATTTGAGGGCCGAATGACTTTATTCTCCGCGGACGAGTCGGTGATGTGCAAAGCTTTGGCTGCGACCTTCACAGGCAAGGCCCTATCTTGGATGCTAGCCCTCGAAGCCCGGTGTATCCGGTCATTCGGCCGGTTCGAGTTCTCTTCCTCAATGCCTTTGCCGGAGCGAGTGTGCCCGCTAGACCAAAGACAGATCTTGTCCGTGTCAAGCGAGGCACCGAACGAGCCTACAAAGATTATATATCCCGGTTCGGGGAAGGTGAGCGAGGAGATTGTGGACTGGATGAGGAGATATCGAGACTATGTTTTGAGGGCGGCCTCGGTTCCTCCTTCCTCAAAATGAATTTTGCCTCCAAAGAAACCTAAATCGATGGAGGAAATGTATGAAAGGGCCTCGGCCATTGCCTCCGCCGAAGAGCCTAGTGTGCCCGCTCCCAGAGCTTCTGCGAAAGAAAGGATAAGCCAAGTCCGGAGACCACCCGAGCTGCTCACACCAATAATCGGGGCAAAAACAGGCGGGGATCGAAAAGCTCAAAAAGGCCATGGCCGAAACAGGTTTACTGAGCTCACCGACCCGAGGGTGGTGATCATGAGAGCCTCGAGACTTTCTGCTCCTCCCCATGCTTCGAAAGCCAAATGAGAGGAGTAGACTTAAATTACTGTGAGTATCACAACGACCACGGGCACGGGCGAGGGCATTTCAGTGAAGCGAGTAATCCGGCGAGAAAATCAATAACGGGGAGCTAACCAAGTGGGTTAAGGAAACAATACGCCCCAATAACAATGATCAGCAGCGGGCACGACACACGCGGGGACCAGAGAGAAATGAAAGAGATAATTATGATGACGATTTTGGGGACTATGACATTAACTTCATTGGGGAGGAACCTCCCTCAAATAAGCAGTTGTCCCTCCAAATTCGGACATTAGAGAAGGTTTTCTCCATCCCCGCCCTGGCTCCGGAGGAAGAGCAAGAAATTGGGTTCAAAAGGAGTGAACTTGCCTCCACCCTTTTTCATTCCACACGGCCGCTCACCCTCGAATGAGAATCAACCGGGCAAACATAGGCCGAGTGTTGATAGATACTGGAGCTGCCCGCGACATACTCTACTACCATACTTTGGTTGGAATGAGAATGACGGAAGCACATCTCACTCCATATGCGGGCATGCTCGAAGGCTTCACCAACCACGCTGTAAGGGTAAAGGGGACGATTGTGTTTGACGTAGCTATTGGGGAAAAACCCATGCAGAAGACGGCCAAGATAACTTTCATGGTGGTCGATCTTCCTTCCCAATACAATGCCATTCTCGGCGTAAGCTGCTCGAGCCGAATTGGGAATAGTTGCGTCCGTCCCCCACCAAAGGGTGAAATTTAACACCCGGGCGGGGTTGCTACCATCAAGAACCGGCCGGGAGATTCCTCCGAGCCTTTGGAGGAAAAAAGGAAAGAACAGAAAGGCCGAGACCTCTGCCGCGGATAGAGGGCGAGGACAAAATGATAGAGGGAAAAGGCGAGGACAAGTCAAAAAAGGGGAAAACTCTTGCACTCCCGCCGCCGCCCGTACCGATTGGATTGCTTTCTTTCCATTCCACGAAGGTGGAGCTCAAGATGAGCGAGAAAATCGAAGCGATTGGCTGCCCTTTGTTGAGGAGGTTATATTGATCGAGGAATAGAGGGGAAATTGACCGTGATATCATATACTCAATGGCAACACTGACCGAAGCTCAGGTCAACCCCCCAACTATTGTCATTGACTCCTTGCACAATCGTGAAATCAGCGACCTTCAACCTAACGACGAGCTCGATGAGGTGGTGATCAATCCCCACTTCCCCGAGCAAACAGTTAAGGTTGGGCTGGAAATTCACAGCGAGGAGAGAAGGATACTTATTGAGTTCCTTAGAGCAAATTGCGATGTGTTCGCTTGGAGGGTGGAAGATATGCTGGGAATCAGCAAAGACGTGATCCTCCACAAAATCAATGATGACCCATCCTTCAAGAACATTCACCAGAAATCCAGATATTTCTCCCCGGAAAAAGAGATTGCCATCAAGGAAGAGGTGGAAAAATTGCTAAAAGCGGGGATAATCAAGGAAATTACCTACCCCAAATGGCTGGCCAACGTGGTCATGGTTAAAAAATCCAATGGAAAATGGAGGATGTGCGTTGATTTCACCGATCTTAACAAGGCATGCCCCAAGGATTGTTTCCCTCTTCCTCGCATAGACAGATTGGTGGATTCTATAGCCGGACACAGAGTTCTAAGCTTCATTGATGCATACTCCGGCTACCATCGAGATCCGAGATGGCTCTGAAGATGTCCGCTCTGTAGCTTTCATTCTTTGCGGGCAAGACATCTTGCTACACTATGATGCCACTTTGGGCTGAAAAATGCGGAGCCACATATCGGCGCATGATCAATCTGGTCTTTAAAAACCAACTAGGCGAGAAATGCGGAGGCCTACATTGACGACATGGTCATAAAAACTAAGGAAAACTCCCACGAGCTCGACGTGGAGGAAACCTTCAAAAACTTGCGCCACAACAACATGAAGCTAAACCCCCTTAAGTGCGCTTTCGGGGTCAAGGCGGGCAAGTTCCTCGGATTCATGGTCAACCAAAGAGGGATAGAGGCTAATCCAGAGAAAATCCAGGCCCTATTAGACATGAAACCTCACACTGCGTGAAGGATGTACAAAAACTCAATGGTCGCATCACCGCACTTGGCGCTTCATCTCGCGGTCGGCGAGAGAGATGCCTCCCCTTCTTCAAAATTCTCAAAGGGGAAGAGAGGCGATGAATTTACATGGAGCACCGAGTGCCATCGGGCTTTTGAAGAAGTCAAAACATACCTCGGGCGGCCACCTCTACTCGGCGGCCGGTGCCGGAGAAGAGCTCTTTTTATATTTAGCCGTTGCGATACGCGTGGCTGCTTGTTCTTGTAAGGGAGGAGAATAACTCCCAAAACCGGTTTATTATGTAAGTAAGGCCTTTGTCCGCCGTAGAAGGGCGTTATCTTAATATAGAAAAGTTAGCTTACGCCTTGCTTGTATACGCTCGAAAATTAAGAGCCTACTTTTACGCACATCCTATAATTGTACTAAGCGAGGCCCCGCTTAGAAAGGTTTTACATAAACCGAGTCCTCGGGGAGAATGCTAGCTTGGTCTATAGAGCTCACTGAGTTCCGGATCACCTACTCCCAGAAAGACAATCAAAGCGCGAGCCTTAGTTGATTTTGTAGTAGAATCATCATTCAAATTAGCGGACGGCGACCTCGGAAAAGAAAGCGAGCGAGAATCGGAAGATGACCCGAAGCCCGAGCACGAAATTGTTCAACGAGGAGCGTCGAGAAGAGGTATGGACTTTATATGTGGACGGCTCCGCGAGCAAGTTAATCGGTGGAGCGGGCATACTTACGATCGCACCTGCGGGAGAAATTTATGAGGGCCTTGAGATTCAAGTTCGAGGCATCAAACAATCAGGCTGAGTATGAAGCGATTATAGCGGGCATGGAATTGGCAAGAGACTTGGGAGTTCAGAATATTGAGATCAATAGTGACTCTCAGCTCATAGTTAATCAAATTAGGGAGTATGATACTATCAACCCGATTACTAGCTCGATCTTGCGGCCTTGCAAAAACCCTCATCAAAAATTTCACTTACTATGAGCTGAACCAAGTCATGAGAGAGGATAATGTGGAAGCTGACCTCCTTTCAAGAATAACCGGGCAAGAAATTGGCGAATTGGAGACAAATTGCCGAGATTGAATTCACGGAGAGACTGCTATAGATCGAATACGAGATAAACAATATTGAGGATCAAGTAAGGAATTTGGGTAGATGAAATGAAGGATTACATCGAGAAGCAAACCCTCCCCGAGGACCCGGTAAAGGCTAGAGCCATCGAGACGGTGTCCGCGAAATACCTCGTCCTCGATGGGGTGCTTTTCGGCGATCATTCACCAAGCCTTTGCTAAGATGTGTTAAAACTCACATGGTCACCAACTTACTCTATGAGGTCCATGAAGGAGTTTGTGGCGGACATCCAGTGCTCGCACCCTCTCGAGACAAGATCAAATTCCAAGGATTCTTTTGGCCCACAATGAGAAGGGATGCGCGGGAGTATGTTAGAAAATGTGATAAGTGCCGAGATTTGCGGACATCCCTAGACTACCATCAACAGAGCGAGACTTTGGTTGTACCATCGTGGCCGTTTGATACGTGGGGGATAGATCTTATTGGACCATTTCCAATTGCTAGAGGAAGCATCAAGTATGCCGTGGTGGCCGTGGATTATTTTACCAAGTGGACGGAAGCAAAGGGCTTGGCCACTATTTCCGAGGATAACACTATCGGTTTTGTCCACGACCACATCTATTGTCGATTTGGGGTTCCCAGAGCAATAATTTCGAGATAATGGCACCCAATTCTCCGCAAAATTCAACTGCCGAATGTGTGAGAATGAAGGTGCGGCTGCAAGTAAGTCCGCGAGTTGCCTATCCTCGGGGAAATGGCCAAGGCGAGGCCGCGAACAAGCTAGTTCGACCGCCCTAAAGAAAAACTTGGAAGGACGAGGAGGACGATGGTTGGACGAGCTACGAGATTGCATTATGGGTTGTCCGCACCACAATTAGAAATTCTACGGGAGAAACTCCTTTCTCGCTCACGTATGGGTCGAGAGGCAATGGCTCCGGTGGAGGTAGCCCTACCCTCGTACGAGTCACATACTTCGACGAGTCTCAAGCGAGGCAAACGAAGGTGTGACACGGACGATCTCGAAGAAGAGAATGCGGGCACATGAAAAAATGGTGAACTACAAACGAGAAGCGAAGAAGCACCATGACAAAATAGTAAATAGGAGGAGTTTTTCAATTGGAGGCTGGGTACTCGAAGCGTAGAGGTCCAAGGGACCCGACACAGTTTCAACAAGTTTGTCCCAGAAATGGGAAGGTCCATATGAGGTCACGAAGATAGTCAAAGAAGGCGCCTACATATTGCGACCAAAGAGGGAGAAGAGCTTAAGCACGCTTGGAATAGCGACCACCTTAAGAGATATTTCTTTTAAAATCTTTGTAATTTTTTGGAAGGAGTATAGTATATATATATAAGGGAAGTTATCATCATATTTTGATGCAAAAATCAATTCCGCGGCCTCAAAAGCTAGGGTGGATGCCGCGGCGGATGCCGGTGGGTTCAGAGCCAACATATGAGCTCCTGCTAACGATGCGCAAAGATCTAAGGATCCGCATGCCTATATATGTACAAAGATCCATTACGATCCGTACTATGATCGCGGGGAGGATACTCTCTCTGCCGCGTGACACCACCAAAAATAAGTGGATATAGATGAACGTAGGTACAAAGGCCATGATGCCCGTGCCTACAGATTCTAGTGGGGACAATGACACGAAGTCGGACCCGCTAATTGCGCGAATGACCTCGTTAGGGCCGTTACTCGCATGCACTGTATGTGACAAAGGCCTACATATAAGCCCGTTCACCGAGATCGCCACGAGACCCTCACGAAAAACCCTAGGGAGTTTTGAATAAAGGGTCAAATAAGTGAGAACCTCCAATAAGGGGATACGAGATGCCGGGGGTTAAAGGGCCTCACATGCTAAAATATGCTCCTACCTTTACATTGCGCGGACAATAGCCTCACGGCCACCTATACGCATGCCACTATGAAAGTATGCTTGCCTTGGCTACTTTTGACTTACACCACGGCTCGCAAGGTGGGAATAAGTGTAAATGGATGAGAGTGATCAAACTAGTTTAACAAAGCCAAACAGACAAACGAGGTTAAGGCCTCAAAGTTTGCCACAAGGCTAAACAAACGCGATCATAGAAGAATAAGGTGACTCTCACAAAAACCTAAGGGTTTTGAATAAAGAGTTAGGAAAACTCAAAAAATGCGGGCAAAGGGCCTACTTAGGCTGCTGCCCTTGAAGGAGAGTATAAAGTTAATTGCAAGTCAAAAACGTTTGGAAAAAGTAATAGGCAAGAATGCAAATCTTGAGGTGCTCGAAAATTGCCAAACTACTCAAAATAGCCTACGAGACAAGCAATTAAGATAAAAGTAAAGGAGCGAGTGGAGAAAAATGCTTCTATTAATGTTAAGGAAGTATTTACAAAGTCCTAAAACTATTACAACAAGAAAAAACAAAAATCCTATACTAATGGAGCATTCTCCTTGGGCTCCTCGGTGGCCGCTTCACTGTGCCCGCTCGGCTCCTCGGTGGCCGCACCCACTGTGCCCGCCGAGTCGGAGTTGGGGAAGCGGTAGTCCCAGAGGCACCTCGGTAGTAGGAGCGGTTTGTTGCTCGGCGGAAGGCTGAAGCGGGAGCTGCCCGGCGGGGAAATAGATCTCCGATGGCTGGCCCCTCTGGAAGAACTGAGCCAGGGCATCCCATGATAAAGGGTTCTCCCGAATCGAAGCTCATCCGGTTGGGTGATCGAGGCGAGGGCGATCACTTACGCCACGGGAGCGAGAGGCCGCGGCGGAGAGCTCCGGACCCTTGACCTCGTCCTCGGACGAGAGGAACTAGCGCATGCCGGGCACGCACTCCACGTCGGTAGCAACCGGTGAGCCGATCACGGCGGCTAACTGCACGGAGAACATACCCGTGGCCGCGAAGTTCGGATACTGTGTCCGGACACCGGCCTCATCTTGGGCCGGGCACTCCGCGTTGAACTCATCGGAGTTCTTATATTCCTCGATGGCCTCCTTGCGAGCTTCGGCGGCATCCTCTCCTTCTCCAAGCCGAGCGGGTCGAGGCGGCGGCTTCTCGGAGAGATCATCCGCCTTGGCCTCCGGGATCTCCACTTGCTTTTGGGAGGCATCCGGCTTGACCATGAGCTCGGAATTTCTTTGCTCCAGTGAAGCTTGTGGCCCTAAGCTCATCCCGTGACCACTTTGCCTTTTCTAGGCTCTTCTCGGCTCGGTCACCCGCTCCTGGAAGCCCTTCGAGATCGGACTCCTTGGTCGCGAACTCTTTCTCCTTGGCATCCGGGGAGGGAGCTCGGAAGTCCCCACCTTCTCTGGGCCGGCTCCGGCTCGCGGAGTTTAGCCGCCATGTACTTGGTATTCTTTGGTAAGCTCGGCGGACGAGGCTATCGCGAGTCTCCGGAGCCTCATAGCCTTATTGCCCACTGCGAGGAGGATAGTTAGAGCAAGAAAGGCTAAAAGTGTCAAAGGGACGAGACGAAAGAATCAAACCTCGGTGAGGGCAATCCCAATGTCTCCCATCAGGCGATGGGTTCTCCTTCTCCGCCACGGAATGATAGAAGTCCGGGGCGAAGAGCCTGTTGATGAGCCCTATCCCAGCCAGCGAGTTATGGGCGGAGCGGGCATACGAGTCCACCCCTTCAATGGCGGGCACGGCTCCCACTGTTTTCTCTTCTCCCGAGTCTCCTCGCGGGTGGCCGGGGAGGAGATCGAGTAGGCCACCGAGCGATTGTCCCCGCGGTGGAGGGGCTTGATGGTAGAAGCGGTGGCGGCGACGGGGGCTGCGAGAAGAAGTATCCACCACTTTGGGTCTTGGAGGACCTCTCCCTATGCGTCGAGATCCGCCTCTCTGTCGAGTCCTTTTCTTGGGTGCTCTTGGTTGTGCCGGAGGCAATAGTACGGCCGGGAGATGATGCCGGAGAGCATTGGGTGGAGGAGGACCCCGGGGAGGTGGAGCGAGATTCCCGGTGGTTAGAATGGTTACGGGAGCGAGATAGAGTCTCCCAGTCTTCTGCTCGCTACGAGCAGTCTTGTCTTTTGTGGGAACCCCTCCCATCTCATTACGCCTCTTACGGGCGGCTTCCTTGTTGGCCCTACGGTTCTTGGCCTTTAGTTGAGAAGCACTTAGAGGAGGGCCATCGAAATTATACACTTAGGATCTACTGCGGAGGGAAAGAAAAATGGTTAGCAGAGCAGTTCAAAAAATCAAAGGCAAAGTAAATTGGCAACAGTTTTATAGAAGAATCAGAGACCGATTATTTCGGGAGGATCGCACTCAGCGCCTAGCATACAGGTCTTACAATCTGCCTCGAACTGGTAATGTTCGTGCACCCGCCAATCAGGGTCGCGGGGCAAAGGCTCTATCTCTACTGCAGGGGCATGTGGGCGCCCTCCTGCGAGCCACCCCCGAGTAGATCAGTAGGGGCTCATCTTCCACTATGGCGCCCACATCATATACGGGCTCCTCCCCGCTGTCCAAATAAAGGGCCAGATGCCTCTCTATGGCAGTGCGCATAGCATCGGCTGAGGACCGGTCCGGATATTTGCTAGCGGCCACCTTCATAGGGACGGGGTGTGAAGGTTTGGAAAAGGGCCATCCGAATCTTGACTCAATAACCAAAATGTCCTTCTGATTCCATTGGTCAAATTTGTTGGAGGGAGGAGAGAAAGTCCTGGTGGAGTAGTTCCTAGCCTTCAAGCTCAGGATACCACGGCTAATCTGGTTCTGATAGTAAGCGTAGAGCCCGGCAAGGGTAGGTTCGTAGCCCAGGAATCTGCACACAGCAATGAAGGAGACAATGGCTCGGATGGCATTGGGAGTCGGAGTGCGTAGGCGGGCGGGCATTGAACTCCGGGAAGAAGTAAAAGAAAGGGTCAGGGCGGCCTCAATCCATTCTCAAACTGGGCCCCATAAAAAACACAGGCTCGGTTGTCCCCGCGGACATCTGCTATGGTCTCTGGCCGCAGCTTGTCCTTGTCCGCCAAATGAACATGCCCAAGGGTGCGGACACGGTAGGCATTGCGGTCCACGTTATAAACCTCGTAAATCTCCTCCTCCCAGTCAATGGTGGCCACCTCCTTGGCTTTCTTACGGCCACGACCAGGATTCACATCCCTAGCTGGCCTCTTGCCTTTATTCCGGGCAGGGGCCACAGCCTCCTCCTCCTCCTCGGATTCAGAGCTCTCGAAGGCATCCACAATGTTGGTGGTCTCAGCGGCCTTCTTGGAGGTCCCCGCGGCCCTCCTATCCCCCTCCTCGCGGTCATCCTCTTCGGTCTCCGAGCTCGAGGAGCCAAAGAGACCGGTGGGGTCACCACGGGCAGGGGCCACCTCCGATTCACCAGTCACCTCGAAACTGAGGGGGTCAAGTTCCTCACTGCTGCTCAGCTCAATTGTCTCCGCCACCCCAGTAGCCGCGGAGCACAGCGGGGGGAAAGATGGTACTCGGGGCGAGAACATCTAAAGGGTCACTCGGGGTCCCGCTCTCGGTGCCGCGAATTGTTTGATTGTTCAGGGTCCATTAGTTCGCACTTTTCCCAGTCACAAACTACTTCGGGGACGCGAATCGCTCTCCTCACTAATTCAACGGCGTTCAGAGCCGAGCCTCTCTCGCGGGGAAACCTGTACAAAACCCCCATCACAAAATTTCTCGGCCCTCTTTGGTATCCCCCAACACCAAAACATCACCGTTCCTTTTTACCCTTTTATCCTTGGCCTCCCACAACCGGGGTGGGACAAAAGGCCCCCATTGGGATTTTTCACAGAAATATTGGAAGCACTCAAGGGATAACCTAAGCCACCCATGGCCTACCTTCCTAAATATCCCCCCTGTCCGTTTACAAACAGCAAACAGATCTGGAGTGCTCCCATCTCCTAACTCTATGGGACGGCGGGGTCCAAACTCTCGAGTAGTCATTATTCAGAAACCAGAAAAAAGAAAAAAACAGAAGGAGATGAAGAAGAAAACACCCAACGTTACTTACGAGAGAAAGATTGAGAAAAGGATTCGGAAAGCAGTAGCACGAAGATCGCAGCAAGAATTTTCTCTCTCAAAGGCTCTCTGAAGGTTTGGAAACGGTAAAAAGGGTTTGAGGTTTAAGGGTTTGGTATTTATAAGGCCTACCTATACGGGTTAACCCGTTAACCCGTATTAATTAGCCCACAAATCCTACCTCGGACCCTGAACCGTCTCCAACGTTTGAAAATTCGAAAAATTAAATACCCTTTGCATTTATTGCCCCCTTGAATGAGCGACACGTACCCCTGTACGTCCCACTAACCCGTCTTTTCATACGCGAGGGCCCGCTTTGTTAAGGGAGGCACGCCATACGAGGACCACGTGTCACTCATTGGTGCCTCCCGAACGTTCCACTTTGGCCCGTAGGGCCAAGCAACGAACAACAAAAAGCGCTAACACTGGTGCTCGCTCGAGGAGCAATTGGAGCGCACCGAGCTTCTAGTAGCTCCTCACTCGAGACCATAAATAATCACACTTGGAGCTAGGGGCCATTGATGAGCCCGGATCTACTTGGGACCGGGCCGCGCTCGGTCTAGTCCAAGGAACCGGTGACGTAGCGGTTCCTAGACCGGCTGTAGGGAAGACCGCGGACAAATAGGCCCTTATGGTCAAGACCGCGTCCCTCCTCGCATCGTTCCCATCGAGGACCATTGGGACCACCTTTCATTGGATCCGTGCCCGCATGAGTCATGCCGCATCAACCGTGCTCGCGTCATATATCTTTGACCGCGGGCACAGCGTTAACCGCGGGCACATGCGCTTCCCGGTTAATGTCAAGCCTTGCGAGCAAGTTAGCTTGCGCTCACGACAGCCACTTGCCGGCTCCCCATCACGCATTCAATGCGGCTCGGTCCGGCGTCTACTATTCCATTTAATGCACTAAGCCGGCTATACGGCTCATGTCCCTTTCAGCCATGTCCCTTGGACAGTCAATGTTCCCTCCCTGACAGGACCAATTAGCTGCGGACACGTGTAGCTGGTCAAATACCAAAGTGCCCCCTAGGGCTGATCTCATTGCTTACCTCAACAAGCACCATTGCATTGCCTATAAATAGAAGGCCTTTACCCCCTTGGGCAAGGTAAGTTCGATAACCAATTGAGTAAGCTCCATTACTCTCTAAACCTAAACACACACACACTCCAAAGGTATTCAAAGCCTTATTACTCAGTATTCTTACTCTCACACCCGAGGGCCTGAGTTGGAGTAACATCCAACTTTGACCTTAATGGTGCTTGTTTGTGTTGTGATCTAGGTACATCAAACCATCAAATATATCCTAGCCAGATATCCTGAACTGCTCCTGACCCCAAAAGCTGTGACGTCATCAACATAAAAGTAACTAGTGTATGGGAATTTGCATATAAGACCCTCAATTCCATTTGTCCTCAGTCTTCAGCTCAGTTGCATCTTTGAACCTTGATATCTTTTGTGATAATTCCCCATGCTTGCAAATAGAAATAGCATTAACACATGCTGCACCAGTATTATCAACTTCATTAAATTATCTGACTTTCTTTAAAATATTCAATGATTCTTTAAATTAAAAATAATTTCTTATCTTCATTTATTTGAGTGCTAATAGTTTTATCTTACTTGACATGATATTCACTACATCAACTTTGATTAATGTACAATTTTATGATAGTTCATATTCAATTTTTAATTATCCTTAATGAATTGGTCGTGTCTTTATGTTTGTGTTGTGTTATAGGTTTGCATTACTCGAAATAGCCCGTTATTCTCGTGAGACCCAAAATTCTTGGTGTCATCAAATATAATTTTATTAGGGTAAATTAAGAACATCTTCAAACTATAATTTGAGTTTCAAACAATCTACTATGTTAGAAATTATTCTCGTGAAACAAACAAAGCCTAAACTGGTCCTAGTACCCAGTTTTAGCTAATTTCCCAGGAAAAGCTAAAACAAAATAACCTAAACACCACACGACTGGCCAGTATTCGGAAAATCATGGTCCGATCGATCGAATCTTCATAACATCGTCGATTCTACTCTTCAACTCAGCTCAAAATGGTAAACCTGCAGGGGGAAGATTAGGGCAAACAATTCTAATCTTGGTAGCGATTATCGGCTGCAAAAAGGGCAAAGTCTTAGGCACACAACTATTACTAATAGTGTCCATAGCAGTGCAACATTCCGGCGCCACCAGTCCCACCGGAGGAGCAGCCAACGTGAATATCTTGAGGGCCCCCACCACGCACCCGTTTATACTAATTAAAGATGAAAAACACTGAAGAATTCCAAAACCAAGCAATGGAGACAACATTGTTTGCGGATATTGTGGTGGTGGTTGTGGGAACCGGTAGTATATAGGCGGTGGTAGAGGTGTATATTGTTCGGTCGCCTTCCGCCCTGTCGTTCTTGACATGGTGGATAGTGCCAACGACTCGATAATGAAGAAGATTATGAGCTTGTTTCTTGATGTCAATGCCGCCATTGTTATAGAAAGAAGGTTTTTTTTTTTTTTCTTTTTTGTTCTTGGAGATTGATGAGATCATAAAGTTTGAAGCTTTACCATTTAAATGGCATGAAATTATGCTCTTTTTTGGGGGGTTTAAATTTAATTAATTGTGTCATTTATGTCATAAATACCTACTGTTATGGTAAGAAATTCATGGTTAACAACTATTAACTTAAATTGTGTTTAAAAAAAAACTTACCCTCCCAAAAATAATTGCAGTTTTAGAAGAGAAATTTTATCTCAAAATACTTGCAGTTTTGGTGTTTTCCATAAAATTTTGACACATTTTTCCTAAACTATCCTTATTTATTATTAGGTAGTTGTCATATTAAAAGCATTTAATTGCCTAGATACTTGAAATATTTAAAGGGTAATTTAGTATATTTGATATGTATTAATTGCTTTTCTTATATATATATATATATATATATATATATATATATATATATATATATATATATATATATATATATATATATATATATAAATAAATGTGAGAAGTGCTATAACTACGAGTATTTTGGACGGATGGAGTAATTAAGGACGGAGGGAGTAATTAATTTAAAGCACACGTGCACTTAATTCTTATCATGATTCACATTTAAGTAAGAAATTCAAGGTGAACAACTTGGCATTGTCCAAACAAAATCTTTGAAAATTAACTTCAAAATCGTAACCATAAAATGAAACAATTTATTGATGTGAAAAGCTCAAAATAAGCTAGCTAGATAACAAGTTTTAGCTAGTGAACAAACAAATGAAGCTGCGGAATTCCAATGATTGATTGATTAATTAAGGAAGCTTGTCTCGAGTGCCGCTGCATCATCCTCGGGGGCGGGTGCAACGGGTAGAGGATTGATATATCGAGAGCAATAAGTTTGGAGCTGAGGAGGGAAGAAGGGGTTGAATGGGAACATCCTAGGCCAACAAGTAGAACTTATGTCCTTAACAGCCTTGCAACAAGTAGGACCAACGGTAAAACTGGTTTGTCCGCTTTGAAAAGCCCGAAAAATCTCAGCATAACACCCTCCGATATTTACTATAGAGGCCCAACATTCTTGTATCTCTGGTGGTCCAGATACATCAGGAAATCCAGGAATCGGTACGACAGGTATACCGGGAAAAGTGGGGAAAGGTGCTCCGGGAACTATTGGAGGTAGGATGAGTTGAGCTTGAGCAAGTCCTATTGAGACTAGCATTTCAATGAGAAGGAGGAAAAGGAGAGAGATGATGATTTGGAAGCCATTGTTATGCAACACAAATGATCTCTATGGATGGATGAATTGAATTGAGATGATATATGAGTGGGCTTTTAATTTATAGTGATTTTATGGAAGTTTAAATGGGAAGAAATTTGACAAGATGAAGTTTAATGGATTTTTGGGGGGATGGATTTATGAAAAATTGAGATTTTTTCCAATTAAAATTGTGTTGGATTTTATTAAATTAATATGCGGATCGATCATATATGGAATGAAGATGAAATAATATGTAGAAATCTGCAAGTATAATATAGAGTTAAATTTATATTAATTGCTTAACTAAATCCAAAACTCTAGAATCAATGAATTCACTTGATTTTGTTGTTCAAAATATTAACTGTAGATAATAGTTGGTTGTATCATCTTAAAATTATAACAATTATATTTTTTAAATTAAAAATAACATAATACTATTTTTTTTAATTAAAAAATGCCATAATCAAACGATCGTGTAACCTGACAGCCCAAGATAGTTTGTGTGGATTTAATTTATTTTATTTTTGTTTAAGTTAATGCCACTTTGGCTTAGGTAAACAAATACTCCCTCCGTCTCGGTTTAAACTTAATTTTTACTCAAAAAGACGTCACATACATTCTTCACATTTTCTAAAATGATAAATAAATTTGGATTCCACTTGTCAATCTCACTCAATTTTCTCTCTAACGTGTTTAAATTGTGTACCCTACTTATCAATCTCACCCACTATTTTATATATTACATTTAAATTATGGGCCTCATTTTTTTATTTGTAGTATCCAGGTTTAACTAATTACCCTGAAAAGGCTAAAACAAGAAGTGGAGAAACACTCAAACACCTAATCCACAACCAACCGGCCAGTATTCCGGTGATCATCGGACGATCAACCTGTATGACATCTCCCATTCTACTCATCAACTCAACTCAAAACGGTAAACCGACAGCCGGAAGATTAGGACAAACAATTCTGATTCTGGTAGTGATTATCGGCTGCAACAACGGCAAAGTCTTAGGCACACAGCTTTTACTAATAGTGTCCATAGCAGCGCAACATTCCGGCGCCACCAGTCCCACTGGAGGAGCAACCTGTAACAGGAGAGAAAGATTATGAAAAAGGCTTGAATTTTATTATTGATGATGAATGGTATATATATACAAGTAAGGAATATTCTGGAAGACTTTACATTGAAAGACCTATTCTAAGTAAGGATTACAATCATAAATAAAGGATAATAACAAATATTCAAAAATATATACATTGATAATTAAGAATCCTGTAGTATCTTATCAGGCCCCCGCAAGATGGACGTTCCGTGGAAGAGGCCAATCTTGGAGAGTAAGGCGGTAAACCGTGCCCGAGGAAGCGGTTTGGTTAAGGTATCAGCAAGTTGGTATGCACCCGAGATGTGTAGCACACGAAGAGAACCACGCTGAACATGTTCGCGTACAAAGTGAAATGCTAGTGCTAAATGTTTCATACGAGAGTGAAACACCGGGTTTGCAGAGTAGTGTGTTGCGCCTAGGTTGTCACAATAGATGGTGGGAGGAAGAGAAAGTTGTATACCAAGTTCAGAGAGCAGATTCCTGACCCAAATAACCTCAGCAGTAGTATCAGCAACTGCTCGAAATTCGGCACGTAGACGGCGAGCAAGTGCTCGTTGCTTTCGAGAGGACCATGCAATGGGGTTACGACCAAGATAGACTAGGAATCCGGTAGTGGAGATATAGTCATCCTTGTCGCCAGCCCAGTCTGCTTCACAGAATGCATGAAGGGAGAGAGGAGTGTCACTGTGTAATTGAATACCAAGGTGTAAAGAACCGTGGAGATACCGAAGGAGTCGTTTGAGTGATACCCAGTGGGCTTCCTGAGGATGTTGTAAAGCGAGCCAATTTGTTTACGGAGTAAGCAATATCCGGACGAGTGATTGAAAGATACTGAAGGCCCCCGACAATGGAGCGATACTCTGTAGGGTTGCAAATGGGGGTGAGGGGCTGCTGAGTGAGGGCGGGAGAAGTGGCCATGGGAGTGGGTGATGGCTTAGAGCCGAGCATATCATGTCGGGCGAGCAGGTCGTGAGCATACTTGGTTTGTGTGAGAAGTAGGCCTTTAGCATTTGGTGTGACCTCAATACCAAGAAAGTAAGACAGTGGACCTAAGTCTTTGAGAGAGAAGCGAGAGGAGAGGTGCTTAATGAAGTCAGTGAGAGTGGGTAAAGAAGGTCCAGTAACTATTATGTCATCGACATAGACAAGAAGGAAAATTTTGTGAGAGGAGTGGGAAGAAATAAAGAGAGAAGGATCAGCTACGGAGGAGTGAAAGCCAGAGGAAAGAAGGTAATTTTTAAGCTCAGTGTACCAGGCACGAGGGGCCTGTTTGAGGCCATAGATGGCTTTACGGAGTTGACAGACATGAGACGGAAGGGAGCTGTCTATGAAGCCAGGGGGTTGGGACATGTAGACTGTTTCGTGAAGATGACCTTGTAGAAAAGCATTGTTTATGTCTAGTTGACGGAGAGGCCAATTGTGACTGATGGCCAAGGAAAGAAGGAGACGAACTGTAATCGGCTTGACAACGGGACTGAAGGTGTCAGAATAATCAATACCGGGTCTTTGGTGAAACCCTTTTGCAACTAGACAGGCTTTGTATTTTTGGATTGAGTTATTAGGGTTATACTTAATCCGAAAAACCCATTTGCACCCGACAATGTTAGGGGCAGCATGAGAAGGAACTAGAGACCAAGTTTGGTTACGGGTAAGAGCATTGTATTCTTCTTGCATGGCAGAACGTCAATGAGGAGAGGCAAGTGCCTGTTTGACTGTGGTTGGGAGGTCAGTTGGAGAGGAAAGTGAGGCTAAGTTGGCATATTTGGGGTTGGGTTTAAAAATGTTGTTTGTTTGGCGAGTAACAATAGTACGAACAGGAGGTTGGGGAACTGAGATGGGGTTTGGAGGAGTAGCGGGTACGGTGGAGGAGACTGCTGGTGTTGTAGCAGAGGGGTTTTGTTGAGAGGGAGAGGTGGACGAGCTAGTGGGGGAGGTAGCCAAGAGAGATGGGTCAGGTGAGGGTGGGGCTGTTGAGGACAGAGGTGGAGATGAAGGAGGCTGGTGAATGTTGGGAGCCGAGGGAGGAGCTGGCAGAATAATGGGGAGGGAGAAGGTACACCATTGAGAGGGAGTTATGGTGTCCGTAGGCATTTGTGTGGTAATGAGAGTAGAATAAGGGAAAGAGGTCTCAACAAATTTGACGTGTCTAGAAGTGTAAACACGATTAGTCTTAGGGTCGAGACAATGATAAGCACTTTGCGTTGGGGAGTAACCAATAAAAATACAAGGGGTAGAACGAGGTGCTAATTTATGTGAAGAGTAGGGACGGAGCCACGGATAACACAAGCACCCAAAGTTTCGAAGCTTTGTATAGTTTGGAGGCTTGTGAAAGAGACGAAGATAAGGGGATTCATTTTGTAAGGTGGCGGTGGGTAGGCGATTTATAAGATAAGTGGCGATGGTGAAGGCATGTAACCACATTGTGAGGGGAAAGGTTTGCATGAGAAAGAAGAGCCAAGCCGGTTTCGACGATATGGCGATGGCGCCTTTCGGCATAGCCGTTATGTTCGAGCGTGTGTGGTGGGGTGGTGAGATGAGTGATGCCATTTTGGGAGAGGGAAGAAGTTAACTTCAGATATTCACCACCATTGTACGAGAAGAGTTGGATTATGGGTCGATTGAAGAATTTTTCGACAAGAGCTTTAAATCGAGAGAAAGTAGCAAAAGTATCAGATTTTTGTTTTAAGGGGTAGAACCAGGTATATTTGGTGTAATGATCTACAAAAATGGCATAGTATTTGAATTTGTCATGGGAATAGATTGGGGATGTCCATACATCAGAAAAAATTAGTTCGAGAGGAGCAGTAGAAAAAAGAGTGGAATCAGAAAAAGGCAATTTATGACTTTTATTGATATCGCAGGCATTACAATTGGAAAAACGACAAAGAGGAATAGGTAAAGAAAATTGCTGCTTTAAAAAAGAAATGATAGGAGGAGCCGGATGTCCAAGCCGGTGGTGCCAAGAATGCATGGACTCGGAGACTCCGAGATGAACTTGAGGTGAGTAGGGCTTCCAAAGGTAGACTCCACGGTCACTTGTCCCATGGAGAAGGATTTGTTTTGTTGCAATGTCCTTGATAAGAAAAGAAGAAGGAAAAAATTCAGCATAGGCATTATTATCTCTACAAAATTGAGAGACGGAAATAATATTACGGGAGATAAGGGGGACAAAGAGAACATTGTTAAATTTTAAAGAAGAACTAGAAGAGAGAATAGTGAAGGAACCTATGTCGGAGATAGGAAGGGAGGAGCCATCACCGATAATGACATCGTCACTACCATTGTACGGATTATGGAGGGAGAGGTTGGAAAGATCATTAGTGATATGGTGCGTCGCACCACTGTCAAGCAGCCAGGAGTTTGGAGGAGGAGTAGTTGGTGCGGTGGCAGTGTGGACTTGAGGGCCGAGAGAGGGACTGGTGCTTGGGGGCCGAGAGGTGGGGTATTGGGAGGGGAAAACGATACTAGGGTAATCTCTTTTGAACTGGCGACATTGGGAGATAACGTGGCCAGTGTATCTGCAATATTGGCATTTTCCCTTGAAGGGGGCAGGCGAATGAGAGGTAGGGGCAGTGGCAGGAAGAGTGGGGTGGTGGGCGTGGGTAGGAGAGGTGGTGAGGAGTTGTGGCGGTGATAGGTTTTTTGAGTGGAGGTGCGGCCTTGGGCAAGGTGAGCGGAAGCAGGGAAGGTGGGGTTTGAGGGGTGTTGTTTGAGATTAAGTTCATGATTAATAAGCTTTTCATGGAGAGCTTCAAAGGATATGGGAGTATCACGGGCTCGTACAGAGTCTATGACAGGTTTGTAAGTTTCATAGTCTAGACCTCTGAGGGTTTTGGCTATGATGTCTTCTTGGTCCATGGGTTTTCCAAGAATAGCAAGTTTATCGGTATAGGTTTTGACAGAGTGCATATATTCAGAGATTGAGAGGTCAGCTTTTGTGAGAGAGTCGAGGTTATCTTTTACCTGGAGAATATGGCCACGGGATGGATTAGCGTATGTGGTTTGAAGAATATCCCAAGCCTCCTTGGAAGTTTTGGCTTGGAGGACGAGAGGGGCGATGGTGGTATCAAGAGTACCTAGGAGGGAGCCTAAGATGAGACGATCTTGACAATTCCAAGTAACATGAGCCGGGTTGTTTGTTTCTTGATTGTCTATGGTGATTTTGGCTGGTGGTTGAGGATGGCTGCCATCAACAAATTTTAGAAGATCAAGGCCAAAGAGGAGAGATTGGAGTTGTGAGGCACATGAGAGATAGGTTAGGGGAGTGAGTTTGATGCAATGGGAGAGATTGACAAGAATGAGAGGAGATCCAGGTTCAGCCGAGTTGGTGATGGTGGAGGCGGAGGCTGCCATGGATGGCTGAGAAAAAGATGCCGAGAGAGATAGGTAGGTTTAGGGTTCGGAAAGAAGAGGGGTGGACCGGAAGCTCTGATACCATGTAACAGGAGAGAAAGATTATGAAAAAGGCTTAAATTTTATTATTGATGATGAATGGTATATATATACAAGTAAGGAATATTCTGAAAGACTTTACATTGAAAGACCTATTCTAAGTAAGGATTACAATCATAAATAAAGGATAATAACAAATACTCCCTCCGTCCCATTACAAACCACAAACTTTCCTTTTTGGTCGTCCCATTACAAACCACAAACTTCCTAAAATGGAAAGGAATCTTTACTATTCCCTCCACTCATTCTCTCTCCTACATTATTTTAATACTCACAACACCATTATAATTCACTATTTCCTCCACTATAATTCACTTTTCCTTAATTCCCGTATCTACAGTAAATTTCCCATTACTAATGGGACGGAGGGAGTATTCAAAAATATATACATTGATAATTAAGAATCCTGTAGTATCTTATCACAACCAACGTGAACATCTTGAGGGCCCCCACCACGCACCCGTTTATGCTAGTCAGAGAAGAAAAACACTGAAGAATTCCAAAGCCAAGTAATGGCGATAGCATTGTTTGCGGATATTGAGGTGGTGGTTGTGGGTACTGGTCAGGGCCGCCCCTAAGATTTTGAGATTTCGGTGCAAACAAAGAAAATTGGCCTTTTTTTAATATTGAATTTCACTTCTACAATAAAAATAAAAATTAGTACTAACCATAATATAATTTGAGATTGAGTTAACTTTTCTATTCTTTTTCTTTTTTTAAGTTTTTGATATCCAGATTCACAGTTCCTAACCATAGCTAAATATATGAAAAAAAAACAACAAAATAAAATTAAGTACAAAGTTAAGGAGCAAATCAACATGAATTTCGTAGATTTGGCCGGTTGGAGATGAGGAAGACGAAGGAAGAAGAAGACCAGGGCCGCCTGGAGCAAATCAACCTGAATTTCGTAGATCTGTCCGGTTAAGGAGCCTGAATTTTGACCAAATCCAATTGCAATCAGATTCGGAAAAACAGTAAAGTCACCGGAGAATTGTTGAATTAGATCTAGATTTGGCCGAAAATGTGCAGATCTGGCCGGTTGGAGATGAGGAAGACGAAGGAAGAAGAAGACTAGAGGGCCGCCTGGAGACGGGAGAGAGAGAAAGAGAGCGAGAGGGAGATGTGTGGGCTTTTTAGTATTACTACTAATACTAAGGTAAAAAAAAAAATTGGGCCCCTTCACAATTGGGAGCCCTGTGCAATTGATCATCTTGAACTGGTCCAGAGGCGGGCCTGGTACTGGTATTATATAGGAGGTGGTAGTGGTGTATATTATTCTGTCGCCTTCCTCCTTGCCGTTCAGGACATGGCGGATAATGCCATTGATTCGATGATCAAGAAAATTAAGAAATGTTTTAGTGAAATTACACCCGCCATTGTTAGAGCTAGCTAGGGTTTAGTTCTTTCTTGTTTTTGGAGATTGATGAGATCTTAAAGTTTGAAGTAGTACTATTTAAATGGGATGAATTTATGTTCTTTATTGGGGGTTTAAATTTGATTTGAACAGTATAAACCGAGATACGAACATGGGTTTGCTCGAGCTGGGCCTAATTGAATTGGGCCATGAATATTATCTAAATAACCAAGTATCAGGGCCGAGTAAGGTCTTCCTTGTATGACGAGGAACGTTTATCTCGGCCTTATGTCAACATGCTTGGGCCGTTATGCCGCAAGTGACGAGGAAAGAAAAGTTCTTACCTCGGCATTTCATCTTCATGACGAGGAAACAAAATCATTTACCCCGGCACATCTCCGTGTCGGCCAATCTCCAAATGACGAGGAAGCAGAATCATTTACCTCAGTCTATTTGCCAAAGCCGAGGTAGAACATTCAAGTTCCTCGGCGTTCCGGCTAGCAGAATACACAGTCCTTATCTAACAAGGATTCTACAGTCACGATCCAATCAGGATTACAATTATCAACACCAATTCAAGTCAAACAATGACTCCTTAACAAATATAATTCTCTTAGAATTATATCTTATCTCTTTACAAGTTAACTTCAACATGGATTCTATAAATCCATCCTTATAAATACAAGCCCCATGGCTCATTATTTGGTACGTTACTTTTTACATTTGGGAAAACTCTGTCAATTTGTTTTCTCATATACAAATCGTGAACTTACTCTCACGCCGGAGGGCCTTTAGCCGGATCCGCCCCGGCTTAGTTTACGTGTTTTCTCTTATTTTCAGGCCTTGCAATCACCGGAGCAATCATGGCTTGGATTTGGGCTGATTTGACGATTTTGGCATCATCAATTGGTTCCATTGCCGGGAAATTGATTCAAACACCCTTTGTTTGGCCTGGAATAATCGCTTGAAGCCCGTTTTCTACCGGAAATTTTCTAGTTTGAACGGAATTTTCTTTACCGTTTCGGGCTCTGTTTTTTATTCGGCCGGAATCTGTAAATTTCCGCCGGAATTTGCCTAGTTTTGGTTGAAACCGTTTTAAGCGTTGGAATTTTGTCCCAATTTTGGCCGGAAAATTTGGCATTGTCAAAGTTGCCCAATTGCGATCTCTTAGTTTGCATCAAATCGCTCCGAATTTGATTGGAAATTGTGATTTTGGGATATTCGCTTAAATTGGTAATTTGTTGATTTATTTGCTATGGACGGACAATTTGCAAGTGTAACTGCTGAGGAGGATCAAACCCAAGTGAACGGGGCGAACACTGGAGCCGAGGAGCTGCCTCCTCCCCCTCCTCTACCTCAGCCAGATACCCTTCCTCCCCTCTCCATGACCCTTCGTTCTAAGGGTCAGGTGAATGCCGAGGGAGAAGGTGCTGAGCTTCCTCGTCCTACTCGTACCCGCGAAAAGCAAGTAGGAAGGAAGAAAACAAAGAATGCCGACGCCGGTCAAGCAGGAGGAAGTCAACTCATTGACCGACGCTCTTTGTTACATAGGCAAATGGAAACTTTACAAAGAATGTATGAAGCACAGGCTGCTCTCTTGCAATTAGACCCAGAGCATTCCATGGCTGAATTTATTAGGCCATCTGTGGGCAAACCCCTCGAAAAGGGACAGGATGAGCAACAACCTCCTCCCCTCAAGACCGGGGACCTACCAAGGCAAGCCCCCCGGGATTCTCCTCATCCTCGGCACAACAGTAAGCAGAGGGCTCCAGTGGTCGACTTGAGAAGCCACTTAACTCCTAGGGAAGAGGAAGTAAATTCCAGGGACCTAAGAATGAGACTCAGCTTGAACAGATGCATATCCCCTGCTCGTCTTGTCATGGCTCCTAGGCATCCCACGCCACCTCGATCTCGTCGACCAAATTCTCCTCGACCTCGTCGACCGGATTCTCCTCGTCCTCGGCATCGAGAATTTGCAAGGCCGAGGACACCAGAGCCGTACAGGATGATACTTGGCGGTCAAGACCTGGAATTAAGGCGTGACAAAGCTCCTTCCAAACGGGACAGCCACCGACATGACGCGGAGCATAGTAGGGTGAATGATCGCCCCAAGGACAAATCCGTCAGAAGCTCCCAACGAAGCACCCGCTCAAGCAGTGACAAGGGAGTGGAAACCAAGCAATGGGAGCTGTTGAAGCAAAGACTGGATGACATGGAGAGGGGAAAGAAGTTTAATGACGATGATTATGACTGGGCAACACGCCCATTCTCTTTGAGGATAGCTGCGGCCCCACTAATCCCCACCTCAAGCTCCTAATTTCGAAAAATACAATGGCACTGCGATGCAAAAGACCACGTGCAAAGTTTTGAACAAACTATGAATCTCCTCACCACTTCTTGATGACACCTTTCTGTAAAGCTTTCGCGAGCACCTTCTCGAACAGCTTTGACATGGTTAGTGAGCTTAAAAGAGGTAGCATCGATTCTTTGGAGAGGCATGAGGAGAATGTTCTTGGACCACTTTGCTACATTTGGTAAGAGGAAGATAAAGTGGTGACTTGGCCAACATTGAGCGAGGGAAAGGGAGAGACCACCCTCGGCTATTATAATCGGTTCCGAAAAATGGCGGACCCGAGGTTGAAGAGAGCCTCTGATAGGGAAGTTATTGTTTGTTTCAATTCGGCCTAAAATCTGGTCCCCTCGTTTATGAACTCTCGGCCGGGGAACCTCAAACAAAGTCCGAGCTATCTGAGGTAGCTTATGCCATTTCCATGGTGAGGACAAAACAAAGAAAAGGGGAGGGCGACAAGACGAAACGAGGTGACGGGCAATCGCGAATAGTAATGGAAACGGCGAGGGTTCCCGAAAGGGAAAAACAAAACAAGGAGCACGGAGAAGCTTGAATTCACTCCTCTTACTAAGCCCATCTACGAAATCATGCGGCTGGTCAACCTTCCTCCACCTCAACCAATGACCAGACAAGCCAAAATTCCCTCGTAACATGAACAAATCTTGTGATTTTCACAAAGGCAACGGGCACACCGCGATGGGTACATTGGGCCCTCAGAAAATAATCCGAGAAATGGGTCGACGAGGGAAAGTTAGATCGTTATGTTATGAAAAAAGATAACAAGCGGAAGCGGAAAGGAAGAGGAAAGTGAAGATGACGACAAAAGCGAGGATGAAGACCGCGGGCCTCCTAGGGCCAAGTTGCATGTGATACGGGAAGAGGTAACTTCTACCGAGAAAACTAAGGGACCGAGATCCATGAGTTTGAGCAAAGTATATCATGTTCTGCTTGGATCCATAAAGCGGAAGAGGTCATTAGTTTCTCTCCTAATGAGT
This sequence comes from Adenophora triphylla var. japonica, assembly GCA_022495995.1. Lineage (NCBI taxonomy): Eukaryota > Viridiplantae > Streptophyta > Magnoliopsida > Asterales > Campanulaceae > Adenophora > Adenophora triphylla. The sequence continues at coordinate 30,327 of JAFEMH010004668.1, read as the reverse complement.
TAGGTTTGGAAGTCGAGCGGCTCGTGAACAACCACTTGGTGATAAAGGGTCGAATAGACAATGTTGAATCCGAAAGACTTCTCGTTGACACGGGGGCCTCCGTGACATTCTATATTATTCGGCCTTCCAACGAGATGGGCTTGAAAGACACCATGTTGGAACCCTACCATGGAAGGCTAGAAGGATTCACCAATCACAAGGTTGGAGCCAAGGGAAGCTGTGGAGCTAGAACTTGAAGTCGGTGATCATCCCTTCCTAGCGAAAGCCACGATCCAATTTTGTAGTCATGGATTTGACTAGTGATTACCATGCGATCATAGGCATTCCAAGTCAAGCCAAACTTGGGGGTGGTGGCCTCACTTCCCCACCAACGAGTTAAATTCCCCACTCGGGCGGGGATTGGATGTGTGAGGGCCACCCCAAAGACTTCTTGGAACATGTCGTGAAGAGCGAGAAAGAAATCAAAAATGTGGAGATAGATACCCCGAGGAAAACATTAAGATCTCCAAGTCTCGAGAAAACCACCGAAACTAGCTCCCGAATGAGCTATATTCGTGAGGTGCTTGCGGAGGAGGAAGAGCCTATGGTCCAAGAAATTGCGAGATGACCAAGGCATAGTCCTACATGTACTGTGGAAGATCCTATGGTCCAAGAAATTGCGAGATGACCTAGGCATAGTTCGGCCGTATCGAGAAAAGACCTGTTCTCTTCAACGGCCGGAACTCGGGGGCCAACCACGACCTAGGGAAGGTCGGTCTCCCGAGATGTCGATAAACTTATGGAGGAAGAGGGCCTCAACGTGAATGACAATGAAGGGAGAAGAATTAGAGAGATCATTATCGAGTCCACTAGAATTCGTGACGGTCTTGAAATGAAGCTTGTTGACAAGCTGGAAGAGGTAGTCATCAATCTGACTATCTGAACAAAAAATCAAGCTCGGGGGCCAATTATCTCCCGAGAAGAGAAAGAAAAAATCATCTCCCTCTTGGCAGTCTCGACGTCTTTGCTTGGAGAGTCGAAGATATGAGGGGGATCAATGAAGAAGTAGCCCTCCACCGCACGGAAGTTGATCCTTTGGCAAAGACTATCTCCCGAGACAAGGAGAAATTTTGCAAGGGACAAGGAGGAAGCTATAAAAGAAGAAGTGCAGAAATTACTTAGCGCTGGAATAATTCGTGAAGTTAAGTACCCGTTTGGTTGGCCAATGTAGTTATGGTGAAGAAGCAAAATGGGAAATGGCGTATGTGCATAGACTTTCTTGATCTAAACAAAGCTGCCCCAAGGATAGGCTATCCTCTTCCTAGAATTGACAAGTTGGTTGATTCCATTCTTTGGACATCAAACTCTCGGCTTCCTAGATGCCTATTCGAGGCTATCATCGAGATAAAAATGGCGAGAAGAGGACATTGAGAAGACGGCCTTCCAAACACACAGGGAAATTCTTGTTACATCATGATGCCTTTTGGGCTCAAGAATGTGGGTGCTACATACCAGCGAATGGTAAATCGAGTTTTTGCAAGCCAAATAGGTCGCAACATGGAAGCTTATATTGATGACATGGTCATAAAGATCAAGGAAGGCAGTCACATTCCCGACCTACAAGAGACAATTCACAACCTCCGAGCTAATAACATGAAGCTAAACCCGAAGCAAGTGCGTGTTTGGAGTAATGTAGGAAAGTTCCTAGGCTTCATGGTATCTCAAAGGGGGATTGAAGCAAACCCCGAAAAAATCATGGCGCTCGTTGACATGAAGGAACCTACCACCATCAAGGAGGTTCAAAGACTTAATGGAAGAATCGCAGCCCTTGAAAGATTCATCGCCAAATCCGCCGAAAAGTCGCTTGCCTTTCTTCAAGGTATTGAAGGGTACCAAGAGCTTCTCTGGACTCTGAGATGCTCAGAAGCATTCCTCCGGTTGAAGGAGTACTTGGGTTCCCCTCCCTTGCTTAGCGATCAGACTCAGGTGAGATGCTTTGTACATCTTCCTAGGCAGCTGATCATCTTTGTCGCATTTGTCCTAGTTCGAAATGATGAAGGAATTCAAAAGCCTGTCTACTATGTCTCTAAGGCAGCCTTGTCCAGACGTGGAAACGAGATACTTCAATGTGGAGAAGATAGCGTACGCACTAGTCATTGCATCGAGGAAACTACGTGCCTATTTTACGCACGTCCTATCACCGTGTACACAAATGAACCGTTGAAGAAGATACTACATAAGTTGGACGGCTCAGGCGTCTCCTTAATTGGTCTATCGCTCTCATTGAGTTCGATATCACTTACCAACCAAGGAAGACCCTCTGGCACAGCGCGGCCTTTGGTTGACTTCATGGTTGAGGCGCCTTTATGGGTGAGCATCTCCCCACCTCTAGGAAGCAAAATGCACTAGAGGATAAAGACTCTCCCATTGAACTCCCATCCAATTGTTGGATCCACAGTATACGGACGGATCAGCCACCAAGGAAAGAAGCGGGGCTGGAATCTTACTAGCAAGCCCGGAAGGAGAGTTTACTACTCAAGACGCCATTCGTTTTAAGTTCCTGCCTCCAATAATCAAGCGGAATATGAAGCTCTAATATTTGGCATTGAATTAGCCTCCTTCTATGGAGCAACTAAGGTGGCGGCCTTCTGCGACTCCCAACTCGTTGTCAAACAAGTAAAGGGAGAGTATAATGCCCAAGACCCCACCCTTGCCAAGTATAGAGACCTGGTCCTAGATATGACGAAGAAGATGGAATTTTCGAGCTCAAACAAATTGGCGGGGAAGATAACCAAGTCGCAGACGTTCTTTCCAAGCGGCAACCATGGATGTGTCTAAGACCAGTCCATATGTAGTTTATCTTGAGGAACACTGCGTACGAAAGACTACAAGTCATGCTCTTAGATGGAGAGGATAGATCTTTGGATCGACGACTACATTAAATATATTGAGAAGGAGAAACTCCCTGAAGATGAAGCTCAAGCTAAACTCATCAAGAAGAGGTCTCCAAGGTTCGTGGTTATAAGCAGAGTCCTCTACCAAAGATCTTTCACAAAGTCCCTGCTAAGGTGTGTCTATCCCAAGGAAATTCAGAACCTCTTGGCAGAAGTACATGAAGGCGTTTGTGGCGGACACCCGGGGCAGAACCTTAGGCGACAAGATCATATCGCTAGGTTATTGCGCGAACCTAAGGGAAGACGCACTCGCCTATGTTCGAAAATGCGACAAGTGCCAAAGGTTCTCTGACATTCCTAGACTACCGGCAGTCGAGCAAACACTCGTGATACCTACGTGGCCATTTGATATGTGGGGGATCGATATCATCGGACCCTTCCCTCCCGCCCGTGGTAATTGCAAGTACGTGATAGTAGCTGTTGATTACTTCTCCAAGTGGATAGAAGCCAAGGCATTAGCCAAGATAACGGAAGAGAACGCGATCAACTTTGTCCATGACAACATCTGGTGCAGATTCGGCCTTCCACATACAATTGTCTACGATCATGGACTGCAATTCTCCACAGCATTCACTACAGAATTGGGAAGGGTAAAAGTCCGCCATGCAAAATCTTCAGTTAGCAGACCACAAGGCAATGGCCAAGCAGAAGCAGCAAATAAACTGGTCCTAACCGCCCTTACAAAGAACCTTGAGGGACGCGAGGGTAGATGGTTGGACGAACTTCCCCTAGCCTTATGGGGTGTTCGCACAACCAGGGGGCCAGCAGGAAACCCCATTCGCACTAACCTTCGGTTTCGAGGCTATGGCACCAGTAGAGATGGCCATCCCTACTGTGAGAAATTCCCATTATGATGAGCAAGTCAACAAGGTCAATAGGCTCCTAGACCTGGACCTGATAGATGAAAAACGACTAGCGGCACAGATGAGGATGGTGAATTACAAGCAAAGGACCAAGGCGTATCACGACAAGAGGGTCATTAGAAGAGTATTCCAAGTAGGTGATTGGGTACTTAGAAAAATTGAAGCCACTGGTCGGAAGGCAGAACAGAACAAGCTCTCCCCAAATTGGGAAGGTCCTTATATCATCACTCAAGTCATTCGAGAAGGGACCTACAGATTGAAGACCAAGGAGGGGAAGGACCTCAAACATCCCTGGCACTCCGACAACCTTAGAAAGTATTATCACTAGTCTAGTTTGTTTTTCAGTAGATTAGTTTCTTATTTTCGGTCTTTTATTTGTGTTAGTTAGTTGATAGGATCGCAGTTCGATGTAATCGCATTTCAAGTTTTACGAAAGCAGTTTCTTCCAACACGCAAAGCAACTATCAACTCTTCATACAGACACCAGGAGACGAGGACTTTATCCCCGACTCTTCTAAACACATCCTGTCAAGGGTCCACCTTGATTTAGGATACCAACAGTCAAGACCAAGGGTCCTCCTTGGCCTGATGACTTACAACACGTCCTGTCAAGGGTCCACCTTGATTCAGGATACCAACAGTCAAGACCAAGGGTCTTCCTTGACCTGATGACTTACAACACATCCTGTCAAGGGTCCACCTTGATTCAGGATACTAACAGCCAAGACCAAGGGACCTCCTTGGCCTGATGGCTTATAACACATCCTGTCAAGGGTCCACCTTGATTCAGGATAGTAACAGCCAAGACCAAGGGACCTCCTTGGCCTGATGGCTTACAACACATCCTATCAAGGGTACACCTTGATTCAGGATTACAAACATAACAGCCAAGACCAAGGATTTTCCTCGGCCTGATGGCTTAACAAACGTCCTACCAAGATCCAATTTGATTCAGGAGTACAACTCATTTACAGCCAAGGAAACCTTCCTCGGCCTAAATAACTTAAGAGTATAGTTAAAGCCGAGGAGTCCTTCCCCGGCCTAACCACTTGCTCAGCAATTAGGGAGCAAGGAACCCTCCTTGGATCCCACCTTCTTAAGTCTAGTGGCTCTGCCTAGCATACAAAAATATAAGCAAGTTATTGAAATAACACGAATCATGACAAAAGGATCTTTCATTGATGTTCAAAAAGAATTACAAGTCCTATCGTCTATTACAGAAAGCAAAGAAAAGAAAACTATCCTAAGACTGCTGCCCGTCATCAAAAGGCTTTTCGAGCCAGTCTTCTGTGATAGTGCCAGGGGGAGGAAGGACCGCTTGTTCAGTAAGGGCATTAGTTTCCTCGGCCCCTCCTTCTATCTCGGCTTCCATGGCTTCAGGCTCTTCCGCATCCTGGATCGCCTCCACCAAGTCTTTTATATTGCCGGGGACGACAGAGGCCGGCCTCCACACTTCCCTGCAAGATTGAGCATCCTTGACAGCCATTATCTCCAAGTTGCTTTCAGAAAAGGGGACCAAGTGGTGGAGAGCCCTGACTTCCTCGGCATATTGGTCCCGGCAAATCAGCTGGGCAACCTTATTGATGTCCAAACCGGTGGAAGGGTCAGCCAAGATGCTTCGGGCCAAATGAAGATAACCATCTTCAAACATAGTGGCCGTCTGCTCGTCCACGGCATCTTTGAAGGCCGAGCTGGCCATCATCAACTCCTTGAAGGCCGAGCTCTCCTTGAACCGAGCAACGGCCTCTTCCTCCCTAGCTGGGATGGTAGCTTCCAATCCTCGGCACTTGGCCTCAGCTTCATCGGCCTTGGTTTGAAGCTCGGCCTTATCAGCCTTTGCTTGAGCAAGCTCCTCTTCTTTAAGCCGGAGATGCTCCTCGGCCTTGGCCTTTACCTCCTCAGCCCTCTTCACTTCGGCCTCCACCTTGGCCTCGGCTGCCACGAGCTCAGCATCCTTGGCCTTTAAAAGCTTAGCCAAGGAAGCCTTGTCATTATCACTCTTCACTTGGGCGGCCTTAGCCTCATTCGGGCGCCTAGCTTTCTTCTTGGCAAAACATTTTCATACGCCGTGACGGAAGCCAACTGAAAGAGAAATCAATATTAGAAATGTAAACAAATCTCAAGATCAATGACCAAGAAAGGGAAACACTTACCTCGGCGATTAAGAGTCCCTTGTGGCAGAGCAAGGTATCCTCGTTGGGAGCCTCTCTAACAAGAGCCTCGTAGGCATCCTCGTCCATAGCTCTCTGAATGGGAGCTCGGCCCAATCTTACTAAGGGTCCCTCCCTAGCTAACAGAGGAAGTCCCTTAAGACGGGGAACGTTGAGGGACATGCTCTTAGCCAGCTCGTCGGCCTCCTCAACGGTCTTGATATTTTGAATGGCTAAGGGAGGGGGAGCCTCAACATTGGGGGCCCCACTGATGCTTGCCCGTTTAGCTGCAGGCTCCTCGGCGCTAACAGCTTGGGTTCTCTTGGAGCCAGATCTCCTTTGGACGAGGTCAGTTTCCTCGGCTCCTACCTCTTCGGTATCAACATGGAGGCTATGCCCCTCTACAGTTGATGGATCGGTTCGTTCCTCGGATGCCGCTTCCTCGGCATTCACCTCTCCATGTAATTTAAGAGGAAGGGGTTGGTCACCCTGAACATTAAGCACCAGATTACGGGCATTAGCTTCTTCTCTCCTTTCCACCAAAGCAGACTTCTTGCTCTGCTTCCTCTTCCTCTTTACCAGCTCTTGGGGGCTTAGTCTCTCCATGGCTATAGCTCCTTCTTCCTCGGCGGTCAAATCTGCAAGGACAAGGAAGAAAGAGTTAAGTACGAGCAGAGGGAACAAGCATGCAAAAGTTACGAGTGAAAAAGATAAACGTTTACATCCAACAATGTCGATTACTTTCAGACACTGGTCCCGGGGAAGTTCAGTCTTGCACGTAATACAAACCTCATGGAACACCAGGCCGGGGTGAATTGTCCAGTCATTAAAGCGTCTCCCCCTCTTTACGGTGACAAGGGGAGATACTCCATCCTTTTTCCCCGACATCAAACCCGCTTGAATATAGTAATGGTCTGAAGATTCAACAACCGACCAATCAAGGACCCCCACCTCGGCAAATTCTTCTAAACGTTTGATTAAAGCCTTGGTCCATTCATATTGTTGGACGGGGAAGGATGAGGTTGGACCCTTACAAGGAGATTGGAACTCCCATCCTTGGCGGCTTTCAACCCTTATGACATGGCTATCCCAGCCGGCAACTTTGCTAGACATAGGGAGGAGCAGCTTCGGTTTTTTGGATGCACTCTTAATGACGAGGAGCCAACTCTCCTTGACATATTGAACATTGTAGAAATGTCGAAAAGCTCCCATGGTCGGCTCGTACCCTAAGCTACGGCAGAGGACAATGAAGCTGACGAGAACCCGGGTACCATTAGCTCCTAGCATGGCTGGCACCGCCCTCACATCGTCCAAAAATTCATAGATGAAGGGATCGAGGGAAGACGAAGTCACACTGTTGAAAGCTTGTTTGAATTAAAAATGGACAAAGTCTTGATTATAATAAAAGTTGTCCTCTTCCTTCTTCGTCTTAAGCTCCATATGGCCCATATAAGTTAGCCTGTACTCAGCTTTATTTACCCCGTATTTGGAGTACAGCTTTTCCAACATGGGATCCCCGGCTCTTGGGGTCCTCTCTTGTCTCTGTCCTAATCCTTGGCCTCCTCTTCCTCGGCCTCCTTTTCTTCGGGCCAGGCGGCCATCAGCTTGTGCTTCTTCCATGAAAGCGTCAACTATTTGAGTAGACGAGGAGGGTTCTCCTTCTCTTCCCGTCATATCTGCATAAAGACGAGGAGACAAAGTTAGTAACCTCGTCCATGGCTGATTTAGGACGGGGAAGGGAGATTCCCTCCTCGTCATTTCATAAGGCCGAGGAGGAGCCGTACCTCTCAGGCGCTCACGCATTTCGCGATCGAGGCGGGTAGAACAGTTCGATGTGCTCCATCATCTCAGCCCTATCCTCAAAAACTATAATGTTGGGTGAACCAGACTCAATCCTATCTATTCTTGTGGAATCAGGGTATTGGAGGAATAGACGAGTTCGACCATAACCTCTCAACTGCTTGCTTACATCATCCAGGGTGAGCATCAACCATGGACCTCTCTCTCTACGATAGACCCTCAGATTGCCAGTATGATATTCATAACGGAATCGGGGGGAATGGTCCCAAGAACGAGCCATTTCTAAGGGGAATCAAAAATGAAAGGGGGAGTTCATTCAATATTCAAGAAAGTTCATATAAAATACAAAGAAAACCAAAGATTTGAAGTTTTGAGAATTTATGAAGAAAAGCTTCATTCTTTAACAATGGTGGTTCATCTTTTCTTGGCATATTCCAGATTCTTCCCAACAAACCCTAGAAAGCGGGAAATCAGAGTCAAAATGCACAAAAGGAAAGAGATTTCATACCTGAGTTTGGAGAAATTGATGAAATCACTACAGGATGCTAGCTCGCCGGAAACTGGGTTCGAACAAGATCAAGATCACCGGAATGCTTGTCGCCTGAACCTTGTTACTCGCTCTCAAATACTTGGGGTTTGTAAAGAGTGAAATGAGAAGGGTTTAGCTTTTTATAACCCCTTAATCGGGTCAAACCCATGGGTAAAGCTAAAATCCGGGTCTGGCGCCCCAAAAATTAAATGCAAAATGACGGTTTCGAGGCATGACAAGACTGGGGGGCCCCAGAATGGCAACCGTCAGTTATACGAAGCGACGCCGAGGGCACGTGTCAAACCCGTTCGTATTCCATATGCCGAGGACGAGGTGACTTTCTACTCGTCCTAATCCGAGCTAGAAAGTCGGGGGCCACTGAACAGTATAAACCGAGATACGAACATGGGTTTGCTCGAGCTGGGCCTAATTGAATTGGGCCATGAATATTATCTAAATAACCAAGTATCAGGGCCGAGTAAGGTCTTTCTTGTATGACGAGGAACGTTTATCTCGGCCTTATGTCAACATGCTTGGGCCGTTATGCCGCAAGTGACGAGGAAAGAAAAGTTCTTACCTCGGCATTTCATCTTCATGACGAGGAAACAAAATCATTTACCCCGGCACATCTCCGTGTCGGCCAATCTCCAAATGACGAGGAAGCAGAATCATTTACCTCGGTCTATTTGCCAAAGCCGAGGTAGAACATTCAAGTTCCTCGGCGTTCCGGCTAGCAGAATACACAGTCCTTATCAAACAAGGATTCTACAGTCACGATCCAATCAGGATTACAATTATCAACACCAATTCAAGTCAAACAATGACTCCTTAACAAATATAATTCTCTTAGAATTATATCTTATCTCTTTACAAGTTAACTTCAACATGGATTCTATAAATCCATCCTTATAAATACAAGCCACATGGCTCATTATTTGGTACGTTACTTTTTACATTTGGAAAAACTCTGTCAATTTGTTTTCTCATATACAAACCGTGAACTTACTCTCACGCCGGAGGGCCTTTAGCCGGATCCGCCCCGGCTTAGTTTACGTGTTTTCTCTTATTTTCAGGCCTTGCAATCACCGGAGCAATCATCGCTTGGATTTGGGCTGATTTGACGATTTTGGCATCATCATGATTAATTGTGACATTTATGAAATATGCCTAATAATGAAGGCTGATCCAGGATTTTGAAACCGCGTGGGCATGGCATTTAAAAAATATTGTAAGCAATAATAATATTAAAAAATAACTTCATATATAAAAAAAATTACATATAGTCGGTGATCGCTTAGGTAATAAAAAAAATTCAAAATTCTGCCCACATCAATTAGGACTAGATCCGCCCCTGCTACTGTCATAGAAATAAAATGCATGGCATTCACATTTAAGGAGTTTAAGGTTAATAGCATGACATTATCCAAACAAAATCCTTGAAAATTAACTTCAAAATGTTTAGAATAAAATGAAACAATTTATTGCTGTGATTAATTGAACCTCAAAATAAGATAGCTAGCAAGTTCTATAGCTAGCTAGTAAACTTAAAAACAAATGAAGCGTCTAAGGGAATTCCAATGATTGATTAATTAAAGAAGCTTGTCTCGAGTGCCGCTACATCATCCTCGGGGGCGGGTGCAACGGGTAGAGGATTGATATATCGAGAGCAATAATTTTGGAGCTGAGGAGGGAAGAAGGGGTTGAATGGGAACATCCTTGGCCAGCAAGTAGAACTTATATCTTTAACAGCCTTGCAGCAAGTAGGTCCAACAGTAAAACTGGCTTGACCGCTTTGAAAAGCCCGGAAAATTTCAGCATAACACCCTCCAATGTTTATTATAGAGGCCCAACACTCCTGTATCTCGGGTGGTCCAGATATGTCAGGAAATCCAGGGATCGGTACTCCAGGAATAGTAGGGATTTGTGCCCCTGGAATTCTAGATATCCTTGGAATAGGTAATCCGGGAATTTCAGGTACTGGAAATTCTGGCACCGGTGGTGTGGGAATTATTGTAGCCAGTACTTCAGGTATAGTAGGGATTTGTGCCTCAGGAGTTCCTGGAATAGGTAATCCAGGAATTTGAGGTTCCGGAAATTCAGGAATTATAGGTATTTTTGGAATAGGTAATCCGGGAATTTCAGGTACTGGCAATTCGGGTAGCGGTGGTGTTGGAATTATAGGTATTTTTGGAATAGGTATACCGGGAAATCCAGGGAAGGGTTCTCCGGGAATTATCGGAGGTAGGAGGAGTTGAGCTTGAGCTAGTCCTAATGAGACTAGCATTTCAATGAGGACAAGGAAGAGGAGAGAAGAAGATTTGGAAGCCATTGTTATGCAACACAAATGATCTCTCTGATGGATGAATTGAATTGAGATGATATAAGTAGGATTTTATAGTGATTTTATGGAAGTTAAAATGGAAAGAAAATTGTTTTGTGACAGAAAGAAATTAGGTGGCATGCATGTATGTATATATATTTGAATTAATAAGCGGATCGATCGTAAATGGAAAGAAAAAATATACTCCAAATACAAAATAAAATTGTCAACTCATTTTGTGAGCAAGATTTTGTGACTTTCTTTTGTTTCCCTAGCATCATTGCCCATTTAAATTTTTATTAAATTGCTTTCCAATGTAGTACTTTCTTCATCCTTCAAATTTCTTCGTTCAAGGATAAATTTGATTTTTTTACATTCATTGTGAAACCATTCAATAAGCTAATACTCATTTCATTCTACAGTAATATAATATGCAAAAAAAATTATTTTCGTCATTACAAAGTAATTATCAGCGAAATCTAAAATTATTTTCATTTTCCGGAAAATATTTTACATCAAATCATTTTCCGAAAGTAATTTTAAACGAAACAAACGGAGCATTAATCTTTACAGCATCATGAACGTAAGCTATGTGAAAAACTTGCTTCACATGCATTTAGAATAATTCACCTTTCAATTCTTTTCTTCACTAAAATCACAATTCACCACTCAAAATGAAAAAACTAAATATATATCCATATAAAATATCCGAAGTAGCTATTGGCAACATTACATAAACCTAACACAAATACCCAATATATGCTGTCTAGCTCTAAAGCAAGAATGCAAATCACTGGATAACAGGTGCAAGTGCAGCGTAAGATCCGATCCGGAAACGAGCACAATAATTCTTAACCATGGGAGGGAAAAATGGGTTGTAAGGGAACAACTTACACCAACACTTGGACCCCATATCATGGACAGCTTTGCAACAAACCGGTCCGATGGTCAAACCATCTTGACCAAATGTTGCATAAGCCCGAAAAAGCTCTGCGTAACACTCTCCCATGTTAAAGAGCGATGCCATGCACCTTGTAATGGAAGTGTCACCGCTCGAGTACTGATCATCGTTAGGAGATGGCAATGGAGGGTATGAGAGTGGATGTTGGTCTCGAGCTAGGGTTTTTGAGAGTAGCATGACCATGCATAATGTGATCATGAGAAAGGATGGTGTGGAAGACATTGTTGATTAGCTATAGAAAACTTGAGGGTATTCTCTTAAAATGATTTTGGTGGCTACTAAAATGTAAAGAATGGTGGGATTTATATAGTGATGAAATTGATAACCCCTCCGTCTCGCGGATCCGAGGGCAGTTGACAGTTTGACGCATACTCAATAATATAGTACATTTATTTCAATCTTTTAATCTCGACGATCCACATTCAAGTGGTTATTTGTGTTTTGGACATTTTGTTCGGCTCTACATCTCGTCATTTATACAATCGCAATCTCGTCCGTTAATATCGTCCTCACCTCTCTATTATGTTGCAGTGAGCAGGGGCGGATCTTAGTGAGGGGTGGGTAGGGCTCAAGCCCACCCCAGTTTTTTAGGCAAAAAAAAAAAATTATTATACCCACTCCACATTTTTTTTATACCCACACACCTACAGCTAAAACACCAAAAACGCAAAACTCGCAGCAGTCCGCCAGTCCCCTACTCCCTCTCTTCTCCGCCCTCGGCGACGTCAGATTTCATCATCATCACCGCCAGATTTCACCATCAATAAAAGCTTCCTTCATACAGGTTTTGATTGCTTAATCCACCTCTAATTTTCTGTGTTTTATCTCTTTCTCTTAGCTATGGCTTTCTTTCGGATATGTTCTGAAGATGAAAAAATTAGGAAGGGGGTTATTGAGTCCTTTTCGATTCCGAGGGAAAATTGAAAGTGGGTAGTACTGGGTTGTGTTGATTTAGTCAAAAAGACAAAACTTTGTGCAAAAGAAGAATTGGAATTTTTGGGTTTCTTGGAAACAGTCACAATCTACTTTACAATTGAAAGGAGCTTCTGATTTTAATTTTTTTTAATTTTTTTTTATATGCAAATAATTTTGGTGTGCAATTAGTTGCTTGATGCGAGTCTCTGAATTGATTTTCTACTTAGAAAACACCTTGTGAATTTATCTCATTTTATCTCATTTTTTGATAATGGGGATCTGTACAAAAAGATATGTAGTTAGCCTGCTGCTTAGATTATTTTAGTCGCGCTAAAGTTGTATTGCACGTGAAAAAAATAGGCAAAAAAAATTTCCCCCACCCGATTTGAAAATTCTGGATCCGCCCCTGGCAGTGAGTAGGCCATATAAAGTCACGCTTTCTCACAATGTAGTTATATATAATTGAGCAATATATGTGGCCCGAATGTCATCTAATTATCTCGACCACACAACTCGAGTAAAGTATCATATCAGCAAGCAACCAAGCGAGATGGAGCAGTGTCTCCAATTTCAAATAACACTAGATAATGGGATCCAATAGCATGTGCAGGGACTGAAAGAAATGAAAAAGATGTAGCATAAAGTTACTATTACTGCACCAATAGCATGTGCATGTGCATGTGCAGGGACGACAGACAATCTTTGATATGTATTTATGAAATTTAATGTTGTTAGGATATGAATTTTAGTGAAAAACATTCTAAGATTGATCACCAAACATCATTGAAGACTTTGATTGTCAACATTTTTGGATAATCCAACTAACAACAACGTTTAAATCTTTGCCCACCCCGGCCCCTATAATAAATAGCCTGAACAGCACTATATGCATGCTTGATTTACGTCCGGTTGTTGTCATTGGACAGATTATTAATCATGGTGCTTCTCGCGAGTTGTGTTGTAGGCCCAGTGGGGTCCCCCCACCCCTTTTAATTTTGATATGTCATCTCGAAAGTAATGAAACGCAAGAGATTTGGGTACTATGTATAGCAGTTAGATTGTTCAACAATCTAAATTTAATTTTTCATGCATAGGCGATCCTTATTGGTGAGTGTGTGGTTAATGGAAATAGACTGTCCAAACGGTTATAACCGCCGGTTAACGGTTATAACTGCCGGTTAAAAAAAAACGTTAAACCTTAACCGTAATCTAGCCGTTAATCGTGTACTAACGGTTATGGTTATCCGGTTAACGGTTATAACCGGTTAACACGGTTTATCCGGTTAAAACGGTTAACAGAAGCCCTTTTTCTTCGGATTAGTCTTTTTAACGGAATTTTTAACATTTTCTGTTAACCTTTGTTAAAAAAACTAACTGAAAATCTTTAAAAAACTGACTGAAATTTCAAAAAACTAACTGAAATTCTAAAAAACTAACTGAAATTCTGAAAAACTAACTGAAAATGTTGAATTTAGCCGGTTAATCCGGTTATAACCGCCGGTTATTTAAACGGTTATAACCGGTTAAATAACCGACGGTTATAACCTTCGGTTATCCAGTTTAAAAAACCTTTAACCTTAACCGAACTGGTTAACCGCCGATTTCGATTAATCCGGTTACGGTTAAACCGGTTAACGGTTTTGACCGGTTATTTGACCGATTTTTAACCTCCGGTTAGCCGGTTCCAGTTAAATTTTGGACACGTCTAAATGGGAAAATTGTACTTGTTCGTAGGGCTGTAAAAAAAATTCGTGGAATCGGATCGTACCAGCAAAATCGGACCAGACCAGTAAAAATCGGATCGAAAAAATAGTATTGGTCTTGTCCTGGTTCCAAATTTTTATGGAACCGATTATTTGGTCTGGTCCTGATTTTGAAAAAAAATATATGCGGTCCTGGACCGGAACCGGACCAGACCGAATATATATATACTCCCTCCGTCCCAGAACAATCTTCACACTTTCTCTTTTGGGCGTCCCAAAACTTACTTCACACATTTAAAACTTACCTAAAATGGAAAGGAATCTTTACTATTCCCTCCACTCATTCTCTCTCCTACATTATTTTAATACTCACAACACCATTATAATTTACTATTATCTTCACTCATTCTCTCTCCTATTTTATTTTCACACTCACAACACTTTCAATATAATACTCTCTTCTTAAAACCAGTGCAAACAGTGTTTGTGAACCAAGTTCCGGGACGGAGGGAGTATATGGTAAAAAGTGAAAAATGTGATGTGTTGTGAATGTAGATGGTTGGGTAGGAGAGAGAAAGTGAAGTAAGTGGGTAATGGTTGTGAGTAGAGAGAAGTGGGTCCCATTTCCATTTTAGGAAAGTGCAGATTATTGTGGGACGTCCAAAAGGGGTCTTTTTGCATATTATCGTGGGACGGAGGGTATATATTAACTTTCTTACCAAGTGGTTGAACATGAAACTCTTCTTTCTTAAATGTTGATTTTGTTATTGTAATTTGGCTCTTAAATATGTTTGCTTGTAGATAGCCATATACTCCCTCCGTCTCGAAATATTGTTCAGCAATTTGGTTCTTAAATATGCTTGCTTGTAGATTTTGTTATTGTAAAAAATTATGTTATATTGTAATTTGTAAAACCTGTGAAACCGGATCGAAACCGGACTATTAGAACCGGACCGATAGGACCGGTCCTATAATGTAATGGTGTGGTCCTGGTCCTAAATTTTTACAGAATCGAAGTATTTGGTCCGATCCTAATTTTTTAAAATTTTGACACAAAACGGATCAATCCGGACCGTGAACACCCCTACTTGTTCGTGATGACTAATTTAACGATCAAGATTATAACCGAACGAGGAGGACCGTTGTTGTGTGATCCAAATACATACAACAAGGGTCATTGCCCCATAAGTTTCTTTTTTAAAAATCTATGCTCAATAAGTTTCTTTTAAATGAGTGTATCAATTTTTTGTCATTTTGGATGAAAATACCCCCCCCCCCAAAAATGTTGTATTATATTTTCAAAAAAATAATTAATAATAAAAATATAAAAAAAAAAAATCAGAACGTTGTATTATATTTTCAGAATGTTGTATTATATTCAGAATGTTGTATTATATTTTCAAAATGTTGTATTATATTTTAAAAAAAAAATTTAAAAATTAAAAATCAGAATGTTGTATTATATTTTCAGAGTGTTGTATTATATTTTCAAAAAAATAACAATAATAAAATAAAATAAAATCAGAATGTTGCATTATATTTTTAGAATGTTGTATTATATTTTCAGAATGTTGTGAGGGCAAAATTGGAAGTTCACTTGTAAAAAGAACTTTCCGATCATTTTATTACAATGAGAAACTTAGTAAAAATGAGAAACTTAGTGAAAAGTGATTTGTCCAAAAGAAATTTATGGGGCAAATTCTCATTCGTTTAGGTTTTGGGTTAAGCAACAACAATGGACAAATGCACATGCTTAAATGGGCTACTTCATGTTGACTTAACCTTGGATTATTAAGTTACAAATAAATCCACTAATCTGTGTTTAATGGGCCTTTTTTAACTTGGGCTGGGCCGCATCATTAATCAAATTCTTTTAAGGCTTTCTTCTTCTGCCAACAGCTAGTCCGTAATCGGAGACCGACATGTTGAGAAGGAAGCCAACCAAAATCGGCGTCAAGATCGACGACAAGGAAGAACTCGAAAATTCCGTCGACGCGCCGCCGTTGATGTACAACCGCAACAACCACCACCACTTCCACCGGCGCTACCTCTCTCCTCCACCACTTTGATCGAGACTCCTCTTCGTCTAAACCCAACCGCATCGGCGTCTCTTCCTAATCCTAAACCTAACGCCAATAATGGAGGTCTGAAGTCAAGACCCGATTACCCGACTCCACCACCCACAATAACCTTCAAACTCTCCTCTCCCCTTTTCATGTCTTAACCCACTGGCAATACAACACATTCTTCGACGGCTCATCCGCCGAGCTCTCCTCCAAGCGCGCCGTCCTCCGTCTGCGGTTCTACAATGAGGACTCCAAATGCGTTGTGTCTCTTAAAGCCAAATCCGTACTCATCGACAGCGTTAGCCGCGTTGAAAAATATCGACCCTCTGAGGCTTCTAAGTTTGCAATTTTTCGATCCGGGAAATTGTCATAGTAAGTAAATTTTTATTTTATGATTAGACATTATTACTCTAATTTGTCACTTTGATTGGTAGTGATTATGCATATATTTGTTAATTAGTGCTAGATTTCTCTATGTTTATGGAATAATATTGAATTTTAACTATTCGAATACTAATGAGGCTTCAAATTATGCAATTTTCCAATTCCTAGAATGTTACCTCGGAGAAAGGCAATGGTTTTTTTTATGTAATGACATCGAAACCCGACCCTGCTGCCTACCCACCACCACCCCACCTCCCCACCAAAAAATTTTTTTGTGAAGTCCAATGGATGATTTGATTTAGTAGTAGTGTGGGCCTTACAATATCACACTAAATTTCCACACATTTTTGATGTGGGATATCACAGATTATGCTATCGTCTTAAGTGGAAATTCAGCCGGAATTAAAAGTTATGTTTGAACAGTATGAGTTGCTCATACGGATAGAAATTAAAAAAAAAGAAATTCTTACTTGAAATAAAGTCTAGAATGTGTCCTTGTACTATGTTTGAAACATAAAAAAAAAAATTTTATTTTCGTGTGGAAATTTTTGTTGAAAGTTTGTTTGGGCTCTATCGAAGTATCGAACTAATGAAAAAAAGAAACTTTTGGTGACTGGAAGAAGCCATTAATCCTTACATAAACCTTCTTTCAATGTAACTAGAATTGCTCTAATGAAAGGCTCGAATAAAGATTGGTATCTTGAAGGAAATCCGTAAGCTAAAATTGCAAAGGACAAATAAAACATTTATGAAATGTGAAAAAGTTGTTTAAAAGTTTGGCATTGTACCCTTGTAATTTTCAATAATCTCGGCCTGGCCTCCATTTGAGCAGCCTTTAGCCTTACCATGTTCACTTTTAGAAAGCGTACATTGCTACTGAAGTGTGATTTAGTCGAATCCGCTGCCAGTCCCAAAGTGGTTTAAATCCACTAATCTGTGTTTAATGGGCCTTTTTTAACTTGGGCTGGGCCCTTATCATTAATCAAATTCTTTTAAGGCTTTCTTCTTCTGCCAACAGCTAGTCCGTAATCTGAGACCAGCATGTTATTTGAGAAGGAAATAGCCAAAATCAGCGTCAAGATCGACGTTTGACAAGGAAGAGCTCGAAGGAGATTTAGTCGACGCGCCGCAGTTGAAGTGCCAGCCGCAACAACCACCACCACTTCCACCGGCGCTACCTCTCTCCTCCACCACTTTGATCGAGACTCCTCTTCGTCTAAGACCAACCGCATCGGCGTCTCTTCCTAAATCCTAAACCTAACGCCAATAATGGAGGTCTGAAGTCAAGACCCGATTACCCGACTCCACCACCCACAATAACCTTCAAACTCTCCTCTCCCCCTTTTCATGTCTTAACCCACTGGCAATACAACACATTCTTCTGACGGCTCATCCGCCGAGCTCTCCTCCAAGCAAGCGCCGTCCTCCGTCTGCGGTCTCTACAATGAGGACTCCAAATGCGTTGTGTCTCTTAAAAGCCAAATCCGTTATGCTCATCGACAGCGTTAGCCGCGTTGAAGAAGATATCGGCCCTCTGAGGCTTCTAAGTTTGCAATTTTTCGATCCGGGAAATTGTCATAGTAAGAAGTAAATTTTAATGGATTCTTATGATTAGACATTATTACTCTAATTTGTCACTTTGATTGGTAGTGATTATGCATATATTTGTTAATTAGTGCTAGATTTCTCTATGTTTATGGAATAATATTGAATTTTAACTATTCGAATACTAATGAGGCTTCCAAATTATGCAATTTTCCAATTCCTAGAATGTTACCTCGGAGAAAGGCAAATGGTTTTTGATGATTATGTAATGACCGGAGCCTCGAAACCCGACCTCTTTGCGACGTAGAGCGTGCATGACACAACACCGCCCGATCAAGCACTCCATAATTGTAGGTCAACCACGTACCATCAAGCATACCTTCAGGTGAAGTTCAATGGATGATTTGATGCTTAGTAGTAGTTGTATGGAGTCTTCTATATATCACACTAGAATTTCCACACATTTTTGATGTGGGATATCACAGATTATGCTATCGTCTTAAAAAGTGGAAATTCAGCCGGAATTAAATTAGTTATGTTTGAACAGTATGAGTTGCTCATACGGATAGAAATTAAAGCGATGTATACATTTCACTTAGAAATTCTTACTTGAAATAAAGTCTAGAATGTGTCCTTGTACTATGTTTCCGAAACATAAAATTTGGTTATAGTGCCTCTATCTAATTTTTATTTTCGTGTCCACCGGAAAATTTTTGTTGAGAAAGTTTGTTTGGCTAGCTCTATCGAAGTATCGAACTAATGAAAGAAAGAAACTTTTTTTGGTGACTGGAAGAAGCCATTAATCCTTACATAAACCTTCTTTTCAAAGTAACTAGGAATTGCTCTAATGAAAGGTCTCGAATAAAGATTGGTATCTTGAAGGAAATCCGTAAGCTAAAATTGGCAAGAGAGGACAAATAAAAGGGCAATTTATGAAATGTGAAAAAAAAAAGTTGTTTAAAAAGTTTGGCATTGTACCCTTGTAATTTTCAAATAATCTCGGTTCCTGGCCTCCATTTGAGGCAGCCTTTTAGCCTTTTACCAGTGTTCACTTTTAGGCGTACATTGCTACCGAAGTGTGATTTAGTACGTATCCGCTGCCGAGTCCCAAGTGGTTTAAATTAATTCTGAGTTTACCCGAGTAATATTTTCCCTTCAAAATTTCAGCAAAGTTATGTTAAAACTTGTCCTTCCACTTTGAATGGTCCGACTGACTAATATGATTGTCGATTATGCTTATTTTGGCGAGGTTGCCTCTCTCTGTTGTCTCGATGGAACGGACAGATATTACAGCAATAAAGGCCAAGGTCCTAACATCTCATGTTTCCAGAGCATATCATCATAGTATTAGTCGGAACCATTTAATTAAATTTCATATGCTACTTCATCCTGTGTGCGACTGATTCCTAACAACAACCCCACACCGCCCTTATCAAATTTTGCCGCTCCCCTCCCTCCCACTAAGACTGAAGGACGACAGAGGTTGGAAGCTGGGAAGAGCGGAAGGTTGGAGCAAGGAAGGACGAAGGGGGTTGAACCACCACCATTTCACCCATGAAAATGAGGTTGTTAGGGTTGTCAATGTATATGTATATTGAATTTGTTCTTTCTATATGAGACATTTTTTTTTGGTCTCCTCCCCCAGATTTATAGGCTTATTTATGTTTGTTCCCTTCACTATATTTTATCTGATTTGTATTTGATATAAGTGAACGCAGCCATTCATTTTTAAAAAGGCCTATACTGTGTATAATTAATCAATTTTGTTCTGAAATAAAATAAAGATGGAAAAAAGCATTTATAGGAATATTGTAAAAAATCAGTTTTTTTAAAAAAAATTGATATTTTAACGACGGAAAAAATCTGTCTGAAAAATTAAGAATTTAAATTTTCTGATTTTTATGCTCTACTCACTCTGTCCTTTTGAACAAAAGCCATATTTGGTTTTTCCATGTTTACAAATCTTTGTATCTATCAGATCATTAATTTGTCAATGTTGCATCACAAATGTTATCTGTTAGTAGGATTTGGGGTATGTACAGTCAAACCGTAATATGCTCAGTCATATTGCAATGTAATTTATCCTATTATAAAATATAACTCATGTTATCCGGTATATGTGTGTGAGTGAGCAAGAGAGAGGGTAAGTGGGAACAGTCGCAGTTAGTACCTGGGTATGTGAGGCATCTCACATTGCTGAGAGGAGTATGTGATCTTGGAAGTTAAGTATATAAGATGCATTATACAATTTGAGGCTTTGATGCTGAGCCCTAAATTGTATATATACTCCGCAGATCACAGCCCATGCCAGGTGAGTGTATCCCTCCTGTGAGCCTATGTAACTCGCACCACATTGTCAGGTTGAGGTTAAGATATTTGCAGATACTAAATTTGTGCCGTGAAGCCAGACTCGCAACTCGATGCACTGCATATCTTAACCTCAACTACTCTGAGTAACATTCTATTATCTTATATAGAACTATAGAAGTATGCTTTGCTGAAATTCCGAGGTGGTTAGGAGACGCGGATGACAAGAGCTTAAGGTGCAGCTAGGTCGTGTGACCGTTCAGCCAGGACGATTCACACAAAGGGGGTGCCTCCGCTCTATCTATCTCATGCGCACATATCAAACTTATTGAACAACTCCGAGCCTGTAATGGTGAATACTCACCTTCAACAAATCAAGAATAACCAACCATTCATCGCATCGAATACATAATAACATGTCACCCGAATAAAAACATCAGCATCAATCTAATAATTACCTACTCTGCGGTAAAAACAGACCCGACCCTAATTTAACTTTCCTTCCTGGCTACATAAACAAAAACGCATTTCAAAATCTAACTACTTCACTTTCTCTTTCTTAGTTGGGGGTTGATCATCTTCATCCTCGTCATCTTCCTCTTCATCCTCGCTACATCATCATCATCATCATCCGCTTCTTCCTCGTCATCATCGTCGTCATCGTCATCGCTTCCTTGATTATTACCACATTTTGCGGCAGGTTCTTCTTCAGGATCATCTGCATCATCATCATCATCATCATCTCCCCCTTCTTCAGCTGAGAAATCTTCATCACCAGCATCATCATCAGGCTCCTCAGCATCCTCATCATCGTCATCCTCTCAGTATCACTACCATCTTGGTTTCAGCCACTGGCTTTTTCCCTCCTGTGAAGCTCGCTTGCAACTGTGAAACCTGCAATCATTTTAACCTCCTATTTTTTAAGAGCAATGCTAGGGGCACAAAAAAAACCTCCACAAAATTTGGGGCACAAATTGGGTTGGCAAGTATTTGATTGGATACTTAATTAATGATTAGTGTATTTTCCTACAATCACAAAATCAAATTAAACATTGTCAAATCAGTTTGTAAGCAAAATTTAAGTAAACTTCTTCACCGTGACATTAGTATTTCTCTATTTTTAATCAAACATTTGATGCAAACAGAATACGGAAAGAAGGTGAGAAGGTGGGAAGGGAAAGAATAGTTTACCTTTTGATCATTTTCAGCCAATTCCGGTAGCAGAAGTCCAGTCTGCAAATTTAGTGAATCTTAGCATCAGTAAAATAGCACGTGAAAAAGATACACACGTTCCAGATTCCAGAAGTTATATTTCTACCTTTCTCCAATAAGATTTGTACTTAAATGTAGGCGACTACTCTAATTGGACAAAAATCAAATACCGCAAATTAGATCTTTAGTCTTTAAAAGTGACCGTTTCGCTTGTCAAATTAACTTGTGTGTATCTCTAAAACTTTATCGAAATAACTAATTCTTGCTCTGTAACCCTTCTGGTGTTCAGCTGCTTATACTTGTTTCTAACCATTCTATTTGGGGATATATTAGACATGCCCGGTTCACGGTTCCACGGTTTGCCGGTTCACGGTTCAAGATTATTGGCAACCTTACATGAACCGCGAACTCACGGTTCGCAGTTCATACGATTCAAGGTCCGGTTTCCGGTTCATTCGATTTATTTTTTAACCCGAATTTTGAACAGTTTTACAAAAAAAAAAAAAACTGTTTTTTTTTTACTAACCCGTTTCTAATGGCTACAATAAATAAAAGGAAACAAAATGTGATGTTTCTGCCAACTTTTTGGGCTACATCGGCACACACACACTAATGCACACATGCCACAACCACACTTGACCATACAATTCACACAGACACACCACGACACACTGCCACAAGCACTCACGCGTCACACACTTACCCACACACAGGCTGACGATGGCGACTTGGCGAGTGGCGAAAGGACATATCACAGAACCGTAAGATTCAACGGTAATAAAGGAGGATTTCTTTGAATTTTACAGCTGGACTGGTGGTTTAGACCGCCGCATCTATCCGCCGGTTTGGGAGTCACAACCTTATATAAACTGGAAACCTCCGGTGGTCCACAGTTCATTACGGTTCACGGTCTCACGGTTCGTCAACGATTGGTCAACGGTTTTTGGCTGCCAGTTCACCGGTCTGAACCAGACCGGAGGGCATGCCTAGGATATATGTTCCTGATATATAACAACAATTCACTACTCTTGAACTTGACCAGAAATTAGAAAATAGCAGCCGTTATTAACATAAACAGTTATGTTGGAACAAATATATGAGCTTTACGACCAAACCCCATCGGAATTCAGGATATTTATGTATTTACAGTGAAGAAAAACAGATTTTAAAACTGCTCAATTGGGCACATACAAGTTGAATTCAGGATATTTATGTATTTACAGTGAACAAAAACAGATTTTAACACCAGTCAATCGAAAGCACATACAAGCTGGCTTTTTGTTCGGGTAAAACCAGTTATTTTTGCTAATTCCAAATCCTCTGAAACTACTGTACTGCAACATTGGAATTTCCGGAACAAGCAACTCAAACAATAACTACCAAGATTAGGTTTTGCAATTGCTGGTCAACTAAAGCAGCATCCATAAGTCAAAATAAACTTCCAAGTTACCAAAGCAAATTAACAACAAATTACATCAAATTGAGGGGGCAAACCAAGATTCAAGCAACTAATTGCATACATATGTGCATAAAAAGTGAGATTTACAGAGTTTGAAGCACGATAATGAGACAACTCTAATAAACCTAGAACCAAAAACCCTGATTGAAGAGCTAAATCAAAAAAAAAAAATAGAAATTCAAACACCAAATATAGTTCAATTGAAGCAAAAACTCAAGAACATCAACATGATTACAGCAAGAAAGCATATATACCAGCATAAAGAGGCAAGCAAGAGATCGTTGAGCAGCCAAAAGGGTTTGAAAGACCATCGCCTCAGCAAGAGAAGACAGCCTCTTCTTCTCCTCCGCTTATGGCAAGACCCAAATCAAAGGTGAAAGTTTATTCCTCCATTGCTAAACCCTTCTGAAATTACAGATGTGTGTAGATAGAGCGAGTAAACAAGGGTTTAGAGAGAGAGAGAGAGAGAGAGAGAGAGAGAGAGAGAGAGGGAGAGAGAGAGAAAGCTAGGTTGGATTTGGGTGTCCGGATTGAGCAGAAAAATGAAACGAAAAAGTAAAAAGTAAGAAATTGAGAAATTTTAGGGATTTTGTTTGAATTTGCGATATTCTAGGGTTTTGTGGTAGGATTCACAATATTGTCATATTTTGGGGGTAAACTTTATAAGGATGTACATATTTCAGGGGGTAAGATGACTTCACTATCTTGTTGCTTAGGCTTATCGATACTACTACTACTCGGCCAGTAATTATACGCCCGATCATTTGCTCATTCATTTTGATATGAATTTATCCGCATTAGATTAAGAAGGTTATTTAAATAAAATGACCTCTCGCAATTATATCAATAATGATCAAATAGAACTAAATTTCACTTTTTGTATAGGTTATTTTTTGTAAATACAAACTTTAAAAAATCAAAAAATTAGAAAATAAAGATAAATAAAACCTAATTAAATTATAAGAAAAAGAAAACATAAATAAAGTTTAACGAAACAATAGTCTTTTACTAAAAAATTGCATCCCATGAAATTAAATTTGGCGGAAATTATTAAGTTAGGACTTCATTCTATCAATATTTATAATATAGACTGAAAGTCATCATTTATTGACAAGTTAGGATTTTTAACCATTGTTAGTAAAACTCGTTAAATGATCACGTAATCACGCAAGCAATTCACATGTCATTTAACGTAAATGTTTTCGAATAGAAATTCTTTCAATATTGTTTTAATGAAAGCTTTGAAAATGAGGGCAAAATTTAAAAATATTATCTCTCAAAAAATTATACCCGACCCCCTTCCCCCCATCCCCATTACACATGCTTCCCCCCACCCACCAAATCTCTTACCTAGATTCAACCCTCTTCGTCCTCCTTACTACAACCTCCGCTCTTCATCGCTCCTCCCTACTCCAACCTCCCTTGCTGCTCCCGCCGCTTTCATCAACAATAGACTCCACCAAACTCCATCACCCACCATTTGAAATCAAATAAAATTAACATCTAAAAATCTAATCAAGACATCTAGATTCATAAACTTCATTGATCGGGCAAAATCAAAAAATACAAATACAAATCCAAATCCAAATGAACTCAGTAGCTTAGCCATACATTTGAAAAATGAATAAAATTCGAGGTCGTGATTAAATAAACAAACCCATCATTACGATGTCGAAGAATTTCCTCACCATTCGCAAGAAAGGCTCAATAATAGTTAAGGGGCTCCGCAGTTGGAGTGACTTTTGGAACAACGAGCCATGGCGTCTGGAAAATCGTGGCTGTTCAATCGAGGAAATGAAGTGCAGGAGAAATGAGTTTACGGGCAATTGTCTAAGCAAGTGTGCTTGTCTCGTGGTCATGCGCGCGTCAGTGGCTATACTTGTTCTTATCAGTTGACTCACAGAAGAAGGTGCTAAATGTGATCGGATTTGCAAGGAGTGAAGCGCTTATGGTTGACACTGCCACATTACTCTACGTTGTCACAGCCGAGAAAGCCCGGCTGCAGAAAGGAAGAAAGGAAAAGACGAAGCATGGAGTTAATAATTTTTATGTAGTTTTGTTGATTTAATATTTTCTACTTTATCTATTCATTTTCATTCAAGCCATTAAAACAACAATGAGAGAATTAATGTGTTCGTGTAATATCATCATTTGTTAAATGACATCATGGATTGCAAGACGCGGATCATTTAACGAATTTTGCTAACAAAATCGGTTAAAAATCCTAACTTGACAAGATAGAATAGGGCTTAACTTGAAAACACCTTACTCAAATTTTTGGGAATGACACGCACTGGGTGCACGTGGATCATTTAACGAATTTTGCTAACAAACCGGTTAAAAATCCTAACTCACAAGATAGAATAGGGCTTAACTCGAAAATATTCCACTAAATTTTGGGGGCCAAAATGCAATTTTCCTTTTATTGATTATCATTATATTGGCACATTTGCGCCAAGTAATTGGAACCAAACTCAACATATGCATGTCACTCTTTTTTCTTTCTAAATCCCATTTAAAAATTTTATTAGCTTTTTTTTCTTTTTTTTTTATTGCAACATTTATCACTTAAAATATAAATGTTAATTTTTCAAATATAAGAAAAGGAAGTATTTCATCCGCTCCAAAATAAATATTAATTTATTATTTATTATTTTAAAAGATAAAAATGAAATTCTTTATATAGCGAGAGGCCTCCTTAAAAATAAATATTTTTAATTGCAAAATGAATATCTACATTTAAAATATACTTTCCATGTCTTAAAATGTATGTTGGTTTTTATAATTTTTTTGTTTCAAAAATGAGTGTCTAATTTGTTTTTATTTTTTTATTTTATAATATACCTCATCCATCCCAAAATGAACACTCATTTTTTTTTTATACTTTTTGTTCCAAAATAAATGTCTATTTTTTTTATTAAAATTAACAACTATTTTTGATCTAAGAAGTACTTTAGAATTAAATGCTTACTTTGGGAGAAAAGTTTTTTCCGAAAATTACCATTCATATTGGAAAGTACGGAGTACAACCTAATGAAAAAAAAACAAATTTACCATATAAATTGTCTCTTTTTTATATTCTTTTATTCATTAAAACAATCAAGAAATATAACAAATTTTGATGTAAGGGTAATCGTGGAATTTAAATAGTTTTACCTCCGAAACAATAATAATTATTTCAAATTAAAATTTAGTTGAAAAACAATAGTCACTACATGATTTAAAGGGATTACATACAAATTAAATGAATCTCCAATTCTAAAATCTCAAAAAACAAATAACATCAAATATTAAACATTACCAATCTCATCTTATTTCGTTAGATGCATCGTAGTTTTATTTTTGTAATTATGTAAATAAAGTCAATTTTTTGCATATGTATCCAACGTACGCAAGCGATTTGGCGTAAAAATGCAACGAAAAGAGAAAGAGAAATCTTACGAATGTAAGCCTTACAAATTTGTCTCGTTATTAAATTTATGTATCCATCCATTTATTTAATGCACGATTGTATGACTAGTTGTTCATTAACTTCTAACACCATTTAATGTTGAAGCCGTAAGAACGGGTCAAAATTTTTATACCCCATTCATTTCGCTACTAACTAAATGTTCAAATTAGATTTAGGAGACATTCGCAATGTTTATTTTTATACAATTAAATGGAAAATATGTATAAATATTATTATTATCTACTTTTTTTAAATATTTAATTTTGCAAGTAAAAATTGGATCAAAGTAATTTTTTTTTATCAATGAATTTTTTTACAAAAAAAGATTTTCATTTCGAGACCTTTTTTTTATGAAAATGGACATTCATATAGGGATATATAGGGATAAAGAAAATATTATTTTCGCTATAATTGAATGAACCTTAAAATCGTGGGTAATAATTATTTTGTTGTAGGATAAAATAATAATTTGATCCCCGAATTTGACACTTTTTATTGGCGATGGTCCCTCATGAACATTTTTTATTACTTTGGTTCCTCAAAGTTGACTTTTTTGTAAGTTTGGCTCTTCCATCGGTGGAATGTTCGAAAAAATCGAAACTATCCCCTGGATTAAGTAATTCTTTGGTCCCTAAACTTACCTTTTTTATTAGGGTTAATTACCATTTAGGGTCTAAGGTAGTATACTATCTTTGTGGGGGTAGTAGTTTCCTTGTTAATTTAGGGCCTATCATTAAAAAAGTTAGCCGGTTAAGGGCTATTTGACGAAATTCGTTGAAAAACTGTTAAAGTCTAACGAATTGGACCAAACCGAAGTTAATTTCATATTCGGGAGTTAAATGTAATTTCATAAAATAAAAGGACTAAAATTAATTTTTTAAAATATTAAATAATCACATTTTAAAACAAAATGAAGAAAAATTATAAAAAATTATAAATTTAAATTTTTTAACACCCCACCCAACCCCGCCCCGCCCACCCACGGTCAAAAAATTTAAACATTCTAAATTCTAAATTTATAAATTTATATTTTTTAACACCCCCACCCAACCCCGCCCCGACCACCCCCCCGTCGGGTCAAAAAAAAATTTAAACATTCTAAATTCTAAATTTATAAATTTATATTTTTTTAACTTCCCCACCCACACCCCACACCCCCCTGTCGGGTCAAAAAAAAATTAAACATTCTAAATTTATAAATTTATATTTTTTAACACCCCCCACCCAACCCCGCCCACTCCCTACCCTACCCCGCCCCACCCACCCCCCCACCCCCACCCCAGTCGGGTCAAAAAAAAATTAAACATTCTAAATTCTAAATTTATAAATTTATATTTTTAACACCCCCACCCAACCCCGCCCCACTCCCTACCCCGCCCCCACCCACCCCGTTGTGAAAATCACGCCCACGCGGCGGAAAACGGACCGAGCTAGGAAGAAAAATAAGGGCAACACACACGAAAAGTAAATCACACACAAAGGAACACACAAGAATTGTTAACCCGGTTCGTTGCAACAACAACTACGTCAGGGCGCTACCAAGCCAAAATATTCACTATAATATTTTCCGATGTTACAATTTGTCTCTAGGCTATCACATGTATTTATAGGAACAAGAAATCAAATCCTAACAATAAAAGGATTCCTAACATAAGAAAGTATTCTTCTTTCTTCACAAGTCTTCCAAATATTCTTTGTCACAAGGAAACACCAAGTCAAGAGGAAATCCGATCAAAGTAGGAAACCGAATCGAGTCCGGATCCGTAGCAGCGCGGCCGCCCTCCAAGTCGGCGCGTCGCGCTTGATCCCGAAAGTCCAACGCCTCATTCGAACCTCCGGCGCGGTCGCGCACGAGCCAGCGCGGTCGCGCTCATGACAGCGCTCCTGCGATTTTCCTTCATGGTTTTGACTCCAATCCCAACAATCTCCCACACGGAGACAAACCATCCATGATACCTTTTCTTGAAACAAATTTCGGTGGCCGGCTATTGCGTTGGTAGCGCCCGGCCTCTTGTCTAGTTATCCAGTGAGTTGAAGGCGAGCTACGCTTCAACATAGCTTGTCGGTTCTACCATGCTCAGAGTCTTCATTCCGAATGATCCTCCTGCACATCCCCGCTCACTTGCTTGCTAACTATCGATCTGAGCAGCGCGAATCCACGTGCCCCACACAATCACAAGCTTGGAACCTTTGTGTGTTCTTTGCAACCCATCGCATCACCGTTCTAGATCCCGCTCCCATGTTGACCAAATTGGCTCCGCGTCGGCCGACTTCATCACCCAATTTTCTACCAACATACCGTTTAGTGAAATTTCTCCCACCGTGGCGATCTCGGCCACCATTCATCATTGGGATGCGCCTTCGTTTCCCCAACGACTCATGTTGCATGTGGTATACAACATATTTTCCACGCCGCCACGAGCCACCAAGCTAGCTCCGCGGTTTACCTTCCATGTCCCACAACCGAAGGTCACCACACAACCCTCCTTATCAAGTTGCCTTATGGAAATCAAGTTCCTCTTCAAATCCGAATATGTCGCACGTCACGTAGCCGTAAAAGCAGTCCCATCCGTTGCTTTGACCCGAACTACCCCCTTTCCAATGACCTTGACGGGATAATCGTTTCCCAACGAACAACCCCAAAATCACCGGAGCGTCTTGCTCCATTCTTTACTGCACTAGTGCATGAATGAAACGTCGAGCCGAATCAAAACCCACGAATCGGTTGAGCTTGCTCCCGCCCAAGATTAATACGTCCGCCATCTCTTGACAACATTCAATTCCTTCGCTCTGCTGACCGCTTCGGACAACTTCTCCTAAAGTGCCCCTTCTCCCCACAATCGTAGCAAGTAATCACCTTCTTGCCACCCTTACTCTTTTCACCGACATTTAGTGCTAGCCCCGATGTCCCACCCTTGCTCTTCCTACGAATTTCTTCGCCAAGAATCACATCAACGACATCCGCAAACTTCAACTTCACTTTTCTGTTGAGACGTTAGCGCTATCGCGGTCGTATCCCAACTTTCCGGCAAAGAAGAAAGTAAAATCAACGCTAGTACCTCATCATCAAGAGTAACGGACCACGGAAGACGGTTGGGTCGCAGTAGATTTGAATTCACTTATATGCTTTGTTGCCGACATGCCCTCCACCATCCTTATGTTCAACGGCTTCCTCATTAGATGAGCTTTATTCGCCCCGATGGTGCCTCGTACATGCTCGCCAACATACGTAACATCTCCATGGTAGTCTTCGCCTCCAAAACATTCTTCGCCACATCCTTGGTCAACGTTTGCCTAACAAGCCCTAACGCTTTCCGATCCAAGATTTCGAATTTTGCTTCCTCTATGTCCGGCTTTTCTTTTAATGGTAGATACAAATCCTTGTTCCATAAAACATCCTCGATTTGTGTCTTCCAAAAATTGAAATCCGTCCCATCAAACTTTTCGATCAACACCTTATTACCATCCTCCAAGCTCCCAAGAAATCCATAGCAAAAGACCCCAACCAATGATTCGACAAAACCAAGAGCTCGATACCGGTTGTTGTGAAAATCACGCCCACGCGGCGGAAAACGGACCGAGCTAGGAAGAAAAATAAGGGCAACACACACGAAAAGTAAATCACACACAAAGGAACACACAAGAATTGTTAACCCGGTTCGTTGCAACAACAACTACGTCAGGGCGCTACCAAGCCAAAATATTCACTATAATATTTTCGATGTTACA